>SJYW01002146.1:10789-69703 GCA_006410735.1 Raphicerus campestris | reverse complement strand
TGTGTATAAGAGACAGGTGTAACAACGAAAAAATGTTTCCAAACATTCTTGAATGTCTTCTGGTGGTTAAAGTTGCCCCCTTTCATCAATGATCTGAAAGTACTGCATTAGGGAATGACAAAAAAAAAATTGTCTAATATGTGAGTTTGGGGAAAATGTGGATGCTTCTACCTTTTCTTCTTTGGGATCTGTTTGCTTTCAGACAGTATGTGAGTTGGACCATTCTTAAAGTCATGGTAAATTAAATGTAGAAAATCTTTTCTTCAAAGCCTATGGATTCTGTGCTAGCTAAGGGTCAATATTAGATAGTTTATCATTTGTGCATACTTGAGCAACACTCCCCAACTCTCTCAGATGCTTTTATTTCAATATGTCTGACTCTTCTGCCTCTCGGTATTATTTGCTAGCTCCTTCAAGCCTCAGCTGGTTCACTGGGCTGGGCAACATGAGCTATGAGCCAGATTTGGATTGAGATGTTTCTTCTCCATTGCTGAATGATCCTTTTCCATGTAGCCTCTCAATGATAAAGTGTCTTGGAGGTTTTGATTGGTCCTATTATTTTCTGTCTTTGTTGCTTACATGTTCTCATCTGAGCTCACACCTTTAAATGCCATCTCTTTAGTGAGTCCTGTTATTTTTCTGCTCAACTCTTATTATCTATTCAAAATATTTACTTGGCTATCTAACAGGTACATCAGGTACTGCATCTCTGAACATGCATCTGATTTTCACTCCGTCAGCTCCATCACCCAACCTGCTCTTCTTGCAGTATGCCCTGTTGTAGAATTTTAATTCTTCTCTCCTTTTCATCATCCACAGCAGAGTATTAGAATATTCTATTCACTTATCTTTGAAGTATACCCAGAAATTGCACCACTTTTCATCACCCTTACTATGAATATCTTGATCCAAGCCCCCAAATCCCTCGCGTACCTCTAACTATTCCTATACTTACCTCATCACATCCTTTTCTCCAAACCAGAGTCAGTACAGTTCACTTAAAATGCAAGTTTCACTATGACATGTATATGTTCAAATTTTCTAATAGCTTCCCATTTTAGCTTCACTCCAAGTAACAGCAGAAGCCCTCAGGGTGGTCTGCACAGCTCTGTGTGATTCGCCTTTTCTCCACCTCTTCATTCTCAGCTCCTTTTTGTCACTCCCCTCCAGACATTCACTCTGGGCCTTTGTACTCTGTTTCCTGTGCTATGAATGAAGCCTGCCCAGACAAACACAGGGTACTCTCTCTTTCTTCCTTCAAGTCTCTGTGCAAATCTCACTCCATCAAATAAATCTTCCTTGAATGCTTTATCATTCAGTAACTTTCCCACTTTCTCTGTCTCTCCCATTTCCCTCTTTTTGTCCCACTAATCATAGCCTAACATATTGTACATTTACATCTTTATAGGTATGTTTTGTTTTTCTCCTACAACATACACATTTCAAGAAGGCAGGAATGATGTTTTATTTACTTTTTAATGTCTTGTACTCTAACAGTGCCTGCTGTGGGCTCCCAGTTCATATTTGGTAAAATAGTAAATAAATAGACCTCTCAAAATGTGTTGAACAGCATAGATAGACTTAATTTGAGATGGGAAATAGATTAGGGAATAGAAGTTCAGCCTAGGGTAGAGTGGCCTTGTTGTTAATTTAATAAAAGTGCTCTTTTGACCTATTTCCAAGCCATCCAGCAGCAAAATCAAACTTATTCAATAGTGGGACCCAAGAGTATACATACAGAAACAGTGGTTGGGATTATAAAAACAGTATGATGAAATTGTTACAGGACTGCACTAATAAGCAGCTGACTTCCTCCCCAACTGGTAAAGCCAAACTTTTGGTTAGCCATAGGCTTAAGAAGTAAAACAAATATAAAGCTGAAGAAATTAGGAATGGGGAACCCACTTTCTCCTGGCTTTATGCTTCCAAGTAGAAACTAACTCTCTTTGTTGCTTTCAATTTCCTTACCTACACCTCTCCAGGGGAGATGTGAATGATCTGATGAGTGTAACTTAGATGATTTTCTGCTGCTTTTTCTTTGGGAACTTATTAATAAGAGCCCGAGCTTTCACCTGCTTTCTAGACCTTNACACCATTTTTTAAATTAATAAATTCTCTAACTTCACTTTCTTCAGTTAAATGGCAGACCCAGCACTTCCTGTCTGGTTTGACTGCTTGGCAAGTTTTGAGCCAGGGTGTGAGGTGCTTATGCAGTTAAGTGCACCTCCAGTAAGCACTCTTCAAGTGGATGTAGTGGGGTGGGGGAAGGATCAAGCACTTACCTTTCTTCTCTATTAGGAAGAGAAAAAGCATTTTCTCTCTAAGCTTATAATTAGCTTTCTAAAGGCTCAAGACCACTGATGAGTTGGTCATCTCAGGAACATCTTATCTACCTTTGAGAGCCCTGTAAGGCTTATTAAGCTCTGAAGTCTGGAAGCTCCTTAGCTGCTTTGTAGGATTGTCTGCTGTCAAGTCAATATCCTCCCATCTCCTGTCTTTTATATTCACCCTTGGGTTTGAAGGAAGAAATCTGGGAAGCATATTTCCCAGAATCCTTTTTTAGCACAGTGTGAGTTTGACTCTGCCAATACTCACAGAAGGTTAGGAAAACTGAAGAGAGAGAAAGTCATTGTTCTCTGGTGAGAGCTTTTATGTAGGTATGTGGGTCTTGGCAGTTGGCAGATGAGAGGTTTTCTAGCACCTTCAGGCATCCTCCTCCTCCTTTTGGTGCTGTAGGTAGATGGAGTCTCTGATGGCCTTTTCCTTGCAATACTAGTTCTTCCAAATTTGTTGAAAATTAGTAGTGGCTTTCTTGAATATTTTTCTCCAGTCATTCTGATAGTTGTGAAATCTGAAAAATCTTAAATTTCCTCCCATTCTGAATCCCTGGAGTGACTTTTTCTCTCCTGCGCTATACTGATTGATGCAACAACAGTCTTTAAATGTAGAAGCATCTAATCTCCTATTTTTCTCTGTCTAAGAACTTAACCTGAAATTCTCAGACAAGTGGCATCTGGTTTCATAGCCAGGGAAAATTGAAACTTTATAATTCGGGTTGTCAGTTACAGGTAACAAAGTATATGGATGAAAAGCATCACTAGAATCAAGCCAGTGTCCTACTGTGGGTTCTGGCCAGAATATATCACAATAATAGAACTTTTGTTTAGGGTTATGAAGATTGATTAAAAATTCTTGGGCACACATTGGTATTCCCCACTTTAACTCAGTTGAGTTATGTACATTAATAATACTATTTTCTCACCTTTGTGGGGCTTCTCTGGTGGCTCAGATGGTAAAGAATCTGCCTGCAATGCAAGAGACCTGGGTTCAGTCCCTACGTGGGGAAGATCCCCTGGAGAAGAGACTTGAAANTCAGTTGAGTTATGTACATTAATAATACTATTTTCTCACCTTTGTGGGGCTTCTCTGGTGGCTCAGATGGTAAAGAATCTGCCTGCAATGCAAGAGACCTGGGTTCAGTCCCTATGTGGGGAAGATACCCTGGAGAAGAGACTTGAAACCCACTTTGGTGTTCTTGCCTGGAGAATTCCATGGACAGAGAAACCTGGTATGCTACAATCCGTGATGTCGCAAAGAGTCGGATATGAGTGACTAACACTTTCACTTTCACTTTATTCCTCTGTAGTCATAACTAGACAGCCTACGTAATAGGAGCTAACTTAGGGATAAACAAGAAAGTGAAGGAAGCATTTTTTTTTTCAGNTACAATCCGTGATGTCGCAAAGAGTTGGATACGAGTGACTAACACTTTCACTTTCACTTTATTCCTCTGTAGTTATAACTAGACAGCCTACGTAATAGGAGCTAACTTAGGGATAAACAAGAAAGTGAAGGAAGCGTTTTTTTTCACAGGATGTCATGAGAAACAGGAGCATCCTTTAGAACATGTGCACACTCAGCTAGTTAGGAACTGGAAAGAACTGGAATGTCATTCAGGGCGCATGCCACTCTGGCAGTCCAATAGCAGACTAATGGCCCAGCATTCCTATCCGTAGTTGCCTCTTCAGAAGTAGGCTTCTGTTGTTCTGACTGACAGACTCTGGCTCTTTTTGCCTCTCTTTTCCCATATCTATCTCCTTTTCTCTCTATTCTCTTTTAGCAGGTCTTTTGCCTTCCTTTATTCCCCCCTGCTGTATGCTGATTGTGTCCACAGAGTTTCTCTTCAGCCAAAAAAAGAAGATATTTTTGGTTCAGCTGGTAACTTTGTATAAAGCATTGGGAGCAGATCATGTCCTANAGCAGACTAATGGCCCAGCATTCCTATCCGTAGTTGCCTCTTCAGAAGTAGGCTTCTGTTGTTCTGACTGACAGACTCTGGTTCTTTTTGCCTCTCTTTTCCCATATCTATCTCATTTTCTCTCTATTCTCTTTTAGCAGGTCTTTTGCCTTCCTTTTCCGCCCCCCTGCTGTATGCTGATTGTGTCCACAGAGTTTCTCTTCAGCCAAAAAAAGAAGATATTTTTGGTTCAACTGGTAACTTTGTATACAGCATTGGGAGCAGATCATGTCCTATCACTAGTGGCTGCTGGCTGGCCTAGACTTAGCTGCTTTCAGTCAATCATCTGGCCTCATCTACTTATACAGCAACCTAGGATATGAAGCAATCTTGGATTATTCAGAAGGGTACCTTGGGTACCTAGAAGATGAAAGGCAATAAATGCTCTAAGATAGAAAGCAATTACTTCTCTAAAGTATCTCCTATGACAAGCTTCTTTAACTAGTAATCATAGAAACCTACAAGCCATAGTTCCTGATACTCAGAAAACATCAGTTGCATGATGTTCATTTATTTTAAAAGAGCCTTTTAGGGAAAAAAAAAGAAAAGAAAATGACTAGTGGGTTTATTTGACATTATATATTATCTGATTTCAGAAATATAAACATATTAAAAAATAAAGGTCTTAGGATTGGATAGACATGATTATTCTGTTCTGAATTTGGACCTATATCAACCTGAATAAAAAGAAAAGACCTTATGGAAAACTGGCTCACTGTTCTTTCCACTACTGCTCCACCAATCAAGTCTCTGGTTCCACTGGATCCAATGAGCTTGTTCAGTCGCCAAGTTGTGTCCTACTCTTTGCAATCCCGTGGACTGCAAAATGCCAGGCTTCCCTGTTTTCTGTCATTCTGAGAGGAGTGAGAAAAATATCATGGATATTGTAAAGTATAAATCAGTTAACATTTTTACAATGAATGGAAACAATACTATAATAGCAGATTCTGTGTAGTAATTCTGAAAACTGAAGAAAAAGGTGCATGGTCATAGTAAACAAATTATTGCTGATTATAGAGGACATGAAAGAACATCCTACAGTCCAGCTCAACTTGTGTTTATCTGTACTAATTTTTCTACACAAGTAGAAAGAATCTAAATATAAGAGGACATAAGCTTCTTTAAATATTATTAAATATAAGAAAAATATGATGTTGAACTAATTTAAAGGTTATAAAATAATGTCACTCCAACAAAAGCTTGTTTTTCTTTTTGCATATTCACTATTGTAACATAAGCAAATAATAGTAATCTGGTGAAAGATTCTGAAATGGCTTTAAAGACCATAAGGAGCCTAGGGAAGTTTTTGTCTCTTGCCACTTGAAAAGATGATTGTTAGTAGGTGTAACCCCTCTCTGCTGGAGCCCAGTATAAGCTTTCTGTCTATAGTTAGAATGACCATGCTTGTTCCACACTTTCACCTTTCAACTTTTGTCTCTTCTCTTCCTTGGCGATAAAAACAGAAAGAAACCTAGAGAAAGTTTTATTTATGCGTTTATACCTCTATCCATTAAAGAATGTATATTTTTATAAGAAACCAATGCTGCATATATAACTAATTACTAATAATTTTATATAAAGTGATTCATGTCGTGACAAGCTTTATATCACCTCCTTTAAAACTCTTCTTATTTATATTTTGGATCTAATGATTAAAGATTGCTTTTCAATAGGATAGCAATAACAATATAAATAACATGGAGTACTTTTTATATGACACACTGTGTTTAGAAGTTTAGAAGTATTATTCTTTTTCATAGGAGAGGGAGTTAAGACTGAGAGATATAGGTAAATTGCAGTGATCAACAGATAATAAGTAAAGATCTATGTTCTGAATATCAAAAAGACTGACTCTAAGGTGGGTTTCTGTGTCATATACATTTTCCTAACAAAGTACCAAATTTGGTTATTTTGGTTCATTTCTTGTATATCTTGGTGGAAGTTATGACTATTTGTAGGTACTTATATTTTGGAAAATATTTGAACCAAATATGTCCAATTTCTATAATAGTTCCACTTTAAAATATCATTGATCATTTTTAGGTTAACTAAATGTAAATTACTTATTCAGACTCTTTTCTGGTTTTGTTTAATAAGCAGAGCACAAAATATTGAATATTCATTCATTTTTTATTTCCAAACACTTATTAAATATGTTATATAAGAAACATTAGCTGCACATCATTCCTTTCATAACATAATTTCTGTTTTTGCATATAGTAGATTCTCAAGATTTTTAAATTAAGATTCCAGCTTTTTTTCTGCTGGTCTCAAATTTCTGAATAAAGTTGTCAGTTATGATTCAGATATCATTATTGTAACAATAATTTTAACAGTCTACATTCTTTGATTCCTTAGAAAGCACATGCATTATCTGATTCAGTTAAAATATTTATCAACAAATCTCTCTTCAATTGTCTCCCCTTCCCCTATGCTTTCCTGACATAAAATATAATTTCTATTATTTTTATGTTTAAATTTTTTATATTTTATCTTGTTTGGGCTCATTGAGACTAACAAGTTGGAAGCCAAACAATCTGGAATCATATTTATAAATAATAATAGAAGCATAGTGCCTGTATTGTGCTTTTTACTATATATATTCTAAGATTAAAGAAACTGAGAAACTGTTTATATGCATATTATTTTTTCTTTTGTAAACATTCATTTCATTTTATTTTGAGATAGTTTAGGTCTATAGAGTAGTTGATAAATAACACAATAAAACACTTCTTAAACAGTTTTATCAGTTTGTAAAACATTGTTACAGTTGCTCCCATCTTTTGGTCTTTCTCTTTCTTTCCCTTTACTCTCTCTTTCTTTCTTGCTCTTTAGTTTTCTTTCTTTCTCTCTTTTTCCTTCCCCTCCTACCATCCTCATTCCCCTTCCTTCCTTTTCCCCCCTCACCTCTCTGCTAAAAGGCAGTAGTAGGTTGAGGCATTATAACCCTTCACATTTAAAAACCTTATTTTACTTCTTAAAGCAAGGTCATTCTCCTACAATGCCATATCAATAATACCTAGGAAAACCAATACTAATTTAATGGCATTGACCAAATACTGATCATTCTCAAATGTCCTCAGTTGTTTGCAAGATGTCCTTTATAGGGAGCGATTGTTTCAATTTAGGGACCAGGCAAGGTTTACATAGTACATTTGGCTGCTATCTGTCTTAATTCACCTCTTTCATCTCTTCATTGTATTTATATGCTTAGTTTAGGCTGACACTTTGTGACCCCATGGACTATAACTGACTCACCAGGCTTCTCTGTCCATGGGATTCTCCAAGAAAGAATTCTGGAGTGGGTTGCCATTTCCTTCTCCAGCAGATCTTCCTGACCCAAGGTTTGAACCTGAGTCTCCAGCACCTCCGCCACTGGCAGGTGGATTCTTAACAACTGAGCCATCAGGAAAGCTTCACACTTATTTGAGGTCTAGTCAAACTGTCCTGCAGACCATCCGATAGTCCAAATTCTTCTGACCACTTTTTTAGGATAAAACTCAGGTGAAATTTAATGAAAGTCATTCCACCCCACAAAGATTATGATGTGCTCTTGGGAGGGATATCAAGTGAGACAATCTCGCCATGGCAGTGCCAAATTTAACCACTTGACTAAGATACGGACAGTCAGACCTCCCTATTTTAAAAACATATTTTCTGATTCAATCCTTCTCTGATAACCATTCACCCAATGGCTTTCACACTCGTTGTTGGGCAAGTCTGCATCTATTATTTAGCTAAGGAGGTAGTTATCACTATTCTCTTTGTTTTTGTTAACTGGCATTCTTACTTAAAAGAGATTTTTTTTTTCCATGAAAGTGTTCCACATTCACTCTGAACTTTCCTTGTCTTATCTATGAAATCCTCCATTTTCCCCATGACATCTGACTTCTATATAAAAGGAAATGTCTTGTGTATTGAGAGTTAAATGGGTCTTTGCTTCTGAAATCTCACAGTTTCTGTGTATTTTCAATGTACACGGCAAGAAAATGTGTGTGTGGTGTTTGTTTGTTAAGGTCCTTTAGCATGGGTGCCTGGATGCTCCATCATGTCTGGCTCTTTGCAATCCCTTAGACTGTTGGCCCCCAGGCTCCTCTGTCTGTGAGATTTTCCAAGCAATAATACTTGGTTGCCATTTCCTTCTCCAGGGGATTTTCCTGACCCAGGAATTGAACCCCAGTCTCTTACATCTTGCACTGGACAGGCGGATTCTTTACAAAAGGTACTACCTGGGAAAGCCCAAGATCCTTTACTTTTCCTTTAAAAAAATTATATTAAGTATTATGTGAGAACAATATCACATTATTTACACAAAGCTTTTTAGAAGTTCCTTTACAAGGATGGTTCAGTTCAGTCACTCAGTAATATCTGACTCTTTGCGATCCCATGTACTGCAGCATGCCAGGCCTCCCTGTCCATCACCAACTCCCAGAGCTTGCTCAAACTCCTTTCTTTCGAATTGGTGATGCCATCCAACCATCTTATCCTCNGTCACTCAGTAATATCTGACTCTTTGCGATCCCATGTACTGCAGCATGCCAGGCCTCCCTGTCCATCACCAACTCCCAGAGCTTGCTCAAACTCCTTTCTTTCGAATTGGTGATGCCATCCAACCATCTCATCCTCTGTCATCCCATTCTCCTCCTGCCTTCAATCTTCCCAGTATCAGGGTCTTTTCTAATGACTCAGTTTTTTGCATCATTTGGCCAAAGTATTGAAGCTTCAGCATCAGTCCTTCCAATGAATACTCAGGACTGATTTCTTTTAGGATTAACTGGTTTGATCTCCTTGCAGTCCAAGGGAGTCTCAAGAGGCTTCTCCAACACCACAGTTCAAAAGCATCAGTTCTTCCATGTTCATCTTTCTCTATGGTCCAACTCTCACATCCATATGTGACTACTGGAAAAACCATAGCTTTGACTAGATGAATCTTTGACTATATGGACAAAGATGATACACTTAAGGAAATATCTTCCCTGATATGTTGTTAATTGTCTAATAACATTTAAAAAGATAAATCCATGGATGATAACTGAATCCAAATGCTAACATTGTCCATTTGAACTTGAAATGTCTAGCATTTCTTGTCAGTAACAATTGATTTCACATACAATATTAAATGTGTCCTTCTATTAAGCATTTGTCTTTAAAAGCAAATTCATGAACACCCCATCATCTCTCATTCTCTGCTCTAATTTAAATCAGACTACTTATGACTATTGTGAACAAACATTTCCTAACAATTTCATTCTAAATCCCATATGGTAATGATTAAAACTTGAAAGCTTTAAAATAAAAAATAAATGCAAAAGGAAATATTTTAAATAAGTTTAAGAAGCCAGCAGCTTTGGGCTCTGATTGTCTCTTATACTCCATCAAGCCCCCATGCAAAGTTCCCCAATGGACTCATTTCCTTCTCAATGAGTGAAAGATTCTTTTTATTCCCTTCAACTCCTTTTGAAAAGAAAAGCTTTATTTAAAATAATTTATTTATTTTTGAGGCCACAAATGCTGATGTTTAGATACTCATTCAACACAAGCAGTGTATNTCTCAATGAGTGAAAGATTCTTTTTATTCCCTTCAACTCCTTTTGAAAAGAAAAGCTTTATTTAAAATAATTTATTTATTTTTGAGGCTACAAATGCTGATGTTTAGATACTCATTCAACATAAGCAGTGTATTATTCTTAACTCATATTTTACTCATTTATAAACTGATAGGTTTTACATCTTTATAATTCTCATTTCACCTTTACTCTGTTGCTTCATATTCTAATATGAAATCTTTCAAGATACGAGGTCTGAAGCTGCAAGGAACATTTACCACTAAAAATTAAAAATTACAACTTATAACCTATTGATTCAGTTTATTTTCAGAAATTGTACTCTTCATGAAATTGCCTCAGGGCATAAACTCAGCATTAAAATATCAATTATAAAATCCCCAAACTGGGTAAAACCAAAACAGCCTGGTTGAAAATANTTCTCATTTCACCTTTACTCTGTTGCTTCATATTCTAATATGAAATCTTTCAAGATGCGAGGTCTGAAGCTGCAAGGAACATTTACCACAAAAAATTAAAAATTACAACTTATAACCTATTGATTCAGTTTATTTTCAGAAATTGTACTCTTCATGAAATTGCTTCAGGGCATAAACTCAGCATTAAAATATCAATTATAAAATCCCCAAACTGGGTAAAACCAAAACAGCCTGATTGAAAATATTTATACATATCCATTTTACCCAGAAAAGCACAGAAAGTGAAAAAACCAAAGGAATAAAAATAATCTATTTTAAAGAACTAATTTTTCAGAATGAAGTTCAACTACTTACTTTTTTAAAGCATATATCTCCCACAAAACAGAAAGGAAAATGGTGAAAGACAAAAATGGATGGATACCTTGCTGCCCATCCTGATGGTTTCTGTAACAGTTGAAGTCTTCCTACAAGGAATTTGAATTTTCTCATTTCAGAGTTGCAAGGAATGACCACGATCTAAAGGAATTATAAGCTGTTTCCATTTTTTAACACTGCTAGATAGTTAGGGAAAATTATAGTTGTATTAGGGCTTCCCTAGTGGTACTACTGGTAAAGAAACCACTTGCCAATGCAGGAGACTTAAGAGACACAGATTTGATCCTCTGGAAGAGGGCATGGCAGCCCACTCCAGTATTCTTGCCTGGAGAATTCCATGGACAGAGGAGCCTGGTGGGCTACAGTCTATAGGGCCACAAAGAGTTGGACCCAACTGAAGTGATTTAGCATGCACACATACATAGTTGTACTAACTGTGCATGTGTTATTATGCTCTGTCTTTTATGCTGGGTGCAAATATTTCAGGATCCAGTGATTGGTAACTACTTGGCTTGAGTTCCAAATTTGTAAATGAGAAGTTTTGACTGTATCAAAAACTTACAAATTATTTTTAATTGGAAAGCTTAAATCATGTTTATTTTAAAAATTAAAGTAACAGATACACTCTTTTGTTAGAATAATTTTTCTAACTATATATTACTCTACAAATATTAACATTTTGTGGAAAATTACTGTTATAAAATNGCCAAAATATTGAACAATACTTATTTATTAATTTAATTTAATTTATTTATATTTATTTAGTTTATTTTATATAACTATAAATATAACATATATCTTTTTTTTAGCTTTGAAATTTAAAGTTTTACTTGTGGTCTCATATTTGCAAATGATCAGTTTTGTAAATACTGGATAAATATTTGAAAATAAAATTTTCCTAAATTTTCAGAAAATACATTTCAAAGCATGACTATTAGTATAACATTACTAATTTCATTATTTATGGAATTTTACATTTTGTCAGTTTAATCTGTCATGGTATGAGTTATAAGTATCTATTTCTAAAGACTGAGTTTCAGCTTCACTAGATTGAAATTCTTAACTCCATTCTTATAATTTAAAAAAACACCCTTGAATTAAAAATCAATCATTTTTTGATCCATCACTGAACAAAGGTCACAAGGCAAGCTGAAACCCCCAAATTTAGAGAAACAGTCACATCCAGAAAGACTGAGCTCCAGAGATGCGCTTACCTGTAGAAGAACATACAAGAATCCTTAATCTGGTGGGGACATCTAAACGGTATTCTTGAGGAAGTGCTGGAGGCTAGCGCAGTTTAGCTTGAAAGTGAAGAACTCTTGGGGATTTACAGTCAAAAGAGGGCCCCCACAGTTATTCACACTTTCGCTCCAGGAACCCACCAATTTCTCCTAGTGAGAGTATGAGAATGACTCTTCGTGGTGCTAGTTGGGCAATAGGGATAACAGTTATCCTGAAACCCATCCGGCATCTTAACGAATTCCTAATCTCTAGGGGGAAAGGATTCACAAAGAGATGATTCTGAAAACTTTTCCCAGTTGAACAAAGGGAATATGGAGGCATGGAAGATGCAAGATGAGTTATTTGGTGTTTTGTCATGCAAAAATATAAAACAGTACTCCGAAAATAAATAAATAATAGTGGGAATGTGTCAAAGGGTCACAGGAACCAACTGAAAAAAATTCTCAATGGTTCTCAACTGGAACAATTTGAGCAATAAAATAAATATGATAGCTTTGGATTTTAGCCCAAAGCATAAAATAAACATCCATGTGCCAGACTGATATAAATAAATGAATACATAAAAAGATACAATGAGAGCAGACCAATCCCCCATGCAGAATAATTATAAATAAATTAGGTAGTTAATGTCCCCTCAAGGAGGTGGAGGATAAAGACTCACTCCTCATGTGTGACCCAGATCAATATGGGTGTGAACTGCACAGTTCCAATTATATGTGGATTTTTTTCAATAATAAATACTGTGATACTACATGATCTGAAGTTGGTTGAATTCTTGGATGCAGAACCTCAGATAAGGAGGAACTACTAATATGGAAGAACCACAAATACAAAGGGCCAACTGTAAGTTATAGACAGATTTCTGACTATACTAAGGACCAGCAGCTCTTATCCCCATGTTATTCAAGAGTTAGCTTTAGTAATTTCTAAAAATGAGTATATTATGGAAAGAAAGAAAAACTTTCAAAAGTTTTGAAAGAAACAAAACAAAAAACTAACACATACTACATCTGCCAGGAGAAAAAGATTAATATCATCAGGGATAAAGTCATGCTAATAACATGTACCCTTGATATGATGTGATGAAAATGGCATTTTACATCTGTGGTCTTCCTCATCAAATCCATAAACAATGGAACCACGAGAAAAACATAAACAAGCCCAAATTGAAGGACATTCTATGGCATGCTTGATGACTACTCAAAACTGTCAAAAAAAATCAAATAAAAAAGGAAAGTCTAAGAAACTCATAATCTAGAGAAGCCTGAGGAAACTAAATATAATGTGATGCCCTGGATGCAGTCATGGAACAGAGAAAGCACAGGAGACAAAAACTAAAGCAATTTGAATGAAATATCAACCACAGTTAATAATAACGGTTCATTAGTTGTGACAAATATAATGGTAATTTCAACAATAGAGAAGTGTGAAGTATACAGAGAGGCTAATATTTATGCAACTTCTAAGCTTTCCTAAAATAAAAAATAAATATTTAAAAATTGTTTCTAATTTTCTTTCCTGTGTTTTTTTTAAACACTGTTCTAGTTGCTGTATAAATATTTTCAGTGTAGATTCTAACTTGTATCAACTAAAATTTCCTAATTTGTGCTTACTGATATTGATGATATTGAATTTAAACTTGTCTTTATTCTTTGTTTATTTGACTTAAGTCTTACAGAATTTCCTTAAGTTTAATGTCCACTACATATTTCACAATAATGATATTTTTTAAATTCNTAAAAATTGTTTCTAATTTTCTTTCCTGTGTTTTTTTTAAACACTGTTCTAGTTGCTGTATAAATATTTTCAGTGTAGATTCTAACTTGTATCAACTAAAATTTCCTAATTTGTGCTTATTGATATTGATGATATTGAATTTAAACTTGTCTTTATTCTTTGTTTATTTGACTTAAGTCTTACAGAATTTCCTTAAGTTTAATGTCCACTACATATTTCACAATAATGATATTTTTTAAATTCCCTTGTCCAGCAAGGAGATCAAATCAGTCAGTCCTAAAGGAAATTAACCCTAAGCATTCACTGGAAAGACTGATGCTAAAGCTGAAGCTCCAGTACTTTGGCCACTTGATGTGAAGAGCTAACTGATTGGAAAAGACCATCATGCTGGGAAAGACTGAGGGCAGGAGGAGAAGGGGGCAACAAGGATGAGATGCTTGGATGGCATCATCAACTCAATGGACATGAGTTTGAGCAAATTCCTGGAGATAATGAAGGACAGAGAAGTCTGGCACGCTGCAGTCCATGGGCTCACAAAGTGACTTAGGGACTAACAACCTCTAAACATAATAGACATTGTACAAAAGAGAAACTCTGCCCCTTGGTAGAATTGTTAGTAGCAATTTTCCAACTGAAAACAATAAGGTTTAAAATTGTTTTAGAGAATTTTTATATTACGATGAACATTAAGTATGTATAATTACANTGACATTCTTGCAGGTATTGTTATATGAACCTTTTAAAAGGCAACAACCCAGTATTTTCTCTTCCCTAGGCTGTAGACAGCATGTTTGAAAAGATACAAGCATATTTGAGAGCAGGTCACAGTACAAGCAAGATCACACTACAGTGTTGATTAAAAGACACAATGGCCTGTTCATTTCATTCTAAGGCAATACCAGCTAAAAGGAAAACTTGAGAGCTACTTTGGGCAAATTGCATGTACAAGTAGGACGCTAAAATGCAAAAATAGACAGTCATTTCCAGAGAAGTTTTAACTTAAAATGCTATCTATCTGAAACTTTTGGTTAAGAGCTTTTAGAACTAATGAAAATTCTGACTTTCTTGGCAGCACAAGAATTAACTTGGGACTATTCATGGGACTATCACTTGATGGTACCTTGGTAGAAGTTATGGCTCATTTTAAACAATTTGGAGATAGAGATTGTGATCAGAAAATGAGATGAAAGACCCTTGCAACTTTCCAAGACCGCATATTAAATCATTCCCCAGTTACACAGAATCATTATTTGTAAGGAATAATTTGTGCCAAGGCCTGGGAAACTGTCTCTTAATTCCACTGCATCAGCTTTTTTCATTGCAGGGGTTCCTCAAACTCAGTTTTAAACTTTGAAACCACTGCATAGCAATCAAATCACTAGACTTTTTAATCAAGGGATCTATGTTCTATTCCATTCCATAAAAGCCCCAAACCATGGACTGTGTGTACAAACTTAAATATTAAAGAAAAACAAAAAACCTCTCAACCCCCTTCAAATTTATTAAAAATTTGCAAGTAAAAAATTATAAACACATGATAGTAGATCTTGCTTCATGTACATAGTTCTATAGTAAGATCATTCTTTTCCTTTTGGTGATATATTTGCAAAAAGAGTAAAATGAATTAAAAAAAAATTGTCCATAACATTTCTCCCATGTTGAAAACAACGTATTACATGTTTCAGCATGATTTTTATCTGCTCCTGCTGTCATTCCTGGAAGGACATTTCACGTACTACAGATAACATTTTTTTTTAATACATCTTGAAGTAGTTTAGTTAACCAAAAATGTAATCCTGTGATGGCTGCAAATCTTAATCTAACCAACTTTAATTTTTGACTTGGTTAGTTAAATTAAGAGAGAATCCAAGAGTGAGGGGAAAAAAAAGCAATAATGTGTGTTTTACTTGGGTTTCTCTTACCTTGGACGTGGGGTATCTCTTCACAGCTGCTCTAGCGAAGTGCAGCCACTGCTCCTTACCTTGGAGGAGGGGTATCTCCTCACCGCCACCCCTCCTGACCTTGAACGTGGAGTAGCTCCTCTCGGCCAGCACCTCCCGGCCACTGCCCATGGCCTCGGACATGGGGTATCTCCTCTCAGCCGCTCCTGTGCCGCCTTTGCAGATATGCAGATGACACACCCTTATTGCAAAAAGTGAAGAGGAACTAAAAAGCCTCCTGATGAAAGTGAAAGAGAGTGAAAAAGTTGGCTCATAGCTCAACATTCAGAAAACAAAGATCATGGCATCTGGTCCCATCTTCATGGCAAATAGATGGGGAAACAGTGGAAACAATGTCAGACTTTATTTTGGGGGGCTCCAGAATCACTGCAGACGGTGATTGCAGCCATGAAATTAAAAGACACTTACTCCTTGGAAGAAAAGTTATGACCAACCTAGATAGCATATTGAAAAGCTGAGACATTCCTTTGCCAACAAAGGTCCGTATAGTCAAGGCTATGGTTTTTCCTGTGGTCATGTATGGATGTGAGAGTTGAACTGTGAAAAAAGCTGAGCTCCGCAGAATTGATGCTTTTGAACTGTGGTGTTGGAGAAGACTCTTGAGAGTCCCTTGGACTGCAAGGAGATCCAACCAGTCCATTCTAAAGATCAGTCCTGGGTGTTCTTTGGAAGGAATGATGCTAAAGCTGAAACTTCAGTACTTTGGCCACCTCATGTGAAGAGTTGACTGATTGGAAAAGACTCTGATGCTGGGAGGGATTAGGGGTAGGAGGAGAAGGGGACAACAGAGGATGAGATGGCTGGATGCCATCATCGACTCGATGGACGTGAGTTTGAGTGAACTCTGGGAGTTGGTGATGGACAGGGAGGCCTAGTGGGCTGCAATTCATGGGATCGCAAAGTGTCAGACATGACTGAGCGACTGAGCTGAACTGAATGTGTGTTTGAAATAGAAAATACTTTGAGATGTTTCTCCAACAAAATCACCTTTGAAGTTAGATTTTGCTTTTCAACACCCCCACTATAGAGCTAGTATAGGAAAGGCCAGGTATAAAATCTGCTGCCTGGATAATGCCCACCCATGATTTACGATTATTTGGCCTTCTCTGGATCACTTTAGTTATAATCCTTAGACAGATGATCTTGGTACAAGGGTGGGCCAGTAAAGCAAAAGGGAAGAGAATTAGCATCTGTTGATCATTGTCATGCACCTTTTAGGTACTTATCGTGCTTCCATTTCATCTTTGCAAGTCCTACAAATGAGGTGTTAATAGTCCCATTTCACAGATGAAACACTTGAGGCTCAGGGGACGAAGTGACTTTTCTAAGAACGTAACTAGTAAGTGGCAACATCGTGATTTGAGCTCAAGTGTCTGAAACCTAGACCTGTCAAGAGCCAAGTTCTGGGAGGAAATAAAGCCTAAGAGAAGCATAACTGAGTTAATACCCAAAAGTGTTCAGGCTATTAGTGGGAAAAGCAAACTACAACCAAGATGAATGGAAAAAGCGTAATAAAATGGAAAAAAAGATGTGCCAGTGCTTCACTGAGGTAACTCCTGAGAAGCCCTAAGAGGTGACCTGTCATATATGATTCCACTGGAAGTGAATGCTTGGACATGCAAATGACAGGAGGGCAGGGATGGTACCCACCTTAGTCTCTCTATTTAGCATCACTAGAGCAGAGCAGACTCAAGGCTGAATAGCTTGTCTATTGACCAAAGGAGGAAACTGAAAACCCCTGCATTCCCATTGTTCCAGGAATCTGTGTGAACTGTATAATGAACTGTGAAGGAGGTTAGCGCCCATGGCTGGCCCTGCCCAAGAACCAGCACTGGGAGGAGGGTGAAGTAAGCAGAATCTAGGGTGCACATTTTAAGGGGCCATTCACTCTCAGCGAGTACAAGGTCAGGACCTGAGAGTGAGAGCCTTCTTAAATTTTGTACCCCAGACCCCTTGTCCAGCTCACCCTACTCCTGGTCCTGCCACGAACAAGGCCTGAGTCTGTTTTGGATCAGTGTAAAGTAGCAGTTTAACATGTAGGCAGGGCTCAGTCTAGCTGACAACTCAGGCTCTGCCTCTTACTAACTAGCTGGAACCTCAGGCAAATTACTCACCAGAAACCTCTCTAAATATCTGTTGTTACCTGCAAAACGAGGTTTGGAGTTTTGCCTACCTTCTAACAGGCCTACTGGGAGAGTTTAGGGGTACCACATGGAAAGTGTCTGGTGCATTGTAGAAAGAAGGTACACACTCAAGATTCCAGGGCAAATCTGCCAGCAGCTGCCCCAAAAGGCAACCCGGGGGAAACATTCTTTGTTCCTTTTCAGTGCTCGAGAAAACAAGAAAACAGTGTACAAGAAAACAGTTTGCAAGGCCATGGTAGGTGGTTTTGGATGGTCAGCTAAATAAGGCTGCTACTAGAAAAAAATATTGCCATCTGTGGAGAAGAGACCACTCAAATGTGTTTTCTTCACCATTATGCAACTGTGATGGCAAGAATTATGAATGGATGCTAAAGTTAGTGGCTGGCAGAATTTGATGAGAAGGACATTTATGTGCTTCTTTGTGTCTCCCCACAAAGTACGTATTAATCAAAGAAAAAGTAAGAGAAACTTTACAATGGGGAAACCTGGAGGACACCACCTTACCAAATAGTCACCAGAAATGGGGAAAAGTGACATTCTGTGCCTCCTGATATGAGCACTGAGCAGGACACGACATCACTTTTGTGGAATTATTGCCCCAAATGTATAACTTGAGTCTAACTGGGGCCAATGGGGGGATGTTTTACAAAATAACGGGACTATATTTCTCAAAATTGTTATGTTTGTAGAAGACAAAGAAGACTGAGAGTCCACCCCAGATTACAGATTACCAAAGATATTTGACAGATAAATGCAGTACATCATCCTGGACTGAGTCCTGAACCAAGGGGAAGGTTTGTTATAAAGACCAACATAGGGACAATTGAGCACATTTGAATTTTGGTCCTAGTAAGGTATAATCTTAAATTTCCTCATATTGATAATGATACTATGGTTATGTTAGAGAATGACCTTAGGAAATAGACTTTGGAATATGGAAGAATAAAGGGGTATGATGTCTATAATTTATTCCTAAGTGGTTCAGAGCAAAACAGCACAAAATGTATATAAGAGCTATTGAGGTATTATAGAAAGCTAATGAAGTGTTACAAAATAAAAAGATACAAAAAGATGTGAATTATTCATATATGCTAATTATAAATTTAATCTCTGTGTCATATATGTGGACAGGGAAGTTAATTTGTGTATACATGTTTCCCTTTTACTTTTTTATTTTGCATAATAAAAACAATAACAATCAGTAACATGCTGCTTTTCTTCACATCTATATGATTTTAAGAAATTGCTTTTTCTCCTGGAGAAATAGCTTATAGATGAAACAAACAGTATCAAATTGTGAAATCTGCGAACCTCAGAAGTCAAGAGTGTGAAGCCTACTCCCAGGGGCAGGGAAGAAAACAAATGTCATGAGAGAAGAGGCAGGCACGCATAAGGACCGCAAGCTGGGGAAACGAATGTTTCCAATGCCACTGACTCAGAACACACAGTAGTCACACTTTTCCTCCTTCACTTTAAAGGGTGATTTTTGGTCTGTAGTCTGAAGAATGACTTCAAATGACACATGAGCTGCTTTGAGGAGACATACAACAAGAAAGTTTCAAGAACAATAAGAATCACTCTAAAGGTCTAGGTCCCAGAAAGAACCCACAGTGAAAAGCAAAGTCGGAGAGCTGGTGTCTTGCTGCTTCAGCCACCTCCACTGGACCCATGAAGGAGTCTCAACAGCATTTGAGGGAGAGTTCAAATCAGCATATATATGGTGTCCTTACAAACCCTGTAGGGTTACTTTCCTGACCAGATGGTGACAGCTTATGCCCTGAAGAAGCACAGAGAGAGATTTCCAAAGTTAAATAAGGTGGAAAATGAATTGGCTTCAGAGCTTCTTTTTCGTCTAGTCTAACAACAACTTTCTCCTCCTGGCTCCCCACCCTCTGTTCCTATGCTTAAGGCAATGAAGAAGTGAAATTTGAAGTTCAAGGACCGGGTAGTCCTGAGGACAGGACATCTGGAGGCCCAGGAGCCACATACACTGTGTTCTCATAATGGCTGGGCCTGCCTTCAGTCCTGAGAACTTATCCCTGAGGTCAGTAAAGCTCATTTGCAAGCCTGGTGACCACTCACTGTTCCACGGGGATAGCATGACAGGAAAACCTGAGGTATTCAGTGTTGCACGGGTCTGAAATATCTGTGAGTTTAGAAAACAAAACCACAGTTGTTCCTGGCTGGGCTGGTGTCCCAACCCAGTCCTAGCACGACAGTGCTGTGGCTGTGGGCTCCTGCTGAGCTCTGAGACCCTGAGGAGGGTCAGCACTGGTACCAGCATGGAGCTAGGGCACATGCAGTGGGAGCCCTGCACCACAGGGCTCAGTGATGGTGAGACGGCCATGAGTGAAGAACTGACTGCCTCCCCTCCGCAGCAGGGAGCTGGGGGTGGCTTGGAAGGCAGGGTCTCAGANCTTGCATCTTCCACTCACCACCATTGTCTAACTCTCTAACTTGATCTGAACAGACTGAAGCGTCAGGCTCCTTGTACTCTCTGTACTCTCGTTGCATTTGGTTTTGGCCAGTGGTGAATGGGTGAGGGAGGCATCAGCAAGAGTGAGAAACGAGATGTGGATTGCCCTCAGGTTTACTTGAATTTAAGGTCTCAGTTTGTATCAGACACTCGCTTCACACAGGAGGAGTGTCTTTCTTTCCCCATTTCACTAACTCCATTCTTCTGTGCTTTTGGGCCCAGTAGTGGTAAAACCTCCCAAGTATTGGTCTTACTTTATTGTACTGNGTTAACCTTGCAGATGGTGGGTGAATGGAGGAGCCCAGTTTCAAGGTGGACCAGGGCCTTTCCTTTCTTTCCCTGACATTCTGTGAAGCCTATGGCTTCTTGAAAGTGGGAGCTAATGTCAGACTTGGGACTGTCTTCTGCAGGGACCCCTTTGTAGTGTAGATGGGCTGGGCAGGCCTTGGAGATCTGTAGGAGACATTCAGTGTGGCTGTGAAATGCAGATTGGTGAGGATCACACACTTGGATGCATGGTAGGCGTTTCCAAGGTTGAGGAAGAGAAGGACTGTAACGGCTGCCTTGTTCGACAGCTGGCCAATAGCTGATGTGAGCACTGGTTCCCACTCTGTCTATTGAGGGCTCTCTTAGTTTCAACCTTGTCTTGATAATAAGTATTATGTCCATGCAATGCTCAAGATATTCCAATTAAAAGGTCTCATATACCCCTTTGAGGAAGTAGATCTGTGAGGCTGGTGCCAGCAGACAGCCAGGTGTCACCAGAACATACAGTGCAACCCCCTCCCCCCAAAACCCCACCCTGGCCTGGTTGCTCCTTGCCCCAGAAACTCATATTTATTTGGCTGTGTCACACAGCTTTGCAGGATCTTACTTAATTCCTTGATCAGGGATTGAACGTGCATCCGCAGTAGTGAAAGCATGGAGTCCTAACAATTGGACATCCAGAAAACTCCTCAGAAACCTTAATTTGTATTTTTTACATCTCTGAAACTACGTTACTCCATGTATTTCCCCCTCACACCCCAATGTGGTTAAATATGGATCCCGTACATATTTTACTATTTATGTTCAGAGTTAGGACAGACTTATTAACAACAGCAAAGATTCTGCTGCTTAAAAAGATTAAGGTATTTGGAATATGGGTTTTCTCTTACATAATATATCTGTAAACCAGTAAAACTTGTCATTTCTAGGTCACGTTATGTGACTTAGAAAAATAGAGATGCCCCAAGTAATTGTCAGTTCAGTTCAGTTTAGTTCAGTCACTCAGTCGTGTCCAACTCTTTGCCACCCCATGAACTGCAGCACCCCAGGCCTCCCTGTCCATCACCAACTCCTGGAGTTCACTCAGACTCACATCCATAGAGTCAGTGATGCCATCCAGTCATCTCATCCTCTGTCGTCTCCTTCTCCTCCTGCTCCCAATACCTCCCAGCATCAGAGTCTTTTCCAATGAGTCAACCCTTCACATAAGATGGCCCAAGTACTGGAGTTTCAGCTTCAGCATCATTCCCTCCAAGGAAATCCCAGGGCTGATCTCCTTCAGAATGGACTGTTTGGATCTCCTTGCAGTCCAAGGGACTCTCACGTGTTTTCTCCAACACCACAGTTCAAAAGCATCAATTCTTCAGCGCTCAGTTTTCTTCACAGNTGACTGAGAGACTTCCCTTTCTCTTTTCACTTTCATGCACTGGAGAAGGAAATGGCAACCCACTCCAGTGTTCTTGCCTGGAGAATCCCAAGGATGGGGGAGCCTGGTGGGCTACCCTCTATGGGGTCGCACAGAGTTGGACACGACTGAAGCGACTTAGCAGCAGCAGCAGCAGTACAATAAAATAAGACCAAAACTTGGGAGGTTTTACCTCTACTGGGCCCAAAAGCACAGAAGAATGGAGAGTTAGTGAAATGGGGAAAGAAAGACACTCCTCCTGTGTGAAGACGAGTGTCTGATACAAACTGAGACCTTAAATTCAAGTAAACCTGAGGGCAATCCACATCTCGTTTCTCACTCTTGCTGATGCCTCCCTCACCCATTCACCACTGGCCAAAACCAAATGCAACGAGAGTACAGAGAGTACAAGGAGCCTGACGCTTCAGTCTGTTCAGATCAAGTTAGAGAGTTAGACAATGGTGGTGAGTGGAAGATGCAAGCTTTTCAGTACTGACACAGGATTGAAAGAAGATGACCTCATTACAAAATCTTGATGAGTTCTAGGTAAGATATTTTTGTGGCTTCAATAAAAACAGTAAGAAAACAAATGGTAAGAAACGGTGACGCAGTGTGATGGTCACAAACAGAACTTACTGATGGTAAATGTGAAAGAGGAGTCAAAGTTTTCCATCTGAAGTACTGGATAAATTGTATGCTATTTAGTGATATGGGAAGAAAGAAGGTATAGGAATGTACTTTGATAAGAGAGGCAAAGAGAGGATCTCCTTTGAATATTTTAATTTTAAATTAGACATCCAAATGGAGGTTCTGAGCAGGTGGTCGAATATTTTAGTCCATAGCTCAGCAGAGAGATTGGAGTTAGATATGTAAATCTTGGAGTCACAAGTACATAGATAGTATTTAAAACTATCACAATGAGTATAAATAAAGAAGATAAATGAGTCCAAGGTTGAGACATTACAAGAATTAGGGATTGAGATGAAGTTAAAATAGATATATATATATCATTTGAAAAAGAAACTTAAAACGAATATACATGTTAAGGGAGGAAAATTAGGTCCTAGAGCCGGAAAGTAAAGAGCTTCAAGAAAGAAAAAACTGTTTTTAAAGTAAAGAGTACAGTTCCTAAAATACAGTTGGCATGACAGAAAAAAAAAGTCACCTACTATCATTAACACAAAGCTCACACTTTGGATATAGCTAAATTATTTTGAACCCAATTTCTGGTCCTTAGTATATGCTTAACCTGAGTCTATTTCATAGCCATCAGTTTCTTCAGTAGCAGCATACTGAAGGCTTGGATGTAAATTTCTTCCTCTTGGATTTTAGCAAAGTATAAATAAGATGATGTTTGTAAATATATCAGATAAATTTTATAAAAATTTTTCCAAAGAATTCAGAAAAAGTGCAACTTGTTTCTGATTTGGGAATTGAGAAAAAATTTGTCATGGAAGTTTCCTTTGAGATGAAAAATGAATAGACTTTTGCTAAGCAGTGGGGAAAAGAAAGAACTTTCAACATAGGAAGAAAATGAGCAAAGACCCAGCAATTACGAAGTATGGATCTTATTTGGAAGAATAGCAAGTTGTGATGCTTTCTGGAAATTATGTGTGAATAGTGAATAAGCCTGAGGCCATCTGTTGGGAAAAATCATAAATGACAGGCTACGGGATTTGATTTGGATTTTGTTTTGCAGACTATAGGAAAACTATGCATGGTTCTTAAGTAGGTGACTACTGGCCAGACTGGGCTTCAAAGATAAATATAGCTGTGGTGAGTAAGGAATAGTAGAATAAGGAATGGTAGGTATTTTATTGGATTTACAGTTAAAGTTTTAAACGTTTTATTCATTTATTTTGGAAAAGAAAAGTGACAATGCTTAGCACATTTCACGGGGCATATGAGTGCATGTGAAATATACAGCCTCAATTTTTATGTAAACAAGCTGCTGCTAAGTCACTTCAGTCATGTCCAACTCTGTGAGACCCCATAGATGGCAGCCCATGAGGCTCCCCTGTCCGTGAGATTCTCCAGGGAAGAACACTGGAGTGGATTGCCATTTCCTTCTCCAATGCATGAAAGTGAAAAGTGAAAGGGAATTCGTTCAGTCGTGTCTGACCCTCAGCGACCCCATGGACTGCAGCCTACCAGGCTCCTCCATCCATGGGATTTTCCAGGCAAGAGTACTGGAGTGGGGTGCCATTGCCTTCTCCGATGTAAACAAGAGAGGATCTCAATTCCAGGCCTTTTCCAGCCTTTGTTATGAAAATCTCTCCTTAACTGATGAAATCAGAATCCTAGAGATTGCCTATATTCTTATATGCCTGACAAGGTATTCAGGAAAAAGTTTATCTCATTTGCTTGACATTGGTTAAGCCAGCATATATGATAATGTATTAATATGTGGTAAGAGGTGAAATAACTCATGTTGAAGAGAGTGGTGATCAAGTTGCTAATTGTCCACAAACGTAATAGTCTACAAATCTAACTAAGGCCTTGTCTTTGGTATAAATCTGATACAATGGAATAAACCGTCTATTTGAAAGGCAGTTTTTGTGCTTCCATAGATTAAGAATGCTAAGAAAATTGTTTGTCTTAATATTGGCTCATTTGCTCATCTGTAGAGAATGAATTAGCTTCATCTCTTTATTATAGACTCTCAACACAAAATGCTACATTTTTTAATGTGTTTTTCAGTCTTAACCATGTAATCCTTCTAAAATAGAAAATCTTGAACATTCTTTGGCACTCTGTGCTGCAGTCGATGGGGTTACAAAAAGTCAGATACAACTTAGTGGCTGAACAACAACAATACTGCAAATGCATTTTATGAAATGTTGCTCTAGATATTTGTCAAGGCCAGATGGTTGGGTCTTATACTAATTTTATATCTTGACGCTACCATTTTATCAAGTAATTAACTGTGACCTCTTGACTTAATCTATATGACATTCTATTTGCTCATCTCTAATATGTTGATTAATATTATCCATTCTGCAAGACTGTCTTAAAAATTAGACAATATACCAAAATCACTGTCTGATAGTCACATAGCCATTGTAGCAAGCAGTCAGTAAAAGGCAGCTATTTTATTATTGTTATTGTTATTATATTTTTATTATATTTAGTCAAGATTAAGTACACTGCTTTCAAACATAATATGGAGGATTAAATTTTTTATCCCTTAATTGAAATGCAATTCATGTATCACAAAGTGCGCCATTCAAAGGGTATTGTTTCATAGGTTTAGTATAGTCATAGTTTTAGACAACAATCACTACATCTAAGTTTTGAACATCTTCATTATTCCAGAAAGAAACCTTGTGTCTTTTAGCAGTCACTACCCACTTCCTCCCAATACCCTAGTCCTGGTCGGCTACTAGTTCACTTTCTGTCTTTACAGATTTGCCTATTCTAGATATTTCATTTAACTGGAATCATAAATATGCAATATTTTATTGTTTGGTTTGTTTCACTTAGCACAGTGCTCTCAAGATTCACCTTTGTTGCAGTACATATCAGTTGTGTGAAATATTCCATCTTGTGGATGCACCATTTGATGTCTAGACATTTGTCAGTTGATGTGCACCTGTTTTGTTTCTGTTACTTCTTAGCTATTATAAATAATTTGATGAACTATCATGTGCAAGTTTTGTGTGGAATAATGTTTTTGTTTTGCTTGGTCATATACTCAGGACTGAGGCTTCCCAGGTGGGGCTAGTGGTAAAGAACCCAACTGCCAATGCAGGAGACACAAGAGACTCAGGTTCAATCCCTGGGTCAGGAGGATCCCCTGGAGGAAGGCACCTCAACCCAATCCAGTATTCTTGCCTGGAGAATTCAATGGACAGGGGAGCCTGGTGGGCTACAGTCCATAGGGTTGCAAAGACTCGGACACGTCTGAAGTGACTTAGCACAAACACATACTTAGGACTAGAACTGGTGTCACATGATACCTCTATATTTAACCATTTTGAAGAAATCTTTTTCAAGGCATCACATCATTTTACATTCCCACCAGCAGTGCGGTGGTAGTTCTAATTTCTCCACAATGTTTGTTACTTTCTGTTTTGTTTTTTTACTATAACCATTTAGGCAATGTGAAGTAGTATTTCACCGTGATTTCGATTTCCATTTCTCTGCTAACTAATGATGCTAAACAGCTTTTCATGTGCTTATAGGCCATCTGACTATATTATTTGGTGAAATGCCTATTGAAGCTTTAGCCCATTTTAAAATTAGGGTAGTTTTGATTTTATTATTGACTTGTAATTTACAATAATTATATATTTTGGATGCAAGTCCCTTGTTAGATTTTTTTCCCCATTCATTGTTTGTATTTTTGCTTTCTTTATGTTGTCATTTAAAACATGAAAGTTTTTAATTTTGGAGAAGCCCAACTCATCTATTTTTTTCTTGTCATTTGTGTTTTTGTGTCCTAAGGTATCATTACCTATCCCAAGTTCATAATGATTTACATGTATGTTTTCTTCCAAGAATTTTATAATTTTAGTGATAAATTATCTGAGTTAATTTTCTTATGCTATGTGAGGTAAGTATCAAATTCATTGTTTTTCTTGAAGATATATGATTGACCCACAAGTTTTTGAAAAATCTCTTTCCCTATTTGATAGTCTTGACATCTTGTTAAAAATCAATTTATGATTATTTCTGGACTTTCAATTTTATTTCATTGGTATATGTCTGTCCTTACGTCAGTACCATGCTATCTTGATTACTGAAGTTTTGTATTAAGTTTAGAATAAAGAAGTCTGAGTTCTCCAATTTTGCTCTTTTTGAAGATTGTTTTTGGCTTTTCTGGTCCCTTCAATTCCCATATGAATTTTTGTATCAAGTTGTCTATTTCCACCAAAAATAAACCAGCTAGGATGTTAAAAGGTTTTTAATTGAATCTGATGATCCATTGGAGTATTATCACCTTAAGCAATATGATTCCTGACCCATGAGCATAGGACAGCTTTCATTTATTTTAATTGATAAAAAAAATTCTTTCAACAATGGTTTGTAATTTTCAGTGTGTTAGTCTTCTACTTCTTTGATGAACCTTCTTTTAATGCTCTTTTACATGGAATTCTGTTCTTAATTTTGTGTTTGGATTGTCTATTGCTACTATAGAAAAATATATTGATTTTTGTATGCTGGGCTACTTTCCAAAAAGATTGCTCACCTTGTTACTGATGTATGATTTTCTTTCTTTCTTTCTTTCTTTTTTTAGTATGATATCTTTATCTGGTTTGGATGTCAGGTCATATGGACCTCATATAATGATTTGAGAAATTTTAAAGAGTTTAGTTCCCCTTTAAAGGTTTGCTAGAATTCATTGGTAAAGCTATTGGTCCTGAATTTTTCTTTTAGGAAATATTTGAATTATTAATTCAATCTCTTTATTTATTATAGGTCTGTCAGATGTCTTTCTAGAAAAATTTTTTATCTGAGTTATCTAATTCATTGCTTACATTTATTCATAGTACTTCTTACAATTGTTTTTTTTTTTAAATTTCTGTAAGCCTTTCATGATGCCCCCATTCTCATTTTTTATTTGAATAATTTGCATCGGCTTTCTTCTATTCTTGAGCAGTCTAACTGAAGGTTTTGTCAGTTTTATTTTTTGAATAAGCAATTTTTAGATTTGTTGATTTTTTCTATTGTTTTCTTTCTCCATTTAAGTGATTTCTGCTCTAATCTTTACTATTTACTACTTTCTGTTTGTTTTTTCACTCTATTTGCTCTTATTATTCTAGCTTCTTAAATCAGAGGGTTTGATATGAAGCCTTTCTTTAAAAAAATTATAAGTGGTAAAAGCTATACATTTCCATCTAAATCACTCCTCTAATTGTGTTTCATCAGTTTTGGTAAATTTGTGTTTTTGTTCTCATTCTTCTAAAAATATTTTTAATTTTCCTTGAGATTTCTTTCATGACTGATTGCTTATTTGATACTGTATGGTTTCATATACACATATTTGTGAATTTTCATAATTTCATACAAATTTTATAATTGTTAATTTCTATTTAACTTCCATATGATCATAAATATCTTTAAAAAATAAAAATAGATTTTTATGATTTCAAATCATTAAATTTATTGAGGTTTTTCTTTGTGTGTGTGGCAGAGCATACAATCTTTATGCTGGATAATATTNATTAGGGGCAGGAGGAGAAGGGGACGACAGAGGATGAGATGGCTGGATGGCATCACGGACTCGATGGACATCTGAGTGAACTCCGGGAGATGGTGATGGACAGGAAGGCCTGGCTTGCTGCGATTCATGGGGTCGCAGAGAGTCGGACACGACTGAGCGCCTGAACTGAACTGATTGTTGGATAAGAATTTCTGTAAATGTCTGTCAGGTCCAGTTATTATGCTTTCAAAGTCTTTTATACTTGCTGATCATTTGCTAATTTTATTTTTGTATGGAAAGTGTAGTTTTGATATCTCCAATTATTATTGTCTATTTCTCCCTCAATTCTGTCTGTTTTAGCTGAATGTAATTTGGAGAGTTGTTTCTTGGTGGACACACAGTTTTTATATTTCTTTTGCCCTTAGAAGAGTTTCTATCTGCAAAAGTCTTTTTCATTTTAAAATTCGTTTTGCCTGAATTAATCTAGCCACCATAGCTATCTTTTGGTTATTGTCTTATTCATACTGCTATAACAGATAGATCTGCTTATAAGCAACAGAAAATTTATTTTTCACAATTTGGAGGCTATAAGTCTGAGATCAGGGTTTCAGCATACTCAGGTGAGGGCTCTCTTCCAGGTTGCAGACTTCTTTTTGCATCCTCACATGGAAGAAGGGGCCAAGGATCTCTTTGGAGCCTCTTATTTAAGGTGCTGACTCCATTCGTGAAGATTCCACTTTCATGACTTAAAACAACTGTCAGATGCCGCACCTACTAATACCATCACCTCGAAGTTAAGATTTTAAAATATAAATTTAGGTGAAAGTGAAGTAGTTCAGTGACCGACTGTTTGTTACCCCATGGACTGTAGCCTTCCATGCTCCTCCATCCACGGGATTTTCCAGGAAAGAGTATTGGAGTGGGTTGCCATTTCCTTCTCCAGAGTATCTTCCCAACGCAGGGATCAAACGCAGGTTTCCCACATTGTAGGCAGATGCTTTACCATCTGAGCCACCAGGGAATTCAGGTTGGTGGGATACAAACATTTAAACCACAGCGGTCACTACTGGAATAGTATATATTCTTTCATTTCTTTTTTTCACTTTCAAGCAATGTGTCTTTTCATCCGGTGAATCTCTTGTGTAGTTGGATCATGTTTTGACTTTTTTCCCCCTCATTTTGTCAATCTCTGTCTTTTGTTTGCAGTGTTTAATTCATTTACACTCAGTGTAATTACTGAAATGGTAATACTTACGTCAGGCATCATGCTATTTGTTTTCTGTATTTTGAGGTTTTTGTTCATCTATTCCTTATTATAAATTTGGTATAAAATAGATACGTCTTCATTTATCATTTAAATTTCTCTGTGTGTGATATTATTTTAAAATTTATTTCTTCACTGGCTGATATGTATGTTATAATTAGTATCTGAGTTTGCAATAGTCCAGTTCAGATCAATACTAACTTAATTTCAATTGTATACAAAACTTTGACCCAATACACTTCTCTTCCCTATCCACTTCTTTGTATTGTTATTGTCATGAAAATTATATCTTGTATGTTATAAGTCCATGAACACAATGTTATAATTATTGTTTTATGTAGTCACTTTTTAATGAGCTAGAATACAAAAATTATAAACAAGTTACAGTTTGTACTTTTTTATATTTACCTAGATAGTACCTTTTATGAATGTTCATTATTTCTTTCTGTGACTTTTATTTACTATGTAGTTTCCATACATTTCAACCTATTAGCAACATCTCTTAAGTTTTTGCTGTTCTAGAAATGTTTTTATTCCTTCATCTTTTTTTTTTGAAGGGTAGTTTTGCTGGATATAGAATTCTTGGTTGACAGTCTTCTAATTTCTATACTTTGAAGTGTGATGCTATTATCTTCTGGCATTCGTGTCTTTTCTTGTATATAATAAGATATATTCTTGCTGCTTTCCTAAGTTTTTGTTTGCCTTTGAATTTTTTCAGTTTGACTATGATGCATCTAGGTATTAAGCTCTTTAGGTTTATTCTTCTTGGAGTTCATGAAATTTAAATGTAGATTCACATCTCTTATCAAATTTGAGAAGTTTTTGGCCATTAATTCTTCAAATCTTGTGCAGTCACTGAGTTCTATTAATAGGATTTTTAAAGTAGTTGTTTTAATTTTAAGCTAACTTCCTAGAATCAACACAAGGTTAGTATAATTTAGTCAGTGGCTGGTCAAAATATATTCCAAATCAGAATCTCAGTGATTGATCAGAAGGTTTTCTAAATACCCTACATTTATTTCTTTCACTTTCTGTTAAAAAACAAACAAAAAAAAGCTGTGTGGGAAAGTATGCTTTAAGCTTCAGGAAGTTTACAACACACTTTAACTTTCATTTCCTGCTTACACAGGGCCTCAACACCTCAACATATGTTACAGATGTGTGGGGCTTTCTATTTTTCCAAGTGTTTCCTGGGCATGCACATAGACTTATGAATGTAAACTGCTTTAAATTCCTAGGAATATGCGGAAATTTTTCAAAGTTCCTTGTGGTCATCTTATTCAGCAGTGCTTAGCTTTAAATTCCTGGCAAAGATTTTGTTTGTTTGCCTGAAATCACAATCTTAGACACCAGTGATATTGCCAGCAAAATTTATTGTGTTGGTAATGTCCTTGGGATGGGATATTTTCTTACTGTCTTCCTTTTCTGAACTCTGAATTAAATAAAATAGCTGTAACATTCCAGAAGGGATATTTTCCAGAAAGTTTCAAATTTGGGCACAATATTGACTATGCTTCTGGGGATGGTGCATTTAAAGAATTACAGAATGATTCAGTCCTTTCCGTTGGCTGAAAGAAATTTTTTATTTTTATTTTTTGTTATTGTTGTGTCACTATGCTAGAGAAAGGGGAAGTTAAAGCATCATAGATACTACTGTGCTACTAAGGTCAGCAGTTTCTTTTTAATAGACTGTATCTGATTTGTTCTGTTTCAGTGGTGGGTATTTTCCAGAGTTCTGAAATGATTTTAGGGGTTTTGCCAGTATTTTCATTGTTTCTTGTAGGAGAACTATGACTAAGGTCCTCTGTACCCCATTCCCAAAGTTGATCCTTCATGAATTGTTTTCAAAAGTATTTTCTCATTTTCTTAGAAACTTTCACATTATTGTTTTACCTTGCTATATGTAAATGTGCAAAACTCTCCACCTCATTTAGAGTTTGTCTTACTTTTTTCACTGACAGCATATCAGTTCAGTTCAGTTCAGTTCAGTTGCTCAGCCATGTCTGACTCTCTGCGACCCCATGAATCGCAGCACGCCAGGCCTCCCTGTCCATCACCATCTCCCGGAGTTCACTCAGACTCACGTCCATCGAGTCCATGATGCCATCCAGCCATCTCATCCTCTGTCGTCCCCTTCTCCTCCTGCCCCCAGTCCCTCCCAGCATCAGAGTCTTTTCCAGTGAATCAACTCTTCTCATGAGGTGGCCAAAGTACTGGAGCTTTAGCTTCAGCATCATTCCTTCCAATCTTCTCCAGTCTTCCCGTCTTCTCCAATACCACAGTTCAAAAGCATCAATTCTTCGGCAGTCAGCCTTCTTCACAGTCCAACTCTCACATCCATACATGACCACATTGCTCAAACTATAGGTTTCCTTTCAGCCAATGAAAAATGGCATAAAGAATTAAAAGGCATTCCATTTCCTTACTGGGCTCTGAATAATGCTTCTCTAAAGGTCTCTTTACATGCAAATTAATATGTGATTAAGAAGAAAAGGGTTGGATTTGACCTATAGAGCCCATCTTTATTTTTTGGGAAATAATATAAACCAATAGCTTATTTGCTAATTTGTTAATATTTTATGAATCAAGTTTGAAATATGCTTATTAATAAAGTTTTATGTTTTGACAACATGTTTTTATTCCTTCTTATGTGATAGTAGTAAATTATTCTGCTGATTAGTTCAGTTTTGTAAAATAAAACAAAAAGTCATGATCAAGTGCTAAATATTTTATAGTATACACTGACTCACAGTTGTCTAATACAAAATTTAAAAATATTTACCCTCAAAATACTTTGTTTTCCAAGCTTACAGACATGCAATTAATGACCATATAATATCAATTGCCCATAAAAATAATTTAGTTATTATCAGAAAAAATTGCCTACAGTCTTGTTTATATAAGATGTGAAAAGAAAACCTAGAAAAAATAAAAGTATATACATATAAAAGTCCATAGATATAGATGTGTCATGAAATGGTAAGATAATAAAAGTTTCAGAAATTAATACGATGAATTTTAAAATGTAAGTTTAGTTTGTTGAGTTGATCTACAATCATGTGGATAAAGCATTTCAGTTATGTAAAGTATAAATTCATTTCAATTAATATATTTTTAAAAATCTGCTTAACATTTTGATAATTGTCTTCTATTTGTTGGACTTAATCAGATCAGATATTTGGTCTTCTTAAAGAAAATGGCCCTTTCATATTGAGGTTTACAATATCTTAGCTATTCCTTTAAGAGGACTCACAGACATATTAAACTTTCTTCTGCAATCTCTGTCAAAATCTGTCTGGACAATGGATGAGTTGTAGCCAAACTAAACTTTTCCCTAACCAATTCAGGTAAAACCAATGTAGTTATAACTTCTCTGTTTTGTGAGTCCTGACAATATCTTTCCTAAATCCTGCTTATAGCACTCCTCTAAAAGACCTGTCTTCCCCTTTCTCTAGCTTATCGGGATCTGTTCTTGCCAAGAATGCTTTTCACTGTTTTTTTCTGTGTTTTGCGTCTGTGTTAAGATTAGTAAATTACTGCTGTGGCAAGCAGTCCCACATTTTAGTGACTTAAAACTACAAACGTATATTTTTCTCATTAAGTTGTATGTCCACTGTAGGGGAACAGAGCATATGCTCACTATACTCTTTTAAGAATCAAGGATATAAGGAAGTGTCTTGAATATAGCTAGTCATGGTAACAAATGAAGAAAAGAGTTCTCTGGAATGTCTCACAGAGGCTGATGAATACTCAACCAGAAGAAGGACACCTCTTTCCCACTCCCAGCTCCTTCTTTAGAACCAGTCACTTGGGCTCATGGGAATAGGGAGTAGTGAGAAAAGCAATCCTGTGACACAACCTGAAAATAGAGATCTTGGAATGTTGAGGGGCAGAGGGAAAGCAAGATTGATATGTATCAGAGTCTCTCTTCATAGCTACAATATGTGCAAGCATCAATTTGGAGAAAAACTACATGATTTGGAGAAAACACAGGTTATTCAGGTCATACAGATTTTAGATTTAATAAATTACTGATAAATCTTTTATGTTCTTATTAATTTTTTCAACTGTTGGGTGAGACTATTACCTTTAACTAGAAGCTATTTGAACTGTATGCAATATATCCTTACATTTTCAGGTGAAAATATTCCAAGGGAGCACTGTTTTTAGATCAGAGTATCAGCATAATGTGTCTTGTAGAATCACAATTCTTTAATGGAATGTGAATTGTGGGTAGGAAAATAATATGTATAACTAACAAATCAAAAGGAAGAATGCATTTAAATTTATATTAGAAAAATAAGAAAGATCCAAAGGAATTTGGTTATCTAATAAGTGAAAATGTCCCAGGAAAGTGAGAAGTTATTAAATCTAACTTTGGCAAAAAGTGGCGGGGGAGATATAGTTTGCTTTCTTTATACCTTTAATAAAAACAATACAGTGAAACTACAAGAAAGCTTATTATTATACTACAATGAGCTGAAATTATATTCTTATCAAGTTCTTGAATAGTATATCATAAATTTGGTGTGATGCAATCACTTCAACTGTAAAATACATCATCATATGAAAAAAGAGCAGGTCATGGACTGATTCATTAATTCCTATTCTCCCACATTTCATCCACTCTATTCAAAGCCTTACAGAGATAAAAAAAAAAAATCATGTAGTCACTATTAGGGCATATGTGTTTATAGTATATGCAGTATATAATATATAAATTTATAAATGATGATATACCTAATCATCCTGGAGATAGAATTTTGTTAGTATATACACCATGAAGTTCTTTGTGTATAAACTGAAGAAATGGTGAGGAAAGAAGGGAAAAAAATAAAGTTTAGTTTTTTCATGTCAACCTATCTCTGCAATCGTTAACCGTGATGGAGAATCATGTTTCCAATTATTTTGATAAATCTACTTTATATTTGTAAATATAGCAAGATTATTACTCCATTACAGGGAAGAATTTTCATTTTTTATGCATGTAAGGGTAAAGATAATGAAGTGGTGAGAGGGGAGAGTTTTGCTCAGCCTTGATCTTGACAGTGCTAACAAAATCTATCTGAAAGTGGATGTAAATAATACTAGTCTATCATCACTGCTGATATGGGAATTGAAAATGCAACAGTTGTTATTCCCTTAGCTTTCTTTTAGAATAAAAGCTTTGGCCTTTTCAAGGCCAAAGAAAACCTTGCTGCAAATACTGAGACATTTTCCTCTAGAAATCTGCTTAATGTTAAGGTTAACAGACAGGATTCCACTTATATGTAAGCAGTTGGCTATACCCAGCAAAAATATTACAGATTAATTCATGGACCTTAACAGAAAACTTTGCTTTTTGTCATTATTTTGTGAATTCCACTATAGCCAAGTAATTGCACTGTAAAATTTATAATATCATGATGCTGTAGAATATAGGGAAATAATTAGACAATAGATATACACTGATATATACACAAACAACTGATGCATCCATCTGCTTCCCACAATAAACACATGGCTCTATTAATATAGAAAATTTGATTTACAAAGAGATTAACTGCAGAGAGCAACTATTGGGAAACTACAAGGTCTGTTCAGTGTGCAGTGACCTGAACCTTCCATCCCCAGGCCTGTGGAGAAGATAGTCCTGAACAGAGGCAGCAGCTTTGAGGAAAACAGTGAGCCTTGCTTGAAAGAGTGAGCCAAGCTGAGTCAATCTCTTTGGAAGGAAGGCAGGGAATAGTCTGCCCTCTCTACTCTCCTCCAGCACTCCATACTTAGGCCGAGCAGCCATAGCACCAGCCCTTAACCTTGGCCCATCCTGGAGAGAGAGTACAGGAGGACTCAATTGGCACCTGCTGGATGTACACAGTTGCTAACTCATAGTCAGTCGCACACAAACATACAAATGTATGCAGCCTCTTCATCCCTTCCTCTGTCCTTCCCTTCTTTCCCTCCTCCCTTCCTTCTTTCTCTCCTTCTTTCCCTCCTTCCNGAAAGCTAAGATCATGGTATCTGGCCCCATCATTTCATGGCAAATAGATGGGGAAACAATGGAAATAGTAAGAGACTTTATTTTCTTGGGCTCCAAAATCACTGCAGGTGGTGACTGCAGCCTTAAAAACAAAAGATGCTTGCTACTTGTAAGAAAAGCTATGACTAACCTAGACAGTATATTAAAAAGCAGAGACATTACTTTGCCGACAAAGGTCCACATAGTCAAAGCTGTGGGTTTTTTCAGTAGTCATCTATTCATGTGAGAATTGGAGTACCAAGAAAGCTGAGACCGAAGAACTGATGCTTTTGAACTGTGGTGGTGGAGAAGGCTCTTGAAACTCCCTTTGACTGCAAGGAGATCCAACTAGACAACCCTAAAGGAAATCAGTCCTGAATATTCATTACAGGACTGATGCTAAAGCTGAAACTCCAGTACTCTGGCCACCNGTTTTTTCAGTAGTCATCTATTCATGTGAGAATTGGAGTACCAAGAAAGCTGAGACCGAAGAACTGATGCTTTTGAACTGTGGTGGTGGAGAAGGCTCTTGAAACTCCCTTTGACTGCAAGGAGATCCAACTAGACAACCCTAAAGGAAATCAGTCCTGAATATTCATTACAGGACTGATGCTAAAGCTGAAACTCCAGTACTCTGGCCACCTAAAGTGAAAGAAGAGACTCTTTGGAAAAGACACTGATGCTGCAAAATGTTGAAGGTGGGAGGAAAGGGGGATGACAGAGAATGAGATGGTTGTATGGCGTCACCAACTTGATGGACATGAGTTGGAGCAAGCTCTGGGAGTTGGTGATGGACAGGGCAGCCTGGCGTGCTGCATTCCATGGGATCAAAAATAGTCTGACATGACTGAGTGACTCAACTGAACTTAATGACATGCACAGACAATTTTAGCCATTTAATTTAAATGAGTCTCCTCTCATATAGTAATAATTAAAGTGTGGCAGATTAACGATGGCTAGAGATTCTTTGATGCTCCACCATCCAGAGGTGTGTTCTCTGCCCCTCTCCCTGTTTTGATTCTGGAATTTCTCTGTGACTGTTCTGAACAATTAGATTCAGCAGAAATGGTTCTGTGCCAGTAATGGGTCCAGGCCCTCAGAGACTGGCAGCTTCTTTTCTCTCTTGGAATGCTCATGTTTAGGATACTGTCTGTCAGAACACAGCTGCCATGCTGGAAGAAGCCCTGCCGCATGGAAAGACTACATATTGGTGCTTCAGTGATCAACCCCAAATAAGAGCCTAGCCAAAAGGCCAGCAAAAACTGTGAGTCATGTAAGGGAGATATTTTGAACTTCCAGTTCTGTCAAGCCTTAAGATGACTGCAAGACCAGTCTACATCTTCCTTCACCTTCATGATAGGCCCCAGGAAAGACCCCCTAGATTTGTGCTGCTTCCATTCAGAGGCATGTGAGATGATACATTATTGCTATATAATTATGTTCTGCTTTTAAAAATTATTTTTGCACAATAATAGAAGGCTAGAACTTAAGCTAAAAATTAAAAATCAGTGTGATCAAAGTTTCATTCAATCAGATTTTTTTTTTCTTTCTTTGACTTTCCATAGCTGTGTTCAGCCATATTGTGGTAATTATCACAATGTTGATATTCCCAACAGCTAGAACTGCAAAATGATAATGAAATAGAAGCATATTCTTATTTAGATACTAAAAAGGACATTGCAGAGTTGAGAAATAGCTGCCAGATTCTGCCTCCCTCTTGCCTTTTCCCCTCCCCCAAACACAGATAAACTCAGCCAGGAAACTAAAGGCAATGGAATGTAACTGGCAGTGGTAATGCTGATATATTCTTTTTTGTGCCAAAGCAGTCTCTTGGCTATATCCACAGCACTGTTGCCCAAACAGAGGATCTTCTGTTTTAGGGCTGAGCATGGAAAGAATTCTAGTCCTTTGCCTTCTTCTTTTTACCATTTAAATTAGTAGAAAAACATTTCCTTATTTTGCTCTCTAAATAATTTTGCTTAAATGGAAATGGTACCTGTATTTACAACATAAAAGAGATCCTTAAATGCTTGCTGTAATTAGCAAAGTTATTTTTCATTCAGGGACACTGGATTTGAATGCCCTGAGCTTCTTATTAAAGTGCTCATTGTTTTCATTTATGCCTTCACCCTTTGGAGCCTTGCTCTCTTCTCAATGCTGTTTAGGAGAGTAATACAACATGTGCTAATATCATAGCCCTTGGTGCTCAGAAGCATAAAGCAGAAATAACAGGCTGAATCAGTACTGATCTTGGAAAAAGCATTCTGCTTAGACAGAAGTCTAGGAGAGAAAATTGGCAAGAATGAAGAAATCAGACAACTTCATGGGAAAACCACTGAGGAAACAGAGAAGTGTTGAAAGCAAATGATGGCCAAGTCTATTTTTCCATGAAGATATTGAGAGAAAGCTTGATGTCTGTCTGGAGTACGCTGAATGAAGACTGGATGTGGAAAGAAACCATCCATTTTTGGAGAGCCCTCTCAGCTCTATCTTTCTTTGATTGTGAGCCAAGTATATATATTTTTCTTTATCACTGTTACTAGGAACCAGAAATACATCCTATAGGCTAATGAAAAATAGCCTTCTAGCTGCTTCATGTTTGTTGAAGCTTCTTCTATATTTACTAATAGAAGTTATTCAGTACCTGTCACATTTAACTTTAATTTAACCTCAACTCAGTTCTTCTGAACAGGAATTTCAGGCAACTTCAAATAAATTGATATAAACAAAAAAGGAGGAAAGGGAAATGGAATGACATTGATAATATTAACATATTCTATGATGAGCTTAAAATCTGGCTATGTTTATCCACAGAGGGTAGGCAAAAAGAAAAATATAAGAGAAATCATAGCTCAGATATTATAAAAGAGATGTACTTTTGACAGTAGAGATATATTTTTATTTGATGTAAAATGTTCAGTGTTGTCAATTACATGGAACTTTGAGTGACATAATAAGCAATATATTCACATCAGTTTATATGAAACACAGAAGCAATTTTTTTATACTTTTACAGAACTGATAGAAGAAACTCTGGGGTGAGAGAAATTATATGAATTTGGCTTCAGATAAGACTACATTCAAATTTTGGCTGTCTTATTTTCTTCTCATCTGAACTTGGTCAAGTGACATCTCTCAAAATATGGAAATTATTGTTTTTAGCATCTTTTTTCATCAGTACCATAACTTGTATCTCCTACTCAGTGCAAAACTTATTATTATGAATAAGGATTTGGGATTTTAAAAAATAAATATTGTGCATTTGTTATAGGCAAAGATTGACAACTTCATTTTTAATTTTGAACAAAATCGAGTTGTCATATTCATTACCCATAATTATTTACAATATTTTCTTCAGAGACCTCAAAGTGTAATATAATCAATTTTGTGTCATTTTGTGTTTTAGTCCTGATATAGATTTATCAACATAATCATTCCATAAGTATCCTAAATGATAAGTATATATTTGTCATTTGCTTCCTATTCTGGATTAGAATTTAATCCATCATTTTGACAGATGACCCTTCTGTAAATAGTTTAAATTACAAAAGATCTATACAAAAAGTATCTCTTTTAAATGGAATTATTATCTCCTTTATAGCAGGAACCATGTCTGATATTTTCTCATTACTCTTCAGGCTGCCTAGGAAAGGATTAAGCACAAGATTAGTGATGAATAAATACTTGGTGATTTATTGTTACAGGATTTAAGACTGATAATTTTCACATTTTTTTCACTGAAACTCAGACTTTATAACTCTAGAAAAGACTGATCAGTGGTCCTTGAANAGGAAAGGATTAAGCACAAGATTAGTGATGAATAAATACTTGGTGATTTATTGTTACAGGATTTAAGACTGATAAAATTTTCACATTTTTTTCACTGAAACTCAGACTTTATAACTCTAGAAAAGACTGATCAGTGGTCCTTGAATTGATTGTAACGTTAGCACTGATTAGACATAGAGATAGGATTTAGTAGTTATGACAGTCCTCTGGGCTTTCAAGTCAGAAGTAAAGAGAGGCAAGATTTTCACTATGAAAAAATATATATAATTAATGATTTATGAAACTAAGTTTAATTTGGGAAATCAAATTTCTTTGGCCAGCTCATTTCTGTTGGAGTAAATTTGACATAGAAAATACCTTGATTTAATTTTGTCATCCTAACTAACATAACAAAAAAATGGCCTAATAAAAATTATGTGGCCTAGATATGGTTCAGAATTCCTGAAATTATTCTGTGAGTGAGATATATTTGCTTTAAATCACAGAATTGAATATTATAAACACATATATAAATATGCAGTTTTGTTTCTTATTTTGTTGAGATAAGACAGTCATAGAAATGGGTTCAGAGACTATACATGTTTTCCAATTTTTTTTTTTGACTTTACAGTATGTCTTGGAAATATTTCTATGTAAATATATAGAGTTATAACTTTATTCTTTCTTCTAATTTTAAAGTTCAAATGTAAAAGTTAATGATCATAAAAATATAATTTAATTTCTAAAATGAAAATGCCTGTAAAACCACTCATCAGCTGGATAAATATTAAAATATTACCAACACCTCAGATAGCCCTAGTATGGCTCTCTGTCAATATACCATAAAGATAACTATCATTCTGACTTCAACCATCATAATTTATTTTGCTGCTTCTAAAAATGGATTTATAGCACATGTACACTTTTGTTTTCATATTCTTTTGTTCAACATTATTTTGTGAGATTTAGCCATATTATTGTGAATAGCAACTTTTTCATTCCATGTACTATTTCTTTAAATGAAAAATTTTATGGATTTTTATATATTTTTGGTCATTTTAGATGACGCTAGCATGAATATTTCTGTACATGTTTCAGTGGACAGAAGTACTCATTTTCATTTGGATATTTGCATAGGAGTAAAACTGGTAGGTCATCACTTTGCCAGCAAAGGTCTGTATAGTGAGGGAGAGCTATGGTTTTTCTAGTCGTCATGTATGGATGTGAGCGTTGGACCACAAAGCTGAGTGCCAAAGAATTGATGCTTTCTAGCTGTGCTGCTGGAGAAAACTCTTTTGAGAGTCCCTGGGATTGCAAGGAGATCAAACCTGTCAATCCTAAAGAAAATCAACCCTGAATATCCACTGGAAGAACTGCTGCTGAAACTGAAGCCCCAAAACTTTGGCCACCTGATGTGAAGAGCCAACTCTTTGGAAAAGACCATGAGGCTGGGAAAGACTGAGGGCAAGGGGAGAAAGAGACGACAGAGGATGAGATGGTTGGATGGCATCACCAACTCAATGAACATGAATTTGAACAAATTCTGGGAAGTAGTGAAGGACAGACAGACCTGGTGTGCTGCAGTCCATGGAGTCACAAAGCATCAAACATGACTTAGCAACTGAACAACAACACATTTCCCATGATAAATATGCTGTTGTTCCCCCAAACCATAAATATATTTATTCATTGGTTCTGCCATTTCAAGTAGCAATGTAGAACTAAAATAACTGTCTCTCTGCTCCACAATTCACACAGTTACATTTTACATAATCAGATTAGATATGATACATTCTGACTACAATCCTCCCTAGTTTAATATAAAACTATGTTTATCATATGATTAACAAAAGCCAGTGACCAAGTAAAGTGTGTTGCCATGCTCGGTTGCATATAGTAGAATTTATAAACATTTTTTCAACTTAGACCTATGTAATAACTTTGCCAAAAAAGGTCCATCTAGTCAAGGCTATGGTTTTTCCAGTGGTCATGTATGGATGTGTGAGTGCCAAAGAATTGATGCTTTTGAACTGTGGTGTTGGAGAAGACTACTGAGAGTCCCTTGGACTGCAAGGAGACCCAACCAGTCCATTCTAAAGGAGATCAGCCCTGGGTGTTCTTTAGAAGGAATGATGCTGAAGCTGAAACTCTAGTACTTTGGCTACCTCATGGGAAGAGTTGACTCACTGGAAAAACTCTGATGCTGAAAGGGATTGGGGGCAGAAGGAAAAGGGGACGACAGAGGATGAGATGGCTGGATGGCATCACCAACTCAATGGACGTGAGTTTGAGTGAACTCCGAGTTTGTGTGAACTCCGGGAGTTGGTGATGGATAGAGAGACCTGGTGTGCTGCAGTTCATGGGGTTGCAAAGAGTCGAACATGACTGAGCGACTGAACTGAACTAATATATTATTGTGACTCACTGTTCTTGTTAAGTATAGGTTAGGAGCTTCAGCATAGAGAAGAGAATGTGTTCTCACAAAAATTCATCATAATTTACAGCTTTACATTTTTTCTTCCTTTCATAGTCAATGCAAATGGATGACAATGACATTTTTGCAGAATAATCTTCAGTCCACTATAATTTGCATTTAAAAATCAAAACAAACATTAAATTTTACATAAACATTTTATTGAAGTATACAGGTATGCAGAAACTTACAAAGATCACAAATGAACAGTTTGATGAATTTTCACAAACAAAACACACCTAGGTAACTGACCACTGACTCAAGAAACAGAACATCTGAAAAACAGGAAAAAAAAACCTCTCACAACATTTTTCATTCATGAATAGCTGCTCAGTCGTGTCTGACTCTTCGCGACCCCATAGACTGCAGCCTACCAGGCTCCTCCGCCCATGGGATTTTCCAGATAAGAGTACTGGAGTGGGTTGCCGTTGTTTAACTATGAAAAAAGCAAAAGCAGTATTTGATCAGTAGCTAAATGATTTCCAGTTTTCTTATTATGAATTTAAGAATATAAATATGTGGGTAATGCATTTTACTGACCCTATATTTGCATTTCTATTGGATATATATAGGTAAAATTGGATTTGTCTGGGTAAATTATAATTCTTATTTAGACTTGGTACAAACTACGAAGTGATTTTCCAAAATGAGCCCATCTATTTATACTTTCACCAGAAATGTTTGAAAGATCTGTGACCACTTCCTCCAAATTCTTCTCTATTTTTTGTCTGTTCTTTCTCTCATTCTTTTTTTCCCCTCTGTATTAATATTTTATTCTTTATTTCTGCCCATTCCACAGTATGTCTCCCTTGCTCCCTCTTTCTCACTTCCTCTCTCTCTCCTTTCTTTTTTCTTATTTTGTTCTTTTTGTTTTACTCTTTCCATTGATATACATAGTATCTGATTATGTTTTACATTTGCACCTATCAGAAGAATAATTATGTTGAGAACGTTTTCATATGTTTTTGGTCATTTGGATCCCCGCCTTTGTGATGTGCCTGTGAAACATTTTGTCACTTGTTTTCTTGGGCTGTAATCTTTATTATTTATAAATATTATATTAATATTACATATTATTTTCTTATATATTTTTATAATATTTTTCTTAAAATATTTACTTATTATTTTTTATACATTCTTTACATAGCATAAACAACCCTGTTATCCCATGCTGTGGCTTGCCTCTTTTCTGTATCAATGGTGTTATTTGCTGACCAGTATTTATCCTTGATGTTGTCTAAACATCAGTCATCTTTGATTTATGCTTTTTATGTTCTACTTAAAAAATTTTTGTGTATTTCAACATCATAAAGATATTCTCCCTGATTTTCTCCCAAAACTTTATTGTTTTTATCTTTGCATTTAGACATATACTTCTAGAAGCATTTCAATCTATGATGACAGGTGGGATAAATTTCATTTTTTAAATATGTGTATCTGTTTGAACTAGCACTGATTATTGAAAATAATTTTTTCTAACTGTATTGGATTATCAAGTTTGTCACACACGTGATTTACTGTATGTATAGATTGCTGTTTCTAGATTCTCTATTTTGTAGTATTGTCTTTTTTTGCTCTAATACTATAGTATTTTAGTTAGTAAAGCTTTTTAATAGATCTTGATTTCAGTATGTAATTCCTTCAGCTTTATTCTTTTTCAAGATTACTATTCTTCAGAATACCTTACCTATTTATACACCCCTTCACACACACACATGCACAAACAAGCAAACCCAAATACTGGGATTTTTACTAAAATTGAGTTTACAAGTCCATTTGTCTAAAATTGAAATTTTACCAAGTTATGCCTTCCTGCTAGGCTCATGTTATGTCTCTCTCCATTGTTTTGTGTCTTAATTAGTGATTTATTAAATCTCATTGTAGAGGTCTTTCAAGTCTGTTAGACATATTCATAGGTTTTCAATGATTATTGACACTATTAAAACTGAATTATATTTTCAAACATAATTTTCTAGTTGTCTAATGCTTGCATTGTGATATAATTTATCTTTGCATATAGGTAGTTTATACAGAACCTTGAGAGTTGTGAAAGTGAGACTGTCAAACATCCGGGTTGACCAGAGGCTGTGTGTGTTTGCCACATGAATCGTGTGCATGTGTCAACCACTTGCACATCCCTGGCAGAAGGAGCCTGCAGTGCCCAGAGATGATGCCAGAGAGACCATATGAAACAGAAAGCAGACTGAAAAATGACCTGAATTTGTATTAATACATCCTCCCTGCCCACCCCCCTCATCTTTCAGTATATGGTGGAAACCTTACTGGCTTGCAGTGTTTGAGCCCTATCTTTGGCTAAAATATAAGCTATGTAGACACAAGCTTGACCTTTAAAGAGTCAGGTTTAAAATCAAAACAAAGAAAAAGAAAGCTAAACAGAGGCATCAGCAGTTGCACATTGTTCAGGAAACAGACTTCACAAATTGACTCCAGCTGTAATACCTGTACAAAATGCATGGGAATGGCCTTTGAAGGCTCTGAAAAGTAATCATACCTGATAGACTGAGGAAGGGGCTTTCCTGACTGCTCAGAGGGTAAAAATTCTTCCTGCAATGCAGAAGACCAGGTTCGATCCCTGGGTTGGGAAGATCCCCTGGAAAGCGAATTCTTGCTTGAAGAATACTATGGATAGAAGAGCCTAGTGGACTACAGCCCATCGAGTCACAAAGAGTCAGACACGACTGAGAGAACAACACACACACACACAGACTGAAGAAGAAGACCACAACGCAAAGCATCATTCACCTGATAATAAGATTGCTATTGTTTGCCTCCAATATTTCTGGCCAGTGAGGAAGTGAGCCTTGGGTAACAGAAAGGGCTCCAGGAGAAACCTTCCAGTTCTGGCTCAGAGAGTAAAAGAACACGCATCATGCTCTGAGAGAGTGAGGCACCTCCTCTCCTTTTCTGATACTTTCCCTCCACTACTGTATGTTTCAGGCCATTCCACAGCAGCATTGCCAGCAGCACAACAGGAGCCCTGAGGAGCCCAAACTCTAAAAGAGAAGCATCTTCAGCATCTTCAGCTCCCATTGCTGGATCTGTGTTCTAAGGACTGTGGGATCAGCCCCCACTGCTTTTTTCTTTATAAATAATTTTTTTGGCGTATAGTGGATTTGCAATGTTGTATTAGTTTCTTCTGTACAGCTAAATGAATCAGTAGCCCCATTGCTTTTATTCTCTTCCTTTCTCTCTCTTTTTCCACTGCTTGACTTACACTTTTGTCTTTTTAGTGATGCCCTTCATTAATATAATGTGGTCTAATTTTCCCACTTTTAGTAAAACATAAAACATATAGATATCATATGATTCTACTGTACAAAGTTCAAAATAGGCAAACGTTTAGAGAAGTATTTTGGGGTGATAAACCTATTTTTAAAAAGCATGAAACTAATTACCATACAAATTAAGATAGAATTTAATGGAAAGGGACATTGTAGTGAGCTCAGTCAAAAGCAAAAGTGAGTGAGTGACTCCAGGGTCATGAAAAGTGAAAGTGAAAGTGAAAGTAGTTCAGTCATGTCTGACACTTCGCCACCTCATGGACTATACAGTCCATGGAATCTTCCAGGCTAGAATACTGAAGTGGGTAGCCTTTCCCTTCTCCAGGGGATCTTCCCAACCCAGGGATCAAACCCAGTGTGCAGTGGAAACTTGAACTGAATGCATATTACATAGGTAAAGAGAATAAAGGGCTTCCCTGGTGGTACAGAGGTTAAAGTGTCTGCCTGCAATGTGGGAGACCTGGGTTTGATCCCTGAGTCGGGAAGATGCCCTGGAGAAGGAAATGGCAACCCACTCCAGTATTCTTGCCTGGAGAATCCCATGGGTGGAGGAGCCTTGTGGGCTACAGTCCATGGGTCACAATGAGTTGGACACGACTGAGTGATTCCACTTCATTTCACTTCACTTCAGAGAGAATAAAACTCCTTCCTCTACTTTGTACTTACTTGTATTAAAGTTTTTTATTCATATCAAGTAACTTACTTTGGTTCTGATACTCTTGGGTTTTAAAACGTCAGCTTACTTTAGTCTCTGTGTGCAACTATTGGCTTCATAAATATCGGCCCATCATTTTACACACACCCTCAGGTTACAAGGCATTCTCAGTGAGACATTTCATTTTGAATTACTGTGCTTTAACTTAGCATATATGCATTACATTACTCTTAACAGGACATTCTTAGCCCTCTTCCTCAGTTTCATTTCTTGATGAGACACTGAGTATCCTTTGTGAGACTCTAGGTATCTTCATTGTCTGTCACTACCTCTTTTAGATTCTTTAGTGCTCCTTTTAGACAAACTTTTTGAAAGACATCTGTAATAGCCATCACTTATCAAGTGCTTGCTATAAATTTTATACACATCATCTCATGTCATGCTTAAAATAATGAGGTTAATATTTCACAAGTTTAAACAACTGAGATTCAGAGAAGTTGAATAGCTTGGCAAACATCAGACATAATTTGACACACTTGAATTTTAGATCTGTCTCCTTCAGTCATTCACTCATCCATTCATTCATCCACTCAGTATATGTTATTGGCCTGTTCTCATGCCAGTTGTTTGTAACATACTGGCAATGGGGGACAGTCAGGGTCCTCTCCCTCATGGAGTTAACAACTATATAAAAAGTAATGTGTGAATAAACAAGCAACACTTAAATAAATCCATAATTACAAGTACTTTCTATATATTATAGTGAATGCAAATCTTCTGTAGTAGAGATTGCTAATTGACTTGTACAAAAACTGACATGTCTAGACTAACCCTTTGCATTATACAACATAACCCTTCATATTGGGAGTGGTACAGCATCTGTTGAGGTGGGACAAGCATATCTGAAAATTAGTTTCAGAGTGATTCCACCAGATTTCTACCTCACAGAAAGAGGTATTAATTAGTACTCAGTAACATCAGTCAGAACTTCAGTCATCCACAGACATAACATGGGTCCTCAGTGTAATGAACAGGCTGGAAGGGGCTTCAGAAGCTGAGTTCTGAGAGGCTGTTCATGAAAAATTGATCTAATTGATTTTTCATGTTTATCTTCTAAGACAGTGGTTTCCAGCTTTTGGCAATAAGATGATCCCTTTTAATTTTAAGTGTATNTAATGAACAGGCTGGAAGGGGCTTCAGAAGCTGAGTTCTGAGAGGCTGTTCATGAAAAATTGATCTAATTGATTTTTCATGTTTATCTTCTAAGACAGTGGTTTCCAGCTTTTGGCAATAAGAGAATCCCTTTTAATTTTAAGTGTATTTACACATAATAAAAATATATTTTTGATAATTTTGAATAGGAAAAATCCAAGTCTAAAAGCTTTCAAAATATCAGAAACAATAAAATTATTTTATATGTTATTAATTAGTAAAGCATCTTGATGTATTTAAAAACAATAGTATGTGTGTTTGGTCTCCAAGTACTCTTTTATTAACTTTACTAGGGGACTGAGGCATGTCTCTCCAAACTGTGGGTACAAAATGCCCTGGCTACATTTCTTGTTAGTTGTGTGATCTGAGCATGATTACTTAACCTCTATATGCCTCAGTATCTAAACAATGATAATATCAAGAACAAATATAATGAAATATATACCTCAAGAAAAATTTAAAGGCTTAATGGCATGTGTTTGTGTGTGGGGGTGTGGTTGTGAGCATGTGCACTACGCCTGCAGGAGACACCAGAGGCATGGGTTTGATCCCTGGGTCAAAAAAATCCCATGGAGGAAATGGCAACCCATTCCAGTATTCTTGCTTGGGGAATTCGATGGGCAAAGGAGCCTAGCAGGCTACAGTCCATGGGGCCACAAAGAGCTGGACACAACTGAGCGACTGAGCACATTTAGCTATTTAGCACATAGCTAATATCAGTATAGTTAAAATAACAGAAATGAAAATATTAGTCATTCAGTTGTGTCCAACTCTTTGTGACTCCATGGATTGTAGCCTACCAGTCTCCTCTGTCCATGGAATTCTCCAGACAAGAATATTCTAGTGGGTAACCATTCCCTTCTCCAGGGGATCTTCCCAACGCAGGGACTGAGCCCAGGTCTCCTGCATTGCAGGAAAATTATTTATCATATGAGCCAGTAATGAAAAATATTAATATATTGGCATGTACACATTATATCAATGTACACAATGGAAACACTGAGAGACTTTATTTTCAGGGGTTTGAAAATCACTGCAGATGGTGACTGCAGCCATGAGATTAAAAGATGCTTGCTCTTTGAAAGAAAAGCTATAACTAACCTATACAACATATTAAAAAGCAGAAACATTACTTTGCCAACAAATGTCCATCTAGTCAAAACTATGGTTTTTCCAGTAGTTATGTACGGATGTGAGAGTTGGACTATAAAGAAAGCTGAGCACAGAAGAATTGATGCTTTTGAACTGTGGTGTTGGAGAAGATGCTTGAGAGTCCCCTGACTGCAAGGAAATCCAACCAAGGAGGAGATCCTAAAGGAAATCAGTCCTGAATATCCATTGGAAGGACTGATGCTGAAACTGAAACTCCAATACTTTGGCCACCTGATGCGAAGAACTGACTCATTTGAAAAGACCCTGATGCTGGCAAAGATTGAAGGCAGGAGGAGAAGGGGATGACAAAGGATGAGATGGTTGAATGGCATCACTGACTCAATGGACATGAGTTTGAGTAAGCTCTGGGAGTTGGTGATGGACAGGAGAGCCTGGAGTGCTGCAATTTGTGAGGTCACAAAGAGTCGGACATGACTAAGAGTCTGAACTGAACTGATGTACACATTTCATTTGAACATAATTTGTGTCTAACTCTTCACTTCCCCGGGAGAAGGCAATGGCACCCCACTCCAGTACTCTTGCCTGGAAAATCCCATGGATGGAGGAGCCTGGTTGGCTGCAGTCCATGGAGTCGCTAAGAGTCGGACACGACTGAGAGACTTCATTTTCACTTTTCACTTTCATGCATTGGAGAAGGAAATGGCAACCCACTCCAGCGTTCTTGCCTGGATGGGGGAGCCTGGTGGGCTGCCGTCTATGGGGTCGCACAGAATTGAACACGACTGAAGTGACTTAGCAGCAGCAGCAGCTTCACTTCCCCTGGTTTGTGCAGATGTGTTCTCAATATGTGAGACTATAATATTATGTCCCTGAGTGGCTATTGAGTATATCTAGAAGAAGTACCTCAAGGCCCTATGTAGGGCACAGTGGGTCACTCCCTGTTGGCTATTCTGGGTACAGAGAGAAACTAAGTGCAAAGAATGCAGACCATGTGCTCACTGGGGCACACCTGGCACCCACTGCCACAGTTAGTGTTTTTCATTAGATCTGCATCCCCCGAAGCTGCTTTCTTGGTTGCCATGCCCCATTTGCTACTCCGGTTCCAGGATGGATGTGCAATAATTGGACACCATGGACCCAGGCTTCCTGATCCACCTACCAGAGATTCTAAAAGAAAGAGGAAATGTTTGATGTCTCCTGAGACTGGAAGGAGGCCTGAAACTTTGTGACGGTCAAGAAGCAAGTGGTAGAAGATGATAAATGTGTGATGCTATGTGTGTGGTCTAAAAGTGAAAAGGTCCATCTCTCTAGACTTTGCCTGGGGGCGGGGCCATCCAGGCATCACTGACCCCAAAGCCCCTTCTTACATAAGGTAGGAATGCTAGGGCTAAAGTGAGGACCTGGTGACACAGTTGGATCCTGACTCTTAGGCAGGATTCCTAAAAGTTTCACAGAAGAGATCTTTAGGAAAAGAAGGGAGTTATTGATTTAGAGGAAGCATTTTCTGTGACTTTTCGTAAACTTAGACATGCATGATTCTGTCTGTGACTTTCTCCTGTTTGCTGTTTTAAAACTTTTTTCATTAAACCTGAAATTGTCAAGTCAATCACTTTTGTGGTGACTAATAGTGTTGGGAAGACGAGATGAAAATAAGCCCACACCAATACACACATAAGAAACAAATGGACATTATCCCCCCGTTTTTTTTTAATTTTATGATTTCTAGTGGAGTTTTGAAGAATGAAACTTCTTTGAAAGTCATCAGATCTCTCATAGCAAAATTCAAGGAATGATTATAAAGATAAATTTAACGTGAAAAAAATTATAAACAGTGCAAATGCCTGGATACTCTCCAGACAAATCTTATGCTTATCTTCATAGATGCAGCATCTATTCCTTCTGAGTCTATACCTCTAACTGCATATTTGTACTCTCCATTCCTGTTTCCATTTAGAAAGGAAAGTTAAGTATATAAACAAAATGACTTATATTTTCCTGTCTATAAGTATAAAGAAAAAAAAAAAAACTAAGTTTTCATACTATTTTGGAGAAAAAGGATGAAATTCCCAAAAACAAAACAATACCAAAAAAGTCAATTATAGATATAACAAAATAACAAACATAAGAATATAAGAAAGCGATAAAAGACAACATTTGTTTCCAAGCTGTATAGTGATGAAGACCGGAGAAGGCAATGGCAACCCACTCCACTCCAATCCAGGAAAATCCCATGGACGGAGGAGCCTGGTAGGCTGCAGTCCATGGGTCGCTAAGAGTCAGACACAACTGAGTGACTTCACTTTCACTTTTCAGTTTCATGCATTGGAGAAGGAAATGGCAACCCACTCCAGTGTTCTTGCCTGGAGAATCCCAGGGACAGGGGAGCCCGGTAGGCTGCCATCTCTGGGGTCGCACAAGGTTGGACACGACTGAAGCAAATTAGCAGCAGCAGCAGCAGCAGCAGTGATGAGGACATCTGTGCATTAAAAGGAAAGTCTAAAGCTGAATTACTGTGGAAAGTTTCAAAAATATTACACAAAATGGCCCTTGATATTCTAGATGGGCAGCACATGAAATTAATTGAATTGAAGTAAAATACAAGTTATAAAGATAGAGAAATGGGGAAATGTCATGTGGATTTATCTGGTAGTGGGCTGTGCATTGGACTTCTTTAAACACTGACTAAGGCTGGCATATAGGGAAGAAGGTTCAGTGAAGTCAGTCAGTCGGTTCAGTTCGCTCAGTCCTATCTGACTTTTTGTGACCCCATGGACTACAGCTCGCCAGGCTTCCTTGTCCTTCACCAACACCAGGAGTCATTTCAAACTCGTTTCCATCACATCAGTGATGCCATCCAACCATCTCATCCTCTGATTTCCTTGAGGATGGACTGGCTTGATCTCCTTGCAGTCCAGGGGACTCTCAAGAGTCTTCTCCAACACCACAGAACAAAAACATCAATTCTTCAGCATTCAGCTTTCTTTATAGTCCAACTCTCACAACCATACATGACTACTGGAAAAACCATACCCTGACTAGATGGACCTTTGTTGGTAAAGTAACGTCTCTGAGTTTTAATATGCTGTCTAGATTGGTCATAACTTTTCTTCCAAGGAGCAAGCATCTTTTCATTTTCATGGCTGCAAGTCACCACCTGCAGTGATTTTGGAGCCCCCCCAAAATAAAATCTCTCACTGTTTCCATTGTTTCCCCATCTATTTGCCATGAAGTGATGGGACCCAATGCCATGATCTTTGTTTTCTGAAGGTTGAGCTTTAAGTCAACTTTTTTACTCTCTTCTTTCACTTTCATCAATAGGCTCTTTAGTTCTTCACTTTCTGCCATAAGGATGGTGTCATCTGCATATCTGGGGTTATTGATATATCTTCCAGCAATCTTGATTCCAGCTTATGTTTCATCCAGCNTTTTTTACTCTCTTCTTTCACTTTCATCAATAGGCTCTTTAGTTCTTCACTTTCTGCCATAATGATGGTGTCATCTGCATATCTGGGGTTATTGATATATCTTCCAGCAATCTTGATTCTAGCTTATGTTTCATCCGGCCTGGCATTTTGCATTTCTACATATAAGTTAAATAAGCAGGGTGGTAATATACAGCCTTGACATACTCCTTTCTTGATTTGGAACCAGGCTATTGTTCCATGTCTAGTTCTAACTGTTGCTTCTTGACCTGCATACAGATTTCTCCAGAGGCAGATCAGGTGGTCTGGTATTTCCATCTCTTTAAGAATTTTCCACAGTTTGTTGTGATCCACAGAGTCGAAGGCTTTTGTGTAGTAAATAAAGCAGAAGTAGATGTTTTTCTAGACCTCTCTTGCTTTTTCAATGATCCAACAAATGTTGGCAATTTGATCTCTGGTTCCTCTTCTTCTTGCAAATCCAGTTTGAACATCTTAACATTCCTGGTTCACATACTATTGAAGCCTGGCTTGGAGAATTTTGAGCATTACTTTGCTAGCGTGTGATATGAGTACAATTCTGTGGTAGTTTGAGCATTCTTTGGCATTGCCTTTCTTAAGGATTGGAGTGAAAACTGACCTTTTCCAGCCCTGTGGCCACTGCTGAGTTCCAAATTTGCTGGCATATTGAGTGCAGCACTTTCACAACATCATCTTTCAGGAGTCAAAATAGCCNATTCTTTGGCATTGCTTTTCTTAAGGATTGGAATGAAAACTGACCTTTTCCAGTCCTGTGGCCACTGCTGAGTTTTCCAAATTTGCTGGCATATTGAGTGCAGCACTTTCACAACATCATCTTTCAGGAATCAAAATAGCTCAAGTAGAATTCCATCACCTCCACTAGCTTTGTTCATATTGATGTTTTTTAAGGCCCACTTGACTTTGCAGTCCAGGATGTCTGGCTCTAGGTGTGTGATCCCACCATTGTGATTATCTGGGTCGTGAAGATTTTTTTCTGTATAGTACTTCTGTGTATTCTTGCCACCTCTTCTTAATATTATCTGCTTCTGATAGGTTGATACCATCTCTGTCTTTTATTGTGCCCATCTTTGCATGAAATATTCCCTTAGTATTTCTAATTTTCTTGGAGAGATCTCTAGTCCTTCCTATTCTATTGTTTTCCTATATTTATTTGCATTGATTGCTGAGAAAGGCTTTCATATCTCTCTTTGCTATTCTTTGGAACTCTGTGAAGTACTTTGAATTATTTAAGGATTAGTTTTGACTCATCCTATAGTGTGTTTCATGTAAGAACAGTCAAGAAACATTGCATAATAAAACCTAGTTTTTGCCACTCCAATACTCTTACCTGGAAACTCCCATGGACGGAGGAGCCTGGTAGGCTGCAGTCCATGGGGTCGCTGAGTCAGACACGACTGAGCGACTTCACTTTCACTTTTCNTATTAAAAAGCAGAGACATTTCTTTACCAACAAAGGTCCATCTAGTCAAAGCTATGATTTTTCTAGTAGTCATGTATGGATGTGAGAGTTGGACTATAAAGAAAGCTGAGTGCCAAAGAATTGATGGTTTTCAACTGTGGTGCTGGAGTAGACTCTTGAGAGTCCCTTGGACTTTAAGGAGATCAAACCAGTCAATCCTAAAGGAAATCAGTCCTGAATATTCATTTGAAGGACTGATGTTGAAGCTGAAAGTCCAATACTTTGGCCACCTGATGTGAAGAACTGACCCATTGGAAAAGACCCTGATGCTGGGAAAGATTGAAGGTGGGAGGAGAAGAGGATGACAGAAGATGAGGTGGTTGGATGGCCTCACCAACTCAATGAACATGAGTTTGAGTAAAGTCCGGGAGTTGGTGATGAAGGGGAAGCCTGGTNTGAAGGTGGGAGGAGAAGAGGATGACAGAGGATGAGGTGGTTGGATGGCCTCACCGACTCAATGGACATGAGTTTGAGTAAAGTCCGGGAGTTGGTGATGAAGGGGAAGCCTGGTGTGTTATAGTCCAAGGGGTCGTAAAGAGTCAGACACGACTGAGCGACTGAACTGAACTGAACACCGTGTTAGAATGGACTAAATCTAGAACACTGACAACACCAAACACTAATGTGGTTGTGGAACCGCAGGATCTCTCATTCACTGCAAGTAGGAGTGAAAAATAGTACAATTACGTTGGAAGACCATTTGGTAATTTCTTACAAAATCAGAAATGTTATGATACAATCAGCAATCATTCTTCTTGGTATTTAGTGAAAGGAATTGAAAACCTCGTTGCTGTCATTCAGTTGCTAATTCATGTCCAACTCTTTGTGACCCCATGAACTTATAGCACACCGATCTCTGTCCTTCATTGTCTCCCAGAGTTTGCTCAAACTCATGTCTATTAAGTCAGTGATGCCACCTAATCATCTCATCCTCAGTCATCCCCTTCTCCTATTGCTCTCAGTCTTTCCCAGCATCAGGGTCTTTTCCAGTGAGGTGGCTCTTTGCATCAAGTGGCCAAAGTATTGGAGCTTCAGCTTCAGCATCCAATCCTTCCAATGAATATTCAGGGTAGATTTTCTTTAGGATAGACTGGTTTGATCTGCTTGCTCTCCGAGGGACTCTCAAGAGTCTTCTCCAGCACAACAAATCAAAAGCATCAATTCTTCCATGCTCAGCCTTCTACACACATACATATAATACACAATATTTGCTTTTCTCTTTCTGACTTAACCTCACTCTGTATGACAGACTCTAGATTCATCCCTGTCTCTACAATTGAGTCAATATTGTTCCTTTTTATGGCTGAGTAGTATTCTATTATATATATATATGTACCACACCTTTATCCATTCATCCATCAGTGGATATTTAGGTTGCTTCCACGTCCTATTGTAAATAGTGCTGCAGTGAACACTGGGATGCATGTGTCTTTTCGCATTACAGTTTTCTCACAGTATATGCCCTGTAGTGGATTGCTACATCATGTAAGTTTTATTTTTAGTTTTTGAGGAACCACAATATTGTTCTTCATAGTTTGCTGTATCAATTAACATTCCACCCAACAGTACAAGAGGGTTCCCTTTTCTACACATTCTCTTCAACATTTATTGTTTACAGATTTTTTTGATGATGGACATTCTTATTGATGTGAGGTGATACCTTAAATATCAGACCAGACACTATAAAACTCTTAGAGGGAAACATAGGAAGAACACTCTTGGACATAAATTACAGCAAGATCTTTTTAAAGCCACCTGCTAGAGTAATGAAAATAAGCAAATGGGATGTAATTCAGCTTAAAAGTTTTTGCACAACAAAGAAACCATAAACACAACAAAAATACACTCTTACAATGGAAGAAAATATTTGCAAACAAGGCAACTGATGTGGGATTAATCTCCAAAATAAATAAACGTCTTATGAAACTCAATATAAAAAAAACCAAAGTAACCCAATAAAGGAATAGTTAGGTTATATAAATAGACATTTCTCCAAAGAAGACAGACAGATAATCAAGAGGCACATGAAAAGATGCTCAACATCACTAATTATTAGAGAAATAAGGATCAAAGTACATGCCTTTTTTACAGTTCTCCAAACTCATAGAATTTATAGCACAGAGTGTGGACCCTGAAGTAAACTGGAATTTGGGTGACTGTAATGTGTCAGTGTATGTTTATCAGTTGTGACAAGTGTTCTTCATGGTGAAGGATGTTGATACTGGAGGAGACTGTGCATGTGTGGGGCAATGAATATATGGGAAATCTGTGGACTTTCCCCCAATTTTGCTGTGAATCTAAAACTATTCTTTCTAAAATATAAAACCCTTTAAAAAAGTTATTTCTACATTCTAACATTAATACAGGAGGCACAGATCAATACCTATCCATCAGATTTCAAAAGCAGCTAATTTTGAAAGCCATTATTAAAAATTAAATTATAGAAATTCATAATTAAACACACTGAAACAAAGATTTTTTAAAAACCTGGAAATTTAATTATGATGACCTTGTAACTCTAGAAATGAGATTCTCCCATGGTTTACTATTTTTTGATTGCCAAAAGATTTAGTTGTTTATTTCTTTGGTGACTTTTCCACACTGGTTTTGAAAATGAATATTTGTATTTTTAAAAATAATTCCAGCTTTATTGAGGTATAAGTAGTGTATAATATTATAAGATATTTAAAGTTAATTATGTTGATGTGATACACATTATTTATTGTGAAAGAAATCCCCCCACTAGTTAATTTACACATGCAGAAAGGACTGTATTTCGTATTGTTTATTATCACTGTCTCTTCCTTTAGCTCACATTCATCTAATATTTTATGCCAAATCTTTGACTGTGTAGATCACAGCAAACTATGGAAAACTCTTACAGAGATGGGAATACCAGACCATTTTATCTGCCTCCTGAGAAATCTATATACAGGTCAAGAAGCAACAGTTAGAATTGGACATGGAACAACAGACTGGAATGGAGTATGTCAAGGCTGTATATTGTCACCCTGCTTATTTAACTTATATGCAAAGTACATCATGAGAAATGCTGGCCTGGATAAAGCACCACAAGCTGGAATCAAGATTGCAGGGAGAAATATCAATAACCTCAGATATGTAGATGACACCATCCTTATGGCAGAAAGTGAAGAGGAACTAAAGAGCCTCTTGATGAAAGTGAAAGAGGAGAGTGAAAGAGTTGGCCTAAATCTCAACATTCAGAAAACTAAGATCATAGCATACTGTTCCATCACTTCATGACAAATAGATGGGGAAACAATGGAAACAGTGAGAGATTTTATTTTGGGGAGCTCTAAATGGCAAGCCACTCCAGTACTCCTGCCTAGAAAATCCCATGGACAGAGGAGCCTGGTAGGCTGCAGTCCATGGGGTCGCNGGAGAGTGAAAGAGCTGGCCTAAATCTCAACATTCAGAAAACTAAGATCATAGCATACTGTTCCATCACTTCATGGCAAATAGATGGGGAAACAATGGAAACAGTGAAAGATTTTATTTTGGGGGGCTCTAAATGGCAAGCCACTCCAGTACTCCTCCCTAGAAAATCCCATGGACAGAGGAGCCTGGTAGGCTGCAGTCCATGGGGTCGCTACGAGTCAGACACGACTGGGTGACTTCACTTTCACTTTTCAGTTTCATGCATTGGAGAAGGAAATGGCAACCCACTCCAGTGTTCCTGCCTGGAGAATCTCAGAGACAGGGGAGCCTGGTGGGCTGCCGTCTATGGGGTTGCACAGATTCAGACATGACTGAAGCGACTTAGCAGCAGCAACAGCAGCAGCAGCAACATCACTGCAGATGGTAACTGCAGCCATGAAATTAAAAGATGCTTGCTCCTTGAAAGAAAAGATATGACCAACCTAGACAGCATATTAAAGAGCAGAGACATTACTTTGCCAACAAAGGCCCATCTAGTCAAAGCTATAGTTTTCCCATTAGCCATGTATGGATGTGAGAGTTGGACTATAAAGAAAGCTGAGCACTGAAGAATTCATGCTTTTGAACTATTGTGTTGGAGAAGACTCTTGAGAGTCCCTTGGACTGCAAGGAGATTCAACCTGTCCATCCTAAAGGAGATCAGTCCTGAATATTCATTAGGATTGATGCTGAAGCTGAAGCCCCAGTTCTTTGGTCACTTGATATGAAGAACTACTAGTTGGAAAAAACCCTGATGCTGGGAATGATCGAAGGCCGGAGGAGAAGGGGATGACAGAGGATGAAATTGTTGGATGCCATCACCAATGCAATGTACATGAGTTTGAGCAAGCTCCATGAGCTGGTGATGGACAGGTAAGCCTGGAGTGCTGCAGCCCATGGGGTTGCAAAGAGTTGAACATGACTGAGCAATTGAAATGAACTGAAATATTTTTATAGTAACTTCCTCAAATTCCAAGAACAAAGAAACAGAAAACAAAAGAAAAAAGTCTTCTATTTGCAAACTGGTTCCGTTTGAAACAACTCTAATCCAGCCTTGCACTAAGTCTTTAGAAAAGTGAGAGGATCTTAGGCTTAGGATCTCTTGGGTCCTTTCTGAACGCACATCTTCTCTGATTATGCATGTAGCTTTACAAGTTCCCTAGTATGCAAGGGGTGCTTTCCTGGTGGCTCAGACAAGAAAGAACACCCCTGCAATGCAGGAGACCAGGGTTCAATCCCTAGTTTGGGAAGATCCTCTGGAAGAGGGAAAGGCAACCCACTCAACTATTCTTTCTTGGAGAATCCCCATGGACAGTGGAGTCTGGTTGGCTACAATCCATAGGGTTGCATAGAGTCAGACATAACTGAGCAGCTAAGCATACAATATACATGGGAATTTTGATTACCTTAATTTACCAATTAGGGTAAGTTGGTAAATTCTCCCTATCTTTTCCTCTGAGGCTTTAGATAGTCTGTTTATGCCTCAGTAGTAATCTTTTGGCCTGGGTGGCTACAGGTTGTTAGCTTTATAATATTTTTGTGTGATGCCTGTCACTTTTTCATTCTGAATTGGGTTGTCATTAAATGAAACAGAAGTAAGTGCCTTGGGGTCAGTCCATCAGGTTGACCTCTGTTTAGAGCAGATATACATAATACTTTATGAATAAGTTCATCTCTGCCCCACCAGAACCAGGGACCAAGTTCTCACACTAGGAATACGGCTCCTGTCTTTAAGCTCCTACTGAGCCAAAGAAGGAGGAGGGCAAGGAAAAGAAAAAAAAAAAAAATCCACAAAGCTTTTCCATCATTTTGAAGTTGGCATTTTCTTAACTCACTGTTTACTTGCTTTTTATAAACCTTTGACTGTTTTCCAAAGTTATGATAAAGTTAGTTCTCCAGCTGAGTTAATATAGTAAATGACAAGTACTTCACATTGCATACTGAGGTGATGAGGCCACATGAGTCACCTTTGAAAATAGGTTTTCAGAACCAAGAATACATCCAAACCATTAGGTGATTATCCACCCTATAAATTTACAAGAGAAGTTGGAAAGGCCAGTGGAAAGGCAGTAAATTCAAGAGAGGAATTTCAGAATTAATCAGCTTATACTCTGGTAGTCTCATTTCTTCCTTAAAAGATGGTCATGTGGGTTGTTTTCCTTTTGTGAGAAGGGCTTGGGCTTCATGTGTACCCTGAGACTTAAGGGCCAAATTAAACTGTTCTCTATCCAGTATATGATAAATAAGAATAAAGGATTGCCTGAAGCAGCAGAATATACAGCTAGGATTTGGGAAATAACTTGATTATTACATACGATGGGTCAAATGTGCACATTTTCCATTTACTCAAAGTGGACTATTTATGTGTACAAGCAAGAGAGAGAAAAACTAATGAGTATTTGAGCTGAAAGGATTGCTGATTGAAATAATGAGGCCAAAACCAAGATGCATTTTAAAAACTTCTTTTGGACTAAACCAGTACACTGCTTCTTAATTATTTATAAAATTACTCTAAAATAGCACCTCTGTAGGCTGCCATGGCAAGACACATGTGGATGAAAAACATGTGTCAACAAAGTTAACTTACGTGGATTATTGACATGAAACATTTTGCTTTACTCAAGCAACTGGCATCATCTCAGCTGGAATGCTTATATCATAAAGTTTACTCATACAGCTATACAACTCTAAATCTTGGATATGTCCTACTCTTTGCAAGCCCATGGACTGTTGCCTAGC
>SJYW01002141.1:3763-18916 GCA_006410735.1 Raphicerus campestris | reverse complement strand
GCAGTGCTGGGCAGTCAGCTTCATCTGGAGTGGACGAGGCATTTGGGGTTCTTGGGGCAAGTTGACCAGAGACCTGAGGGCTCCTCTGGACTTGCATGGTTTGAGGGCCTCCTCTTGGGATGTGAGTGGAGAGCCGGGAACCCTTTTCTGATGGAGCGGGGAGGGCCCCTCATCTGGAGCTGAGCAGGAGAAAATGGAGCTCCTCTTGAGTCGCGGCAGGACCCTAGGCGGTACTCTCGAGTGGGGACGTGTGGGGTGGGGAACTTCTTGGGTCACAGCTAGGGTGTGATGGAGCATTTCAAGGTCTAAGAGGGATTGGGTGATTTCCACCAGGACGCCACAGTGGACAAGGGCCTCACTCTGCCTGATATGGAGAAACTTCTGGTTTTTCTCGAGTTTTGACTNTCTGGAAAGGTTTTCCGGTGCTCCTCTTGCATCCCAAGGGGTGGCCTCGCATCAGGAGAGTCAGGAGGAGCCTCAAGTGTCTGACCACCACTCCTGAAGATGCCCAAATTCCTCGTCCAATCCCGATGAATATGACTGCCCTGCACTGTCTCGACTGTCAACCCGAGGCTCGACTCCCAACACACTGGAACGTGAAACAGCCCTGGCGTACCTCGATGGTAAGCCACAGATCCCTGTGTCCGATTTACAGGGAGCCTGACACTGCCGCTGCAGTTGGGAAAGAAAGAGGCCTTGCAAGTCTCCAGGCGAGAAGAGGCCTGACTCCCCTGTGTGGGCTACAGAGTAACCTCAAGACATATGAAAGCATGAGTGAGGAAATCTCAGGATCCGATCTCAGCACCAGACGAGTTCTGAGGACCCGGCGATGACTGGGGAGGAATCCTCAGAGGCGCTTCGCAACTCCCACTGAGATTGGCCTCTTCTGAGGATACAGGGGCGGGTCCCTGGCTTCCCTGTCCTAACTTGATAGGACCCCGCGGCAGCTCTATACAACCGGATGCTTTTCCCCAGCATGCGTGATGTAGCACTTGTCAGCAATAGCATCTCAGGGGAATTCACCCCGTCCCTCATGAACCTCGAAAGGCTCCTTCACACCCTTGCTGTGACCCAAGAAGTTTGCCGTCACACCTGTCTCCTCTCGAGAGGAACCCCAAGGGTCCCGCCAACACTCAAGAGAAGCCCCATTTTCCCTTCTGAGCTCCAGATGAGGGGCCATTTCCCTGCTCCATCGGGAAAGGGTTCCCAGCTCTCCCCTCGCATCCCAAGAGGAGGCACTCACAACAGGCGAATCTAGAGAAGCCTCAGGCATCGGGCCACATTTCCGNTCAAGCCTCGGGGAGGCAGTGGAGGCAGTGCAGGGCAGTCAGGTTCATCTGGAGTGGACGAGGCATTTGGGTTTGTTGGGGAAAAGTGACCAGACACCTGTGGCTCCTCTGGACTCGCCTGGTGTGAGGGCCTCCTCTTGGGATTTGAGGGGAGAGCCGGGAACCCTTTCCCGATGGAGCAAGGTAAGGGCCCCTCATCTGGAGCTGAGCTTGGGAAAATGGAGCTCTTCTTGAGTCACGCCGGGACCCTCGACGGTCCTCTCGAGTTGGGGGCAAGTGGGGCGGGTAACTTTTTTGGTATCAGCAAGGTTGTGAAGGAACATTTCGAGGTCCAAGTGGGAACGAGTGATTTCCCCCGGGATGCTGCAGTGGACAAGGGCCTCACCCCACCTACAAGGGAGAAGCTTCTGGTTTTCTCAAGTTGCGGGTGGGTCCTCTCGAGTTAGGTCGGTGACCCCAGAGACCCGCTGCTGTGGCCTCAGGAGAGACCAGTCTCCATTCGAGTTGCAATGCACCTGTGGGGATTTCTCTCCAGACGTTGCCGAGTCCTCAGTCCTCTTCTGGTGCTGAGGCCGGAGTCTGTGCTTTCCTCTCCCATGCTGACATAGGTCTTGGGAATCCCCTGGAGCCCTCACAGGGGAGTCAGGCCTCATCTCGCCTGGGGGCGTGCACCGCCACTTTCCTCCCCAACTACAGCAACAGTGTCCGGGTCCCTGTCGAGTGGATACAGGGAACAGTGGCTTGCACTCGAGGTAACCCAGGGCTATCACACGTGCCAGTGTGTCAGGGTCGAGCCTCGGAGTGACAGTCGAGGCAGTACAGGGCAGTGATGTTGATCTGGAGAGGACAAGGCATTTGGGGGTCTTGAGGAATGGTGGTCCAATCTGTGCGACTCCTCCCAACTCTCCAGGTGCGATCACCTCCTCTTGACATGCGAGGAGAACACCTCAAAATCTTTCCGGAGAGACCAGGGAATGGGGTCCCTATCTGAAGCTCAGCAGGGGAAAACCAGGCTTCTCTTGAGTCTCGGCGGGACTCTCTGGGTTCCTCTCGAGTGGGGATCAGTGGAGCGGGTAACTTCTTGGGTCACAGCAAGGATGTGAAGGGGCCTTTCCAGGTCCAAGAGGGAAGGGGTGAATTACCCCAAGATGCCGCATCAGACAAGGTCCTCTCCCCGCCTGCAGGGAAGTGTCTGGTTTTTTTAGAATTGTGGAGGGGTCCTCTCAAGTTACAACGGCGACCCAGGGAACCACCCCCATGGACCCAGGAGAGGTCAGTCTCCGTGCAAGGGGTGAGGCACATCTGGGGATTCCTCCCCAGTCATCGTTGGGTCCCCAGGCCTCTTCTGTAGCTGAGGCCGCATCCTGAGCTTGCTTCGCCCAAGCTGACCTAGGCGTTGGGGTTCCCCTGGAGCTCCCACAGGGGAGTCAGGCCTCATCTCGCCTGGAGACCTGCACGGCCGCTTTCCTCCCCATCTGCACCAGAAGTGTCCGGGTCCCTGTCGAGCGGATACAGGGGTCAGTGGCTTGACCTCGAGGTACCCCAGGGCTATCACACATGCAAGTGTGCCGGAGTCAAGCCTCGGAGTGACAGTCGAGGCAGTGCAGGACAGTTAGTTTTATCTGGAGTGGACTAGGCATTTGGGGGTCTTGCGGAAATGTGACCCGACACCTGAGACTTCTCTGGACTCGCCTGGTGTGAGTGCCTCCTCTTGGGATGTGAGGGGAGAGCCTGGAACCCTTTGCAGATGGAGCAGGGAAAGGGCCCCTCATCTGGAGCTGAGCATGGGAAAATGGAGATCCTCTTGTGTCGTGGCAGGACCCTCGGTGGTCCTCTCTCGTGGGGGCGTGTGGGGCGGGGAACTTCTTGGGTCACAGCAAGGGTGTGAAAGAGGATTTTGAGGTCCAACAGGGAACGGGTGATTCCCCCTGGGACGCCGCAGTGGACAAGGCCTCGCTCTGCCTGCAAGGGTGAAGCTTCTGGTTTTCCTCGAATTGCGGCTGGTTCCTCTTGAGTTACAACAGGGACTACAGGGGTACGCCCCTGAGGCCCCAGAATAGGCCAGTCTCCGTGCGAGGGGTGGGGCACATCTGGGGATTCCTTCACAGTGGCGCCAAGTCTTCAGTCCCCTTCTGGTCCTGAGGCTGGAGCCTGAGATTGCCTCGCCCATCCTGACATTTGTCTTGGGCTTCCCCTGGAGTCCGTACAGGGGAATCAGGCCTCTTCTCGACTGGAGACGTGCACGGCCGCTTTCCTTCCCAACTGCAGTAACAGTGTCCGGGTCCCTGTCGAGCGGATCCAGAGATCTATGGCTTGTGCTGGTGGTACCAATGGGCTGTCACATGTGCCAGTGTGCTGCAGTCGAGCCTCGGGGTTACAGTCGAGGCAGTGTAGGGCAGTCAGTTTCATCTGAAGTGGACGAGGTATTTGGGGATGTTTGGGAATAGTGGCGACTCTCCAGATGCAAGTACCTCCTCTTGGCCTGAGAGGGGAACACCACAAAACCTTTCCCGATGGAACAGGGCAAGGGCCCCTCCTCTGGAGCTCAGCAGGGGAAAACGGGGCTCCTCTTGTTTGTTGGCGGGACCCTTGGGTTTCCTCTTGAGTGGGGACCTGTGGGCCTGGGAACTTCTTGAGTCACAGCAACAGTGTGAAGCAGCCTTTCCAGGTCCACAAGGGACAGGCTGAATTCCCCTGAGACACCGCTGGGGACAAGGGCATAACACCGCCTGCAGGGTAGAAGCTTCTGTTTTTTCTTGCATTTCCCCAGGGTCTTCTCAAGTTATAACTGGGACCCCAGGAACTCGCCTCTGTGTCCTGTGGAGAAGCCAGTCTCTGTGCGTGTTGCAAGGATCCTCTGGGGATTCTTCCACAGTCTTCACTGGGTCCTCAGTCCTGGTCTAGTGCTGAGGCCAGAGCCTGAGCTTTCCTCGCTGTGCTGATGTAGGTCTTGGGGTTCCCCTGGAGCCCTCTCAGTAGAGTTAGGTCTCGTCTCGCCAATAGACATGCAGGGCACCTTTACTCCACAGTGCAGCAGCCCTGTCCGGCTCTCCTTTGAGCGGACAAAGCGATCTGTGGCTTGCACTGGAGGTACCCCAGAGCTATCACATGTGCCAGTGTGTCAGCAGTGGAGCCTCGGGGAGGAAGTCGAGGCAGTGCTGGGCAGTCAGCTTCATCTGGAGTGGACGAGGCATTTGGGGTTCTTGGGGCAAGTTGACCAGAGACCTGAGGGCTCCTCTGGACTTGCATGGTTTGAGGGCCTCCTCTTGGGATGTGAGTGGAGAGCCGGGAACCCTTTTCTGATGGAGCGGGGAGGGCCCCTCATCTGGAGCTGAGCAGGAGAAAATGGAGCTCCTCTTGAGTCGCGGCAGGACCCTAGGCGGTACTCTCGAGTGGGGACGTGTGGGGTGGGGAACTTCTTGGGTCACAGCTAGGGTGTGATGGAGCATTTCAAGGTCTAAGAGGGATTGGGTGATTTCCACCAGGACGCCACAGTGGACAAGGGCCTCACTCTGCCTGATATGGAGAAACTTCTGGTTTTTCTCGAGTTTTGACTGGGTCCTCTCGAATTATGACGGGGACCCCAGGGACCCGCCCCTGTGGCCTCAGGAGAGGCCAGTCTCCATGCTAGTTGCCACTGGGTATTCCTCGCCAGTCGTCGTCGGGTCCCCAGGCCTTGTCTGATGCTGAGGCCGCAGCCTGAGTGTAGGGAACAAAGTATAAGGGAGGCTGGGAAGTCTATTACACACAAGGATATTTCTTTAGTCCTTCAAAATGGAACAGACCCAGGGTCACAAAGATTCTGAGTTGATAAGGAAGTTCGCCAAAACAAAGTCTTAGCTGCAGCAAATAAGTTAATGTAAAGGTTATCTCGCCCCGCGCCTGCACATTGTATAGTCATTGAATCATAGTTTTTGGCAACTTGCTCTGTAAATTGTTGTGGAAAAGATATAGAATAAGGCAGCTGCAAGTAGCAGGGGAGAATAAGAGAAGAATAAAAAAAAATTAAAAAAAAAAGAAAGATTGAAACCACTCTGCCGTGTTGGTGTTTCATTCCATCCCTAGCACCTGAGTTTGCCTCGCCCGTGCTGACATAAGCCTTGGGGTTGCCCTGGATACCCCATAGGGGAGATAGGCCTCGTCTTGCCTGGGGACATGCACAGCCGCTTTCCACCCTAACTGCAGCAACACTGTCCGGGTCCCCGTCGGGTGGAAACAGGGATCAGTGGCTTGACCTCGAGGTACCCCAGGGCTATCACACTTGCCAGTGAGCCAGAGTCGAGACTCGGGGTGACAGTCGAGGCAGTGCAGGACAGTCAGATTCATCTGGAGTGGACTAGGCATTTGGGGGTCTTGCGGAAATGTGGCCCGATGCCTGAGGCTTCTCTAGATTCGCCTGTTGTGAGTGCCTCCTCTTGGGATGCGAGGGGAGAGCTGGGAACCCTTTCCCGATGGAGCAGGGAAATGGCCCCTCATCTGGAGCTCAGAAGGGAAAATGGGGCTTCTCTTGAGTGTTGGCGGGACCCTTGGGGTTCCTCTCGAGAGGAGACAGGTGTGACGGCAAACTTCTTGGGTCACAGCAAGGGTGTGAAGGAGCCTTTCGAGGTTCATGAGGGACGGGGTGAATTCCCCTGAGATGCTATTGCTGACAAGTGCTACATCACGCATGCTGGGGAAAAGCATCCGGTTGTATAGAGCTGCCGCGGGGTCCTATCAAGTTAGGACAGGGAAGCCAGGGACCCGCCCCTGTATCCTCAGAAGAGGCCAATCTCAGTGGGAGTTGCGAAGCGCCTCTGAGGATTCCTCCCCAGTCATCGCCGGGTCCTCAGAACTCGTCTGGTGCTGAGATCGGATCCTGAGATTTCCTCACTCATGCTTTCATATGTCTTGAGGTTACTCTGTAGCCCACACAGGGGAGTCAGGCCTCTTCTCGCCTGGAGACTTGCAAGGCCTCTTTCTTTCCCAACTGCAGCGGCAGTGTCAGGCTCCCTGTAAATCGGACACAGGGATCTGTGGCTTACCATCGAGGTACGCCAGGGCTGTTTCACGTTCCAGTGTGTTGGGAGTCGAGCCTCGGGTTGACAGTCGAGACAGTGCAGGGCAGTCATATTCATCGGGATTGGACGAGGAATTTGGGCATCTTCAGGAGTGGTGGTCAGACACTTGAGGCTCCTCCTGACTCTCCTGATGCGAGGCCACCCCTTGGGATGCAAGAGGAGCACCGGAAAACCTTTCCAGATGGAGCAGGGAAGAGGCTTCTCATCTGGAGCGCAACAGGGGAAAACGGGGCTCCTCTTGAGACGCGGGGGAACCATGAGGTTCCTCTCGAATGAGGACGGTTGGGGCGGGGAACTTCCTAGGTCACAAGAATGGTATGAAGGAGCCATTCGAGGTCCCAGAGGAAAGGGGAGATTCCCTCGAGATGCTGCAGAGGACAAGGGACTCACCCTCCCTGCAGGGGAGAAGCTTCTGTTTTTTCTCAGTTTGCGGTGGGTTCCTCTCGAGTTACGACAGGGATCCCAGGGACCCTCCCCTGTGGCCTCAGGAGAGGCCAGTCTCCATGCAATTTACGAGGCAACTCTGAGGATTCCTCCTGAGACGTCGCTGGTTACTCAGTCATCCTGTGGTGCTGAGGCCAGAGCCTGTGCTTACCTCTCCCATGCTGACATTGGTCTTGGGGTTCCCCTGGAGCCCCCATAGGGGAGTCAGTCCTTGTCTCTCCTGGGGAAGTGCACAGCCTCTTTCCTCCCCAACTGCAGCAACAGTGTCTGGATCCCCATCGAATGGATACAGGGATCAGTGGCTTGACATCGAGGTACCCCAGTGCTATCACACGTGCCAGTATACCGGATTCGAGGCTCAGAGTGATCGACGAGGCAGTGTAGGGCAGTCAGGTTCATCTGAAGTGGACGAGGCATTTGGGGGTCTTGGGAAATGGTGGCTCAAACTGTGGAATCGTCCCGACTTTTCAGGTGTGAGCACCTCCTCTTGGGATGCAAGGGGAACACCGGGAAACCTTTCCTGACGGAGCAGGGAAGGGACCCCTCAACTGGAGCTCAACAGGGGAAAACGGCACTCCTCTTCAGTCTTGGCAGGACCCTTCAGGTTCCTCTCGAGAGGGGACAGGTGGGGCGGGGAACTTCTTGGGTCACAGCAAGGGTGTGAAATAGCCTTTTGTGGTCCACGAGGGACGGGGTGCATTCCGCTGAGATCCCGTTGTGGATAAGGGCCTCACCACGCCGGCAGGGGAGAAGCTTCCGATTTTTCTTGAGTTGGGACGGGGTCCTCTCCAGTTACGACGGGGACTACAGTGATCCACCCCTGTGGCCCCAGGATAGGCCAGTCTCGGTGCGAGGGGCGAGTCACAGCTGGGGATTCCTCCCCAGTGGCGCCAAGTCCTCAGTCCCTTCTGGTGCTGAGCATGCAGCCTGAGATTGCCTCGCCCATGCAGACATCTGTATTTGGCTTCCATGGAGCCTGACTTTCCAGGTGCCACTACCTCCTCTTGGGATGCGAGGTGAACACCGCGAAACCTTTCCCAACGGAGCAGGGAAAGGACCCCTGATATGGAGCTCAGCAGGGGAAAATGGGGCTCCTCTTGATTCTTGGCAGAACCCTTGGGGTTCCTCTTGAGTGAAGGTAGGTGGGGGGGGAATTCTTGGGTCACAGCAAGGGTGTTAAGGAGCCTATCGTGGTCAACGAGGGACGGGGTGCATTCCCCTGAGATGCCATTGTGAACAAGGGCCACACCTCGCCTGCAGGGGAGAAGCTTTTTTCTCGAGTTGTGGTGTGGTCCTCTCGAGTTACGACGGGGACCCCAGGGACCCGTCCCTGTATCCTCAGGAGAGGCCATTCTCAGTTCGAATTGCGAGGCGCCTCTGGGGATTTCTCCCCAGTCATCGGCGGATCCTCAGTCCTCGTCTGGTGCTTAGGCCGGAGCCTGGGCTTGCCTCGCCCATGCTGACATATGCCTTGGGGTTCCTCTGGAGTCCCCATAGGGAAGTGAGGCCTCATCTCGCCTGGGGACGTGCACAGCCAATTTCCTCCCCAAATGCAGCAACAGTGTCCGCGTCCATGTTGAGCAGATACAAGGATCAGTGGCTTGATATCGAGGTAACCCAGGGCTATCACACGTGCCGGTGTGCCAGAGTCGAGCCTCGGGGTGACAGTCGAGGCACTGCAGGACAGTCAGGTTCATCTGGAATGGACTAGGCAATTTGGAGTCTTGTGGAAATGTGACTGGAGGCCTGAGGCTTCTCTGGACTCGCCTGGTGTGAGTGCCTCCTCTTGGGATTCGAGGGGACAGCCGGGTACCTGTTTCAGATGCAGCAGTTCAAGGGCCCCTCATCTGGAGCTCAGCATGGTAAAATGGACCTCCTCTTGAATGTTGGCGCGACCCTCGGCGTCTTCTCAAGTGGGGACTTGTGGGGTGGGGAACTTCTTGGGTCACAGCAAGGGTGTGAAAGAGCATTTCGAGGTCCTAGAGGGAACAGGTGATTTCCCCCGGGGACGCTGCAGTGGACAAGGGCCTCACTCCGCGTGCAAGGGTGAAGTTTCTGGTTTTTCTCGAGTTGCGGCGGGGTCCTATCCAGTTATGACGGGGACCACAGGGATCCGCCCCTGTGGCCCCAGGATAGGCCAGTCTTGGTGTGAGGGGCGAGGCACAGCTGGGGATTCCTTCCCAGTGGTGCCAAGTCCTCAGTTCCATTCTGGTGCTGAAGCTGCATCCTGAGATTGCCTCGCCCATGCTGACATTTGTATTTGAATTCCATGGAGCCTGCAGAGTGGGGTCAGGCCTCGTCTCGACAGGAGACGTGCACAGCCGCTTTCCTTCCCAGCTGCAGTAACAGTGTCCGGGTCCCTCTCCAGCGGATACAGGGATCTATGGCTTGTGCTCGTGGTACTCTAGGGCTGTCACACGTGCCAGTGTGTCGGAGTCTATCCTCAGGGATACAGCCGAGGCAGTACCGGGCAGTCAGGTTCATCTGAAGTGGACGAGGCATTTGAGGGTCTTGGGAAAATGTGACCTGACTCCTGAGATTCTCTGGACTCCCTGGTGTGAGTGCCTTCTCATGGGATGCGAGGGGAGAGCCGGGAATCCTTTCCTGATCGTGCAGGTAAAGGGCCCCTCATCTGGAGCTGATCATGGTAAAATGGAGCTCCTCTTGATTCGTGGCGGGATCCTCAGGGGTCCTCTAGAGTGGGAACCTGTAAGGTGGGGAACTTCCTGGGTCACAGTAAGGGTGTGAAAGAGCAATTCGAGGTCCAAGAGGGAAAGGTTGATTTCCCCCAGGACGCCACAGCAGACAAGGGCCTCACTCCGCCTGCAAGGGTGAGGCTTCTGGTTATTCTCGAGTTGGAGCGGGGTGCTCTCGAGTTATGACAGGGACCCCAGGTACCAGCCCCTGTACACTCAGGAGAGGTCAATAGCAGTCCGAGTTGCGAGGCGCCTCTGGGGATTCCCAGAGGCCTCAGGTCCTCAGTCCTCAGTCTGGTGCTGAGGTCGGAGACTGAGGTTTCCTCGATCATGCTTTCATAGGTCTTGAGGTTACTCTGGAGCCCCCATAGGGTAGTCAGGCCTCTTCTCGCCTAGAGACTTGCATGGCCTCTTTCTTCCAACTGCAGCGGCAGGTTCCGGCTCCCCGTAAAGTGGACACAGGGATCTGTGGCTTGCCATCGAGGTACTCCAGGGCTGACTCACGTGCCAGTGTGTTGGGAGTAGAGTCTTGGGGTGACAGTCGAGATACTGCAGGGCAGTCATGTTCATCTGGAGTGGAGAAGGCATTTGTGGATCTTGGGGTGTGGTGGTAGGACACCTCAGGCTCCTCCCGACTCTCCTGATGCGAGGCCACCTCTTGGGATGCGAGGGGAGCACCAGAAAACCTTTCCCGATGGAGCAGGGAAAGTGCTCCTCATCTGGAGCTCAGCATTCGAAAACGGGGCTCCTCTTGAGTCGCGGTGGGACTCCCGGGGTACCTCTCGAGTGGGGACGGTTGGGGCGGGCAACTTCCTAGGTCACAACAAGGGTATGAAGGAGCCTTTCAAGGTCCAAGAGGGAAGGGTTGATTTCCCATGAGATCCCGCAGTGGACAAGGGACTCAACCTCCCTTCAACAGAGAAGCTTCTGGTTTTTCTCGAGTTGTGGCGGGGTCCTCTTGAGTTACGATGGGGACTCCAGGGACCCACTGCTGTGGCCTCAGGAGAGGCCAGTCTCCATGCGAGTTGAGAGGCACCTGTGGGGATTCCTCTCGAGACGTTGCGGGGTCCTCTGTCCTCATATGGTGCTGAGGCAAGAGCCTGTGCTTGCCTTGCCCATTCTGACATAATTCTTGTGGTTGCCCTGGAGCCCCCATAGGGGAGTCAGGCCTCATCTCGCCTGAGGAAGAGCACAGTCGCTTTCCTCCCCAACTGCAGCAACAGTGTCCGGGTCCCTGTAGAGCGGATACAGGATCAGTGGCTTGACGTAGAGGTACCCCAGGGCTGACACACTTGCCAGTGTGCCAGAGATGATCCTCGGGGTGATAATCGAGGCAGTGCAGGACAGTCAGATTCATCTGGAGTGGACTAGGCATTTGATGGTCTTGTGGATAAGTGACTCGATGTCTAAGGCTTCTCCGGACTCGTCAGGTGTGAGTTCCACCTCTTGGTATGCGAGGGGGAACCCCGGAAACACTTTCCCTAAGGATCAGGGAAAGGGCATCTCATCTGGAGCTAAGCATGGGAAAATGAAGCTCCTCCTGAGTTGCAGCAGGACCCTCGACGTCCTCTCGTGTGGGGAAGTGTGGGGCGGGGAACTTCTTCGGTCACAGCAAGGGTGTGAAAGAGCATTGCGAGGTCCAAGAGGGAACAGGTGATTTCCCCGGGACACCGCAGCCCACAAGGGCCTCACTCTGCCTGCAAGGTGAAGCTTCTGGTTTTTCTCGAGTTGTGGTGGGGTCCTCGAGTTATGTCGGAGACCGCAGGGATCTGCCCCTGTGGCCCCAGGATAGGCCAGTCTCCGTGTGAGGGGCAAGACACATCTGGGGATTCCTCCCCAGTCGCTCCAAGTCCTCAGTCCCTTTTTGGTGCTGAGGCTGCAGCCTGAGATTGCCTCCCCCGTGCTGACATTTCTATTTGGCTTCCCCTGGAGTTCGCAGAGTGGAGTCAGGCCTCGTCTCGACTGGAAACGTGCACGGTTGCTTTCCTTCCCAACTGCTGTAACAGTGTCCGGGTCCCTGTTGAGCGGATACAAGGAACTATGGCTTGGCTCGAGGTACCCTAGGACTGTCACACGTGCCAGTGTGCCAGGGTCGAGCCTGGGGGTAACAGTCGAGGCAGTGCTGGGCAGTCAGGTTCATCTGAAGTGGATGAGGCATTTGGGGGTCGTGGAGAATGGTGGCCCAAGTGGTGAGACTCCTCTCGACTTTCCAGGTGCGAGCATCTTCTCTTGGGATATGATGGGAACACCGCAAAACATTTCCGGACGGAGCAGGGAATGAGCCCCTCATCTGGACCTCAGCAGGGGAAAACGGGTCTCCTCTTCAGTCATGGTGCGACCATTGGGGTTCATCTCGAGTGGGGACGGTTGGGGCGGGGAACTTCCTTAGTCACAACAAGGTTGTGAAGGAGCCTTTTGATGTTCACGAAGGACGGGGTGAATTCCCTTGAGATGGCGTTGCACACAAGGGCCACACCAAGCCTGCAGGGGAGGAGCTTCCGGTTTTTCTCGCGTTGTGGTGGGGTCCTCTGGAGTTACGACGGGGACCCCAGGAACCCGCCCCTGTATCCTCAGGAGCGGCCATTCTCAGTGGGAGTTGTGAGGCGCCTCTGGGGATTCCTCCCCAGTCACCCCCAGTCCTCAGTCCTCGTCTGGTGCTGTGGTCGGAGCCTGAGTTTTTCTCCCTCATGCTTTCATAGGTCTTGAAGTTACTCTGGAGCCCCCACAGGGGAGTCAGGCCTCTTCTCGCTTGGAGACTGCAAGGCCTCTTTCTTCCCAAACTGCAGCGACAGTGTCCGGCTTCCTGTAAAGCGGACACAGGGATCTATGGCTTGCCATCGAGGTACTCAGGGCTATTTCACGTGCCAGTGTGTTGGAAGTCAATCCTCAGGGTGACAGTTGAGACAGTGGAGGAAAGTCATGTTCATCTGGAGTGGAAGAGGCATTTGGGGATATTCGGGAGTGGTGGTCGGACACGCGAGGCTCCTCCTGAATCTCCTGATGCGAGGCCACCTCTCGGGATGCGAGGGGATCACCAGAAATCCTATCCCGATGCAGCAGGGAAAGGGTCCCTAATCTGGAGCTGAGCAGTGGAAATCGGGTCTCCTCTTGAGTCCCGGCGGGATCCTGGGGGTTCCTCTCGTGTGGGGAAGGTTGGGGCGGGGATCTTACTAGGTCAAAATAAGGATATGAAGGAGAATTGCCAAGTCCCATGGGGACGAGGTGATTTACCCGGAGATGCTGCAGTGGAGAAGGGACTCAACTTCCCTGCAGAGGAGAAGCTTCTGGTTTTTCCCGCGTTGCGACCGGGTCCTCTCGAGTTATGATGGGGACCCCAGGGACCGGCTGCTGTGGCCTCAGGAGAGGCCATTCGCAGTGTGAGTTTAGAGGCACCTGTGGGGATTCCTCCCGAGACGTCGCCGGAACCTCAGTCCTCATCTGGTGCTGAGGCCGGAGCTTGTGCTTGCCTCGCCCATGCTGACATAGCTCTTGGGGTTCCCCTGGAGCCCCCATAGGGCAGTCAGGCCTGGTCCCACCTGGGGCGAGCACAGAAGCTTTCCTCCCCAACTGCAGCAACAGTATCCAGGTCCCTGTCAAGCGGATATAGGGATCAGTGGCTTGACCTAGAGGTACCCCAGGGCTGACACACGTGCCAGTGTTTCAGAGTCGAGACTTGGGGTGACATTCGAGGCAGTGCAGGACAGTCAGATTCATCTGGAGTGGACTAGGCATTTGTGTTCTTGCGGATATGTGACCCGATGCCTGAGGCTTCTCTGGACTCGCCTGGTGTGAGTGTCTCCTCTTGGGATGTGAGGGGGTAGCCGGAAACCCTTTCCCCATGGAGCAGGGAAAGAGCCCCTCATCTGGAGCTGAGCATGGGAAAATGGAGCTTCTCTCCTGTCACAGCAGGATCCTCGGTGTTCCTCTCAAGTGGCCATGTGTGGGGAGGGAAACTTCTTCAGTCACAGCAAGGGTGTGAAAGTGCATTTTGAGGACCAAGAGGGAACGGGTGACTTAGCCCGGGCCGCCACAGCAGACAAGGGCCTCACTCTGCCTGCAAGCGTGGAGCTTCTGGTTTTCTCGAGTTACGTCGGGATCCTCTCGAGTTACTACAGGGTCCACAGGGATTCGCCACTGTGGCCACAGGATAGGCCAGTCTCCTTGCGAGTTCCGAGGCACATCTGGGGATTCCTCCCCAGTGGCGCCAAGTCCTCAGTCCCCTTCTGGTGCTGAGGCTGCATCCTGAGATTTCCTCGCCCATGCTGACATTTGTATTGGGCTTCCTCTGGAGCCCGCAGAGGGGAGTCATGCCTCGTCTCCTCTGGAGACTTGCACGGTGGCTTTCCTTCCCAACTGCAGTAAGAGTGTACAGTCCCTGTTGAGCGGGTACAGGGATCTATGGCTTGTGCCCTAGGTACCCTAGGGCTGTCACACAGGCCAGTGTGTCAGAGTCAAGCCTCGGGGTTACATTCGAGGCAGGTAGGGCAGTCAGGTTCATCTGAAGTGGAAGAGGCATTTGGGGGTCTTGGAGAATGGTGGCCCAACCTGTGAGACTCTTCCCCACTTTCCCAGTGAGAGCACATCCTTCTGGGATGCTAGGGGAACACCGCGAAACCTTTCCCGACGGAGCATGGAAAGGGCTCCTCATCTGGAGCTCAGCAGGGGAAATATGGGCACCTCTTGAGTCTTGGTGGGACCATTGGGGTTCCTCTCGAGTGGGGACAGGTGGGGCGTGGAAGTTCTTGGGTAACAGCAAGGGTGTGAAGGAGTCTCTCGAGGTCCGTGAGGAACGGGGTGAATTCCCCTGAGATGCCGTTGCAGACAAGGGCCACAACACGCCTGCAGGGGAGAAGCTTCCTGTTTGTCTCGAGTTGCAGCCAGGTCATCTCGAGTTACCAGGTGGACCCCCAGGGATCCGCACCTGAATCCTCAGGAGAGGCCATTCTCAGTGCGAGTTGCGAGGCCCATCTGCGTATTCCTCCCCAGTCAATGCCGGGTCCTCAGCTCTCGTTGATGCTGAGATCGGAGCCTGAGATTTCCTCACTCATGCTTTCATAGGTCTTGAGGTTACTCTGGAGCCCCCACAGGGGAGTCAGGCCTCGTCTCGCCTGGAGACTCACACGTCCTCTTTCTTCCTCAACTGCAGCGGCAGTGACCGACTCCCAGTCAAGCGGACACAGGGATCTGGGGCTTGCCATCTAGGTACCCCAGGGCTGTCTCACGTGCCAATGTGTTGGGAGTCGAGCCTCAGGATGACATTCGAGACAGTGCAGGGCAGTCATGCTAATCTGGAGTGGACGAGGCATTTGGGGGTCTTGGGGAATGGTGGCCCAACCTGTGAGACTCGTCCCCTCTTTCCAGGTGACAGCACCTCCTCTTGGGATGCGAGGGGAACACCGGAAAACCTTTCCCGATGGAGCAGGGAATGGACCCCTCATCTGGAGCATAGCACGGGAAAATGGGGCTCCTCTTGAATCACGGCTGGACCCTCGGGGTTCCTCTTGTGTGGGGACGGTTGGGGTGGGGATCTTCCTAGGTGACAACAAGGGTAAGAAGGAGCCTTTCGAGTTCCAAGAGGAAAGGTGTGATTTCCCCTGAGATCCTGCAGTGGACAAGGGACTCACCCTCCCTGCAGGGGAGAAGCTTCTGGTTTTTCTCGAGTTGCGG
>SJYW01002140.1:4535-21980 GCA_006410735.1 Raphicerus campestris | reverse complement strand
AGGTCCAATGCTGTAAAGAGCAATATTGCATAGGAACCTGGAATGTCAGGTCCAAGAATCAAGGCAAATTGGAAGTGGTTAAACAAGAGATGGCAAGGGTGAACGTTGATATTCTAAGAATCAGCGAACTAAAATTTGTCTCTCTTACTAGATTGCAAGTGCTGTAAATGCAAGGGCACAGTCTATTGTTTATCTTTGGATCCCCAGTGCTTGTCAAATTTTCATATGCTGAATCAATGAATAAATAAAATATAGGTACATGTATAATGTGGAGTTAGAAATTTATGCATTTAATAAGATAAAATTTTGTGGCGAGTTCTCTGTATTATGGCTTCTGAGCTAAAGNAATTTTCATATGCTGAATCAATGAATAAATAAAATATAGGTACATGTATAATGTGGAGTTAGAAATTTATGCATTTAATAAGATAAAATTTTGTGGCGAGTTCTCTGTATTATGGCTTCTGAGCTAAAGTTAGGCTAAAAGCTGAGAGAGATGCTTTGTTGACTAGCAACATGTGAGGAGTACTCTTGCTAGAAAATTCTGTATTAAAAGGCTGTAATAATTCTGCATTACAGAAGATTATAGATATAGCCTGTTTGAGAAGCTTTGCTTTGTAAGAAGGATGGTCACTGTTTTATTTTGATTAGACATAGAAATGCCTGTACATTCTTAATTCTCAGTCCATGTTACTATTCATGGGGAGATAACTAGTGTTGACCATCTCACAGCCAGCAGGAAGGAATCAAAACAGCTGGATTTTCTCCTGGGGAGAACTGGGACTAATTGGAAACAATGTCACTGTCCTAGCATGAGTCACCAGAGCTGATCCTGATGATTCCAATCGATAGCTGGGTGGTAGGGGGAGGACAAGTCCAGGTTTAATATTTGTATTGAAAAAATTTTGTAAATAGTGGCCTGTATGGAAATTTGTTGTTCTTTTTGTCACTGAGTCCTGTCTGACTCTTCTGTGACCCCATGGACTGTAGCCCACCAGGCTCCTCTGTTCATGAGAGTTCCCAGGCAAGAATACTGGAGTGGGTTGCCATTTCCTTCTCCAAGGGGTCTTCCCAAACCAGGAATTGAACTAGTGTCTCCTCATGGGAAGGCAGATTCTTTACTACTGAATTACCAGGGAAGCCCCCTGTATAAGGTACTTGTTGTTCTGTGGCTAAGTCATATCCGACTCCTTGCAGCTCCATGGATAGCAGTAGACCAAGCTTCCCTGTCCTTCACTGTCTCTCAGAGCTTGCTCAAACTCATGTCCACTGAGTTGGTTATGCTGTCTGACCACCTCATCTTCTGCTAACCCCCTTTCCTCTTGCCTTCAATATTTCCCAGCATCAGGATCTTTTCTAGTGAGTTGACTCTTCCCATCAGGTGGCCAAAGTACTAAAGCTTCAGCTTCAGCATCAATTCTTCCAATGAATATTCAGGGCTAATTTCCTTTAGGATTGATCTCCTTGCAGTTGAAGGGACTCTCAAGAGTCTTCTCCAACATCACAGTTTGAAAGCTTCAATTCTTTAGCTCTCAGCCTTCTTTATGGTCCAACTTTCACATTCGTACATGACTACTGGAAAAACCATAGTTTTGACTATATGAATCATTGTCGGCAAAGTGAAGTCTCTGCTTTATAATACTGTCTAGGTTTGTTGTAGCTTTCCCTCCAAGGAGTAAGAATCTTTCAGTTTCACAGCTGCAGTCACCATCCACAGTGATTTTGGAGCCCAGGAAAGTAAAATCTGTCACTGTTGCCACTTTCCCCACTTCTATTCGCCATGAAGTGATGGCACCGGATGCCTTTGTCTTACTTAGTTTTCTGAATGTTGAGCCAGCTTTTTAACTCTCTTCTTTCACCCTCATTAAAAGGCTCTTTAGTTCCTCTTCACTTTCTGCCATTAGACTGATATTATCTACATATCTGAGATTGTTACTATTTCTCCAAGCAATCTTAATTTCAGCTTGTGATTCATCCAGCCCAGCATTTCACATGATGTACTCTGCATAAGAGTTAAATAAATAGGGTAACGATATACAGCCTTGTCGTACTCGGTTCCCAAGTTTGAAATACTCTGTTGTCCCATGTCTGGTTTTAACTGTTGCTTCTTGACCTCCATACAGGTTTCTCAGGAGACAAGTAAGGTTGTCCATCTTTCCATCTCTTTAAGAATTTTCCACAGTTTGTTGTAATCCATGCACACAGTCAAAGGCTTTAGTGTAGTCAATGAAGCAGAAGTAGATTTTTTTTTGGAATTCTCTTGCTTTCTCCATGATCCAAAGAATGTTGGTAATTTGATCTCTAGTTCCTCTGCCTTTTCTAAATCCAGCTTGTACATCTGGCAGTTTTCGGTTCACATACTGCTAAAGCTTAGCTTGAAGGATTTTGAGCATAACCTTGCTAGCATGTGAAATAAGCACAATTGTATGGTAGGCTGATAATTCTTTGGCATTGCCCTTATTTGGGATTGGAATGAAAACTAACCTTTTACAATCCCATGGCCACTGCTGAGTTTTCCAAATTTACTGGCATATTGAGTGTAGCACTTTAATGGCATCATCTTTCAGGATTTGAAATAGTTCAGCTGGAATTCCATCACTTTCACTAGCTTTGTTTGCAGTAATGCTTCCTAAGGCCCACTTGACTTCACACTCCAGTATGTCTGGCTTTAGGTGAGTGACCACATCATCATGGTTATCTGGGTCATTAAGACCTCTTACATATAGCTCTTCTGTATATTTTTCCTGCTTCTTAATCTCTTCTGCTTCTGTTAGATCCTTACTGTTTCTGTCCTTTATTGTGCCATCCTTGCATGAAATGTTCCCTCATTATCTCCAATTTTCTTGAAGAGATCTCTGTTCTTCCCCAATTCATTATTTATCATTATTTCTTTGCATTATTCACTTAAGAAGACCTTCTTATCTCTCCTGGCTATTCTTTGGAACTCTGCATTCAGTTGGGTATATCTTTCCTTTCCCACCTTGCCCTACTTTCTCTTCTTTTCTCAGTTATTTGTGAAGCCTCCTCAGAAAACCACTTTACCTTCTTGCATTTCTTTTTCTTTGGGGTGATTTTGGTTACTGCCTTCTATACAGTATTATGAACCCTTGTCTGTAATTCTTCTACCAGATTTAATCCCTTGAATCTGTCTGTCACCTCCACTGTATAATCATAAGCATTTGATTTATGTCATACCTGAATTGAACTTCTTTGATGGCTCAGATGGTAAAGAATCCACCTGCATTGCAGAAGACCTGGGTTTGATCCCTGGGGTGGGAAGATCCCCTGGAGGGGGGCATGGCAACCCACTTCAGTATTCTTGTCTGGAGATTCTCCATGGACAGAAGGGCCTGGCAAACTACAAACATGAGGTCACAAAGAGTTGGACATGACTGAGCTACGAAGCACATACCTGAATGGCTTAGTGATTTTCCCTACTTTCTTTAATTTTAGCCTGAATTTTGCAATAGGAGCTAATTATCTGAGCCACTTTCAGCTCCAGGTGTTGTTTTTGCTGACTGTACACAGCTTCTCCATCCTTAGCTGCAAAGAATATAATCAGTCTGATTTCATTATTGACCATCTGGTGATTCGATGTGTAGAGCTGTCTCGTATTGTTGGAAGAGGGTGTTTGCTATAACCAGTGCATTCTCTTGGCAAAACTCTTAGCCTTTGCTCTGCTTCATTTTGTATTCCAAGGCCAAACTTGTTTGTTACTCCACATATCTCTTGACTTCCTACTTTTGCATTCAAGTCCCCTATGATGAATAGGACATCTTTTGGGGGGTGTTAGTNTTGAAGGGACTCTCAAGAGTCTTCTCCAACATCACAGTTTGAAAGCTTCAATTCTTTAGCTCTCAGCCTTCTTTATGGTCCAACTTTCACATTCGTACATGACTACTGGAAAAACCATAGTTTTGACTATATGAATCATTGTCGGCAAAGTGAAGTCTCTGCTTTATAATACTGTCTAGGTTTGTTGTAGCTTTCCCTCCAAGGAGTAAGAATCTTTCAGTTTCACAGCTGCAGTCACCATCCACAGTGATTTTGGAGCCCAGGAAAGTAAAATCTGTCACTGTTGCCACTTTCCCCACTTCTATTCGCCATGAAGTGATGGCACCGGATGCCTTTGTCTTACTTAGTTTTCTGAATGTTGAGCCAGCTTTTTAACTCTCTTCTTTCACCCTCATTAAAAGGCTCTTTAGTTCCTCTTCACTTTCTGCCATTAGACTGATATTATCTACATATCTGAGATTGTTACTATTTCTCCAAGCAATCTTAATTTCAGCTTGTGATTCATCCAGCCCAGCATTTCACATGATGTACTCTGCATAAGAGTTAAATAAATAGGGTAACGATATACAGCCTTGTCGTACTCGGTTCCCAAGTTTGAAATACTCTGTTGTCCCATGTCTGGTTTTAACTGTTGCTTCTTGACCTCCATACAGGTTTCTCAGGAGACAAGTAAGGTTGTCCATCTTTCCATCTCTTTAAGAATTTTCCACAGTTTGTTGTAATCCATGCACACAGTCAAAGGCTTTAGTGTAGTCAATGAAGCAGAAGTAGATTTTTTTTTGGAATTCTCTTGCTTTCTCCATGATCCAAAGAATGTTGGTAATTTGATCTCTAGTTCCTCTGCCTTTTCTAAATCCAGCTTGTACATCTGGCAGTTTTCGGTTCACATACTGCTAAAGCTTAGCTTGAAGGATTTTGAGCATAACCTTGCTAGCATGTGAAATAAGCACAATTGTATGGTAGGCTGATAATTCTTTGGCATTGCCCTTATTTGGGATTGGAATGAAAACTAACCTTTTACAATCCCATGGCCACTGCTGAGTTTTCCAAATTTACTGGCATATTGAGTGTAGCACTTTAATGGCATCATCTTTCAGGATTTGAAATAGTTCAGCTGGAATTCCATCACTTTCACTAGCTTTGTTTGCAGTAATGCTTCCTAAGGCCCACTTGACTTCACACTCCAGTATGTCTGGCTTTAGGTGAGTGACCACATCATCATGGTTATCTGGGTCATTAAGACCTCTTACATATAGCTCTTCTGTATATTTTTCCTGCTTCTTAATCTCTTCTGCTTCTGTTAGATCCTTACTGTTTCTGTCCTTTATTGTGCCATCCTTGCATGAAATGTTCCCTCATTATCTCCAATTTTCTTGAAGAGATCTCTGTTCTTCCCCAATTCATTATTTATCATTATTTCTTTGCATTATTCACTTAAGAAGACCTTCTTATCTCTCCTGGCTATTCTTTGGAACTCTGCATTCAGTTGGGTATATCTTTCCTTTCCCACCTTGCCCTACTTTCTCTTCTTTTCTCAGTTATTTGTGAAGCCTCCTCAGAAAACCACTTTACCTTCTTGCATTTCTTTTTCTTTGGGGTGATTTTGGTTACTGCCTTCTATACAGTATTATGAACCCTTGTCTGTAATTCTTCTACCAGATTTAATCCCTTGAATCTGTCTGTCACCTCCACTGTATAATCATAAGCATTTGATTTATGTCATACCTGAATTGAACTTCTTTGATGGCTCAGATGGTAAAGAATCCACCTGCATTGCAGAAGACCTGGGTTTGATCCCTGGGGTGGGAAGATCCCCTGGAGGGGGGCATGGCAACCCACTTCAGTATTCTTGTCTGGAGATTCTCCATGGACAGAAGGGCCTGGCAAACTACAAACATGAGGTCACAAAGAGTTGGACATGACTGAGCTACGAAGCACATACCTGAATGGCTTAGTGATTTTCCCTACTTTCTTTAATTTTAGCCTGAATTTTGCAATAGGAGCTAATTATCTGAGCCACTTTCAGCTCCAGGTGTTGTTTTTGCTGACTGTACACAGCTTCTCCATCCTTAGCTGCAAAGAATATAATCAGTCTGATTTCATTATTGACCATCTGGTGATTCGATGTGTAGAGCTGTCTCGTATTGTTGGAAGAGGGTGTTTGCTATAACCAGTGCATTCTCTTGGCAAAACTCTTAGCCTTTGCTCTGCTTCATTTTGTATTCCAAGGCCAAACTTGTTTGTTACTCCACATATCTCTTGACTTCCTACTTTTGCATTCAAGTCCCCTATGATGAATAGGACATCTTTTGGGGGGTGTTAGTTCTAGAAGGTCTTATAAGTCTTCATAGAACTGGTCAACTTCAGCTTCTTGGGCATTGGTGGTTGGCGCATAGACTTGGGTAACTGTGATGTTGAATGGTTTGTCTTGGAAATGAACCAAGATCATTCTGTCATTTTTGAGATTACACTCAAGTACTGCACTTCAGACTCTTTTGTGGACTATGAGGGCTACTCTGTTTCTTCTAAGGGATTCTTGCCCACAATAGTAGATGTATAATGATCATCTGAATTAAATTCACCTGTTTTTGCCTACTTTTTAAATAGTTTACTGATTCCTAAGATGTTGATGTTCACTCTTACATCTCCTGTTTCATCACATCCAATTTACCTTGATTCATGGACGTAGCATTCAGGATTCCTATGCAATATTGTTTTTTACAACATCAGACTGTACCTATACAGTGTAAATATAGCAATTTATAATTTTTAAGTGCTTCATTTTTTATCAATTAATATAAACAGAATAGCTCTCATAGGATGATTAGAATTATCTCTTGAGATTCTGAAAAGTAAACTGACTAATTTGTTTATTCAAGCAAATAAAGTGGCCAATAAATCCAAGACTTGGAATCTAGGGATCTTTCCACTCTAGAACCAAGAAAGGACTCTTCCCCATGGGGAGATGTGCTGTGTGGTCTCACGTCTCACTGTGTCTTTTCCTGTCTGTTTCTCCCTCAGTGGAACCTACAGTGACCATCTCCCCATCCAGGACTGAGGCTCTAAACCACCACAACCTGCTGGTCTGCTCGGTGACAGATTTCTATCCAGGCCAGATCAAGGTTCGGTGGTTCCGGAATAGCAAGGAAGAGACAGCCGGCATTGTGTCCACCCCTCTTATTAGGAATGGGGACTGGACCTTCCAGATCCTTGTGATGCTGGAAATGACTCCCCAGCGAGAAGATGTCTACACCTGCCACGCGGAGCACCCCAGCCTCCAGAGCCCCATAATGGTGGAGTGGCGTTAAGAACACTTGGTTTCCTTTCACTGTGGGCCTTACAGGACAGGGCAGGCAGAGCTTCCTGTGTTCACTCTATGCATCATGGTCCCAGAGCCCAGCCCTGGTAGCTCTTCAGGGTTGACTGATGACCAGAGTCTTAAGATCTAGGGTTACAGAAATGTCCCTGAGGAGCAAGGATCCATTTTTCCCTTCTCCCAGCTGCCCACTGTGTCCAAGGACCTACTGGTGTGTCCCTCCCCTGAGGGTGGTCAGAATGGATAACCAGATTCCCCTGGTGCCTCCACCTCCTGTATCTCAGATTGGATTTCAGGCTACTCAAAGAAACACTGTGGTTTGTGGGGACATACACTAACACTCAGGTTCTGCTCCCCAGGGGCTCAGTCTGAATCTGCCCGGAGCAAGATGCTGAGTGGTGTTGGTGGCTTTGTGCTGGGTCTGATCTTCCTTGGGTTGGGCCTCATCATCCGTCGCAGGAGTCAGAAGGGTAAGGAACTCTGGGGAAATGGGAAGATGAGCTGTGACTGAGACCTCTGTTCAGGGAGACTTCTGTCTCTAGATGTATCTCTTTCCTCCTGACATTGAAAGGAAAGAGGTGAGACTGGTGGTGGGAGGAAATGGAACAATCTAGGGAGACATTGGAGTCTGATTTTACTGGTTGAAAGATAGCCCTGCCAAGAGGTGACAGGTTGAATTTATTTTAGGGCTTCCTTATAATTCATCATTGTCTCATGGGCTCCTTTCCAAGATCTTCCTCCATTAAGAGGGTCAGAGCATTTGCTTCCTTTCCTTCTAGCAACAGTTTCATTCATTTGGGGGCATTTTAACTTAGAGCAGTTAGTGACCTCTGTCTCTAGATATTTTGGAGAAGGAAATGGCAACCCACTCTAGTATTCTTTCTTGGGGTCTAAAATCACTGCAGACAGTGACTGCAGCCAAGTCTTTCTTTCAAAGATGCTTGCTCCGTGGAAGAAAAGCTATGGGAAACCTAGATAGCGTATTAAACAGCAGAGACATCACTTTGCCAACAAAGATCTGTCAAGTCAAAGCTATGGTTTTTCCAGTAGTCATGTACAGATGTAAGAGCTGAACCATAAAAAAGGCTGAGCACTGAAGAGCTGATGCTTTGGAACTGAGGTGCTCGAGAAGACTCTTGAGAGTCCCTGGGACTGCAAGGAGATCAAACCAGTCAATCTTCAATGAAATCAATCCTGAATATTCATTGGAAGGATTGATGCTGAAGCTGAAGCTCCAGTACTTTGGCCACCTGATGGGAAGAGCTGACTCACTGGAAATGACACTGATGGTGGGAAAGATTGAAGGCAGGAAGAGAAGGGGATGAGAGAGGATGAGACAGTTGGATAGCATTACCGGTTCGATGGACATGCATGAGTTTGAGCTAACTCTGGGAAATAGTGAAGGACAGGGAACCCTGGTGTGCTGCAGTCCATGGGGTCACAAGTTGGACATGACTGAGGGACTGAACAGCAGTTAGTGCATTGTGGCCAATGCATATAGAGGAAATATATTTCCCATTAAGTTGTGTATCCCATTTCCCTTTAGGATGAGTGAGGCACTAGGTGTTTGCATTATGAGACCTTTTGTAGGAGCTTCTGTAGTGGGCCTCTGTACCAGGTGCTATATTTCTGCTCTGTGTCACTGGAGGTTATAGGAACAAATGAAAAAGAGAAGGGGTGCGAAGTGAGTGTGACTGAGCACAGTGGTCTCATTCATGTCCTATTTCCTGTCATGGTGATAGCCTACCATGATTCATGATCTCCGAAGAAGACTTAGCTCAGGATCAGGGACCAGGCTTGATCACTCAGGAGCTTTTGTGTGGCAGTTTTATTACAGTGAAAAAGGATGCATCTGATATAGACATCGGAAGGGGGAAGGAGAATGCCTCCCTCACTAGTCTTATCAGGGCCTTATGTACTTTTACCAGACCCACTCCCACATCTTAAATTAACAACATCGGAACTAACAATAGAAAGGTCTTACCAGACCAACTCCCACAACAGAAGAACTGATGCTTTTGAACTGCAGTGCTGGAGAAGACTCTTGAGAGTCCCTTGGACAGGAAGGAGATCTTAAATGAAATGACTTAAACCAGTCAATCTTAAATGAAATCAATCCTGAATATTTATTGGAAAAACTGATGCTGAAGTTCCAATACTTTGGCCACCTGATGGATGGGAAGAGCCGACTCACTGGAAACGACATTGATGGTGGGAAAGACTGAAGACAGGAAGAGAAGGGGATGACAGAGGATGAGATGGTTGGTATTTAAGATAACAAGATTAGCCAGAAGGTTCTTGTTAAGAAGGAAAAACATGTCCTTGAGCAAGATACATTGTTGTTATATAATCACTGGTACAGAATTTAAGGAAAAATAAACCTTTGAGCAGGAAACGGCAACCCACTCCAGTGTTCTTGCCTGGAGAATCCCAGGGACGGCAGAGCCTGGTGGGCTGCCATCTACGGGGTCGCATAGAGTCGGACACGACTGAAGCAACGCAGCAGCAGCAGCAGCAAACCCTTTGAGCAGGAGGAATTGTTTTGTTGTGTAATCATTAGCTCTGGACTTAAAGAAAATGACTTATGTGACTAAGACAAAGCAACGTAGGAAAAAACATCTGTCCTTTTCCCCTCCTTGAGAGCCCCAGAGCCATTTCTCCTCCTTAGGGCCCCAGACTCCTTATCAATCTACCTAAGAATTAACTCTCTCAATGGGATCAAGAGTTAGGGGAAAGAAATTACCCAGTTTCGTCAGAAGCTCCTGAAGGTGTTCCCCAGAACCAGACCACAACTTTGGTGGCATCTTTCTGTGAAACTTGGAACCACATCTTGGTTGTAGGCAGCAGGCACCCACTTTGTGCCACATGTTGGTGGCTACTGCCTGTGGGCATTTATAGTGACTGATATAAGCTACTAGTGGTGGAAAGCAGGTGATTTATCATTAAATTTACTAAAAAGATTGAAATCTTCATATCTCCCAGAGGAATAACAGCTACTCCACAGCTTCCCACACGTCTGTGTCAAGCTGGAGTGCTATGTCCTCTTGAGCAGATTCAGCTTTACAGGGATGCTTTCTCTGATACTGCAGGGACCTTAGGGGAGGTGAGGGGCGCCTCCCTCAGGGTGCTGTGTGTGATCACTCTCTCTTTTACAGGGCTCGTGCGCTGACTCCTGAAGATGCTTTGATGGGGATTGGTTTTGCTCTTCTGTAATAGCTGCATGTTCTTGCCCAGAATTCTCAGCTGCCCGTCATCCTGTTCCTCTGAGATTAGGTCCTACAGTAACTCTGACGCAGTCACTGGGTCATTTCCTATGATCCCTGCCTCAAGGATCTGGCTGCTTCTTGCACTGACCCCTGGAGCCTCTGCCAGCTGCATCTACTCAGACCCCGAGTTTTTCTGTTTCCATTTTTCCAGAACAGACTGTGGGAGAGAAGCACACTGAAACCATTTGCCTGGCTATATAATTTTTTTATCATGATTAAACACGATTATGAGTTACCTGTATTTTTCCACTCCTTAAATGCATGGAGGTAGGAAAACACTGCAGAATGAAAGAACACATTTTGAGGTGACCCAGACAATTGGCAACTAGAAGGAGAGGTTATTCCCTGAAGGATACTAGAAGCATCATGGTGTGCCATGTAAGCATGGATAGAAGAGAAATAAAATCAATTTTTCTCTATCTGCATCTTTGTCAATGTTTATCTGCATCTCTATCTCTCTGCACTTCTTTTTGCATCTCAATTTTCTGCATCTTTCTCATTACCTCACAGCTTATCTGTGTGTTCGTGTGTATGATCCCATCTCTATTGTATGTTTCTAGAGTGTCTACAAGAGTTTTAATCATTTTAGGAAAGGTTCTGAGTGGCTCAGCCTGGGTAACATGCACGTCTCTCAGCAACATCATCTTCAGCATGGCATGCAGAAATCTGGCATTTGCCCAACCCCCTTACAGGAAACAGGGACTGGATTTCCCAGATCCTTGCTGCTGAAAATGAATTCCCAGTATGGAGATGTCACATGGAGCATCCCAGCCTCCAGAACCCTTCAGTGTGGAGTGGCATAAAGGGCGGTTTGTTCTTGTGGACCTCACAAGGATGAATGGCAAAGATCCCTCTGGCTTAAGGGTCCCTCACTGAGGGTGCCATCTCACAACCATCCCAACCCTTGTCTCCTGCGTGGTCACCTGATGGTATTACTGAGCTGGAATTCTCAGAGGATGGAGCTCCTCTTGTCTGTGAACATAATGATCTATTGATTCATGATGACACTCTCTTCCCAGGTGTTAAGGACGTCATCACTATTCACTGTGNAACATGCTATCTAGGTTAGTCAGAACTTTCCTTCCAAGGAGATGTGTATAAGAGACAGGTCTACAAGAGTTTTAATCATTTTAGGAAAAGTTCTGAGTGGCTCAGCCTGGGTAACATGCACGTCTCTCAGCAACATCATCTTCAGCATGGCATGCAGAAATCTGGCATTTGCCCAACCCCCTTACAGGAAACAGGGACTGGATTTCCCAGATCCTTGCTGCTGAAAATGAATTCCCAGTATGGAGATGTCACATGGAGCATCCCAGCCTCCAGAACCCTTCAGTGTGGAGTGGCATAAAGGGCGGTTTGTTCTTGTGGACCTCACAAGGATGAATGGCAAAGATCCCTCTGGCTTAAGGGTCCCTCACTGAGGGTGCCATCTCACAACCATCCCAACCCTTGTCTCCTGCGTGGTCACCTGATGGTATTACTGAGCTGGAATTCTCAGAGGATGGAGCTCCTCTTGTCTGTGAACATAATGATCTATTGATTCATGATGACACTCTCTTCCCAGGTGTTAAGGACGTCATCACTATTCACTGTGACTCCTTAGACATTGACTCAGTTCAGAAAAATGGTCTTCATACCAGTCTCTGGGATTTTTCATTAAGATGAGTGGCTGGAGCTTATCTTTGAAGTCATGGATGGCTTTGCTACCAAGGAGCAAGCATGCTTTTCCCCCTGTTCTCTCAGCCACACTGAACCTGAAGAAGTAGGCTTTCTTGGGACCTTTATCTCCCAGACTATACTGCAGATTATCATTCAGGGATGTTGTGCAGTGTGAAGACTACAGTTTTTGCTCCCCAAGGTCATAGTCTGAATCTTTCCAGAGCAAGATGCTGAGTGGAGTCAAAGGTTTTGTGCTGACTTTGTTACTTTCCTCAAGGTAGGCATTGCCACTCACAATAGGAGTAAAGAGAGAGTGACATCATGGGGAAATTGGGAAGGCTTGTGCTGGGTGTCCAGGGAATCCTTGCCTCTATATGTAGCTCTTTGATTTTGACCCTGCAAAGACAAGAGACAGGACTGGTGATTGAACCAGGTTCAGAGTTTAGGAAGATGTTAAGATCTGACGTTTCTAGTTGAGATATAAGACTTATTATAGGAGTGAAAGGTATGATATTCTTATAGTGCAACATTGTCTCACAGACCTAGTACTCAAAGATTCCTTCTTAATAAGAAGTTAAAGCCTTCTTTCCATCCTTCCCGTGACTCTAGATTTCACTGGGAAATATAATCCTTTACTGAGATTTTAGTTAAAAATAACAAGTACATCTTTTATAAACAAGTTTACTCACAAAACCTTCAAGTCTTAGTAGCCAAGTACCTTAAAGTGTATGGGTGTACTAGAAAACAACTTGCTTGTCATGAGCACTTGGTATTACCTTCAATCACATCAGCCAAGGACAGTAGTGTTCACCAATATTCCATAAGCTTCTGTTTATTTCCCAGCCTCCTCTGAAGTTGGGTTGGAGTCATGTGTCTGGCACCAGCCAATGAAACTTAAAAGTGAGTATAAACTCTGCCTGCTTTCCCTACATGAGGTCGCTAAGAGTCGGACATGACTGAGCGACTTCACTTTCACTTTTCACTTTCATGCATTGGAGAAGGAAATGGCAACACACTCCTGTGTTCTTGCCTGGAGAATCCCAGGAACAGGAGAGCCTGGTGGGCTGCCATCTATGGGGTCGCACAGAGTCAGACACGACTGAATCAACCTAGCAGCAGCAGCAGCTTTCCCTACTGCTGCAAGCCTGGAAACCATTGTTGAGATGATGGTGTTGCAAGGTATTAAAAACTCCATAAACTGAATCTCTTGAATGACTTGTGAAGGTGTCTGCACTTTCTAAAATATTGACATTCTACTGTAACAATGATTCTCTCTAGGCCTTGCTATTAGCTTAATCCTAAAAGTTGCAAGTTTTTAAAAAAAAATCACTTTATAATCATTTATGTGGTCTAGTATCTTGGGTTTCCTGTGGAGTTGTGGTAGTAGGGTATCTTTTCAGTAACGTCTTGGATTGAGTCCACTGTTTCTTGGTTTCCTTGCCTATTTCCTGAACAAAAATTTCACTTTACTAAGTCATATTTTTAATCAACATCAGTACAATTATGAGTGGTAGGTTAATTATTATCCTTTCATGACTAACAGTATTTTTATTCTTTCCTCATGCCTATTAGGATTTTGAAAAAGATATACATTTATTAATTAAAAATAATTTTCAATTAGAACCTTCTGATCTTTCTCATCTTAATGATAGAAGTATCTGGCAGTCTGACTTTTTGTCTGTTGTCAGTTTGTTTTATTTTTTTGCCTCCACTAGGATATTTTATGGTCTTCTGTTAAAGCTTGAGCTTCTGAAAAAATTTTAATGATATATTTAGGAAAGAGGTTTCTTTCCCCCCCACACAATTAACTTTGCTATATATGTGACAGTCCTCTTTCATGTAAAGAGTTAATTCCTTTATATCTGAAAAATTTCCCCTTATTATTTGCTTTGGTAATATTCCCCTTTAATTTTGTGTTTCTCTAGCTTTGTCACTTGATGTAACAACAACAATAGATTTCCTGGGTCTACTCTCTATGTCTTATCTTTCCTACCATACATTACATTTCTTTGACTTTTTAAGAAGAATTTCAGAAAGATTTTCTTAATTTAATTTTCTAAGTTTTCTGCTATTTTTTTCATTTTAACAATCATTATTGCTTTTATATATGCAATAACTTTTCCCTTCTAATGCTTCTAATTAGAATGATTTTAAAGTTTAAACAAGTTTATTTGCTCTTACATGAACTTCCTCTACTAAGTCTATGATAATTTTCATTTCATTCTCATCTTCTCTTTCATATTGCAAGATATTCTCAAATATTTGCTCTGCCCTCCTTACCCTTGTTCTCCATATACTATCACTTCAGTTCAGTCAGTTCAGTTGCTCAGTCGTGTCCAGCTCCTTGCAACCCCATGAACCGCAGCATGTCAGGCCTCCCTGTCCATCACCAACTCCCATAGTCCACAAAACTCATGTCCCTCGAGTCGGTGATGCCATTCAGCCATCTTATCCTCTGTCTTTCCCTTCTTCTCCTGCCCTCAATCTTTCCCAGCATCAGGGTCTTTTCAAATGAGTCAGCTCTTCACATCATGTGGCCAAAGGATTGGAGTTTCAGCTTCAGCATCAGTCCTTCCAATGAACACTCAGGACTGGTCTCCTTTAGCATGGACTGGTTGGATCTCCTTGCAGTCTAAGGGACTCTCAAGAGTCTTCTCCAATACCACAGTTCAAAAGCATCAATTCTTCAGCACTCAGCTTTCTTCACAGTCCAACTCTCACATCCATACATGACCAATGGAAAAACCATAGCCTTGACTACATGGACCTGTGTTGGCAAAGTAATGTCTCTGCTTTTAAACATGCTATCTAGGTTAGTCATAACTTTCCTTCCAAGGAGTAAGTGTCTTTTAATTTCATTGCTGCAAACACCATCTGCAGTGATTTTGGAAACGCCCAAAATAAAGTCTGACATTGTTTCCACTGTTTCCTCACCTGTTTCTCATGAAGTGATGGGACCGGGTGTCATGATCTTCATTTTCTGAATGTTGAGCTTTAAGCCAACTTTTTCACTCTCCTCTTTCACTTTCATCAAGAGGCGTTTTAGTTCCTCTTCACTTTCTGCTATAAGGGTGGTGTCATCTGCATATCTGAGGTTATTGATATTTCTCCCGGCAATCTTGATTCCAGCTTGTGCTTCTTCCAGCCCAATGTTTTTCATGATGTACTCTGCANAATATTCCCCTTTAATTTTGTGTTTCTCTAGCTTTGTCACTTGATGTAACAACAACAATAGATTTCCTGGGTCTACTCTCTATGTCTTATCTTTCCTACCATACATTACATTTCTTTGACTTTTTAAGAAGAATTTCAGAAAGATTTTCTTAATTTAATTTTCTAAGTTTTCTACTATTTTTTTCATTTTAACAATCATTATTGCTTTTATATATGCAATAACTTTTCCCTTCTAATGCTTCTAATTAGAATGATTTTAAAGTTTAAACAAGTTTATTTGCTCTTACATGAACTTCCTCTACTAAGTCTATGATAATTTTCATTTCATTCTCATCTTCTCTTTCATATTGCAAGATATTCTCAAATATTTGCTCTGCCCTCCTTACCCTTGTTCTCCATATACTATCACTTCAGTTCAGTCAGTTCAGTTGCTCAGTCGTGTCCAGCTCCTTGCAACCCCATGAACCGCAGCATGTCAGGCCTCCCTGTCCATCACCAACTCCCATAGTCCACAAAACTCATGTCCCTCGAGTCGGTGATGCCATTCAGCCATCTTATCCTCTGTCTTTCCCTTCTTCTCCTGCCCTCAATCTTTCCCAGCATCAGGGTCTTTTCAAATGAGTCAGCTCTTCACATCATGTGGCCAAAGGATTGGAGTTTCAGCTTCAGCATCAGTCCTTCCAATGAACACTCAGGACTGGTCTCCTTTAGCATGGACTGGTTGGATCTCCTTGCAGTCTAAGGGACTCTCAAGAGTCTTCTCCAATACCACAGTTCAAAAGCATCAATTCTTCAGCACTCAGCTTTCTTCACAGTCCAACTCTCACATCCATACATGACCAATGGAAAAACCATAGCCTTGACTACATGGACCTGTGTTGGCAAAGTAATGTCTCTGCTTTTAAACATGCTATCTAGGTTAGTCATAACTTTCCTTCCAAGGAGTAAGTGTCTTTTAATTTCATTGCTGCAAACACCATCTGCAGTGATTTTGGAAACGCCCAAAATAAAGTCTGACATTGTTTCCACTGTTTCCTCACCTGTTTCTCATGAAGTGATGGGACCGGGTGTCATGATCTTCATTTTCTGAATGTTGAGCTTTAAGCCAACTTTTTCACTCTCCTCTTTCACTTTCATCAAGAGGCGTTTTAGTTCCTCTTCACTTTCTGCTATAAGGGTGGTGTCATCTGCATATCTGAGGTTATTGATATTTCTCCCGGCAATCTTGATTCCAGCTTGTGCTTCTTCCAGCCCAATGTTTTTCATGATGTACTCTGCATATAAGTTAAATAAGCAGGGTGACATTATACAGCCTTGACATACTCCTTTCCCAATTTGGAACCAGCTAGTTGTTCCATGTCCAGTTCTAACTGTTGCTTCCTGGCCTGCATACAGATTTCTCAGGAGGGCAGGTCAGGTGGTCTGGTATTCCCATCTCTTTCAGAATTTTCCACAGTTTGTGGTGATTCATACATTCAAAGGCATTGACATAGTCAATAAAGCAGAAATAGATGTTTTTCTGGAACTCTCTTGCTTTTTTGATGATCCAATGGGTGTTGGCAATTTGATTTCTGGTTCCTCTGCCTTTTCTAAATCCAGGTTGATGGAGAGGGTGTGGAGAAAAGGGAACCCTCTTACACTGTTGGTGGGAATGCAAACTAGTACAGCCACTACGGAGAACAGTGTGGAGATTCCTTAAAAAACTGGAAATAGAACTGCATTATGACCCAGAAATCCCACTGCTGGGCATACACACCAAGGAAACTAGAATTGAAAGAGACACGGGTACCCCAATGTTCATCGCAGCACTGTTTATAATAGCCAGGACATGGAAGCAACCTAGATGTCCATCAGCAGATGAATGGATAAGAAAGCTGTGGTACATATACACAATGGAGTATTACTCAGCCATCAAAAAGAATACATTTGAATCAGTTCTAATGAGGTGGATGAAACTGGAGCCAGTTATACAGAGTGAAGTAAGCCAGAAAGAAAAACACCAATACAGTATACTAACACATATATATGGAATTTAGAAAGATGGTAACAATAACCCTGTATGCAAGACAGCAAAAGAGACACAGATGTATAGAACAGACTTTTTGACTCTGTGGGAGAGGGAGAGGGCGGGATGATTTGGGAGAATGGCACTGAAACATGTATAATATCATATAAGAAATGAATCGCCAGTCTAGGTTCAATGCAGGATACAGGATGCTTGGGGCTGGTGCACTG
>SJYW01002131.1:0-101886 GCA_006410735.1 Raphicerus campestris | reverse complement strand
TTCTCACATTCTGATTCTTCCTCTTCTTCACACCTTCTTCTTCTTTTCACCTTCTTCTTTTTCTCACCTTCTTCTTCTTCTCACCTTCTTCTTCTTCTTCTCACCTTCTTCTTCTTCTCACATGTTTCTTATTCTTCTCATCATCTTCTTCTTCTCCCCTTCTTCTTCTTCTTCTAGTCACCTTCTTCTCCTTCATTTTCTTTTTCTTCTCACCTTTTTTTTACTCTTCTTCTCACCATCTTTTTGTCCTTCTTCCCACCTTCTTCTTCTTCTCACCTTCTTCTCAACTATTGTTTCTTCTTCTCTACTTCTTCTCACTTTCTTCTTCTTCTTCTCCCTTCTTCTCACCTTCTACTTCTTTTTATCACCTTCTTCTTCAACTTCGAACATTCTTATTCTTCTAAGAAGAAGGTGAGAAGAAAAAGAAGAAGGAGGTGAGAAAAGAAGAAGGAGGAGGTGAGAAAAAAAGAAGAAGGAGATGAGAAGAAGAAGAAGAACGTGAGAAGAAGAAAAAAAGAAGATGAGAAAAAGATGGTGAGAATAATAAGAAGACGAAGTTGAGAAGAAGAAGATTATGAGAAAAAGAAGAAAAGAAGAAGAATAAGAACAAGAAAAAGAAGTTGAGAAGAAGTAAAAGAAAAAGAGGTGAGAAGAAGGAGAAGAAGGTGAGAAGAAGAGTAAGAAAACAGGTGATAAGAAGAAGAAAAAGTGAGAAGAAAAAGAAGAAAAGGTGAGAAGAAGAATAAAAAGAATGTGAGAAAAAGAAGGTGAGAAGAAGAGAAAGAAGAATGTGAGAAGAAGAAAAAGAATGTGAGAATTAGAAGAAGAAGGTGAGAAGAAGTAGAAGAATGTGAGAAGAAGAAGAAGATGGTGAGAAGAAGTAGAAGCACAAGAAGGTGAGAAGAAGAAGAAGAATTTGAGAGGAAGCAGAAGAAGAAGGTGGAAGAAGAAGAAGAAGAAGTTGAGAAGAAAAAGTGGTAGAAGTAGGTGAGAAGAAGAAGAAGGTGAAACGAAGAAGAAGAAGATGAAGAAGAAAGTGAGAAGAAGAAGAAAAATGTGAGAAGAAGAAGAAGGTGAGAATAATAAGAAGAAGATGAAGGTGAGAATGAGAAAAAGATGAAGCTTCCGGTTTTTCTCGAGGTTCGGAGAGGTACTCTCCAATTATGATGGAGACACCAGGGACGGCCCCTGTATCCTCAGGAGAGGCCATTCTCAGTGCGAGTTGTGAGACGCCTCTGGGAATTCCTCCCCAGTCATCGTGGATTCCTCAGTCCTCGTCTGGTGCTGAGGTCAGAACCTGAGATTACCTTGCTCATGCTTTCATAGTTCTCGAGGTTACTCTGGAGCCCCCATGGGGAGTCAGGCCTCTTCTCGCCTGGAGACTTGCACAGCCTCTTTTTTCCCCAACTGCAGTGACAGTGTCCGGCTCCCAGTAAAGCGGACACAGGGATATGTGGCTTTCCATCGAGGTACTCCAGGGCCGTCTCACGTGCCAGTGTTTTTGGAATCGGGACTCGTGGTGACAATCGAGACAATGCAGGACAGTCATGTTCATCTGGAGTGGACGACGCATTTGGCGATCTTTGAGAGTGGCGGTCGGACACCTGAGGCTCCTGCCGTCTCTCCTGATGTGAGGCCACCTCTTGAGATACTCGGGGAGCACTGGAGAACCTTTCCCGATGGAGCAGGAAATGGCCCCTCATCTGGAGCTCAGCAGGGAAAATGGGTCTCCTCTTGAGTCACAGTGGGACCCTTGGGGTTCCTCTTGATGGGGACGGTTGGGGTGGGGAACTTCCTAGGTCACAACAAGGGTATGAAGGAGCCTTTCGAGGTTCAAGAGGCAAGGGGTGATTTCCCCCGAGATTCTGCAGCAGACAAGGGACTCACCCTCTCTGGAGGGGGAAGCTTCTGATTTTTCTCGAGTTGTGGCTGCATCCTTTCAAGTTATGACGGGGACCCCAGGGACACGTCCCTATGGCCTCAGGAGAGGCCAGTCTCCATGCGAGTTGCGAGGCACCTGTGGGGATACCTCCCGAGATGTCGCCGTTTCCTCAGTGCTCATCTGGTGCTGAGTCCAGACCCTGTGCTTGTCTGGCCCAGACTGATATAGGTCTTGGGGTTACCCTGGAGCCCCCGTAGATTAGTCAGGCCTCGTCTCGCCTGGGGATTTGCACAGCCACTTTCCTTCCCAAATGCATCAACAGTGTCCGGGTCTCTGTTGAGCGGATACAGGGATCAGTGGCTTGAAGTGAGGTACCGCTGGGCTATCACACGTGCCAGTGTCGAGCCTCGGGGTGATAGTCGAAGCAGTGCAGGAAAGTCAGATTCATCTGGAGAGGACTAGGCATTTGGGTGTCTTGCGGAAATGTGACTTGACGCCTGCGGCTTCTCTGGAGTCGCCTGGTGTGAGTGCCACCTCTTGGAATGCGAGGGGCGAATGGAGAACCCTTTCCCGATGGAGTAGGCAAACGGCCCCTCACCTCGAGCTGACTATGGGAAAATGGAGCTCCTCTTAAGGTGTGGTGGGACCCTCGGCGTTCCTCTCAAGTGGGAAGTGTGGGGCAGGGAAATTCTTGGGTCACAGCAAGGGTGTGAAAGAGCATTTTGAGGTCCAAGAGGGAACGGGTGATTTCCCCTGGGATGCCACAGTGGACAAGAGCCTCTCTTCATCTTCAAGGGTGAAACTTCTGGTTTTTCTCGAGTTGCGGTGGAGTCCTCTCGAGTTACGATGGGGATCACAGAGATCCGCCCCTGTGGCCCCAGGATAGGCCAGTCTCCGTGTGAGGGGTGTGGCACATATGGGGATTCTGCCCCAGTGGTGCCAAGTCTGTCCCCTTCTGGTGCTGAGGCTACAGCCTGAGATTGCCTCGCCCTTGCTGACATTTGTATTGGGCTTTTCCTGGAGACCACAGAGGGAAGTCAGGCCTCTGCTCAACTGGATTCGTGCATGGCCACTTTCCTTCACAACTGCAGTAACAGTGTCTGGGTCCCTGTCCAGTGGATACAGGGAACTATGGCTTGCGCTCGAGGTACCCTAGGGCCGTCACAAGTGCCAGTGGGCCGGAGTCGAGCCTCAGGGTTCCAGTCGAGGCAGTGCAGGGCAGTCAGGTTCATCTAGAGTGAATGAGGCCTTTGGGGTCTTGGGGCATGGTGGCCCAACCTGTGAGACTCCTCCCAACATTCCAGGTGCCAGCACCTCTTGGGATGCGAGGGGCACACCGCAAAACATTTCCCGACGGAGCAGTGAGAGGGCCCGTCATCTGGAGCTCAGCACGGTAAAACGGGGCTCCTCTTGAATCTCGTGGGACCCTTGGGATTCCTCTCGAGTGGAGACTGGTGAGGCGGGGAACTTCTTGGGTCACAGCAACTGTGCGAAGGAGCCTTTCGAGGTCCACGAGGGACATGGTGAATTCCTCTGAGATGCCGTTGCAGACAAGGACACACCACGCCTGCAGAGGGGAAGCTTCTGGTTTTTCTCTAGTTGAGGCAGGGTCCTCTCGAGTTACTACGGCGATCCCCCCCTGTGGCCTCAGGATAAGCCAGTCTCCAAGCGAGGAGCGAGTCACATCTGGGGATTCCTCCCCAGGGGCGCCAGGTCCTCAGTCCACTTCTGGTGGTGAGGCTGCAGCCTGAGATTGCTTTGCCCGTGCTGACATTTGTATTGGCCTTCCCCTGGAGCCCCCAGAGGGGAGTCAGGCCTCGTCTCGACTGGAGACTTGCACAGCCTCTTTATTCCCCAACTGCAGCGGCAGTGTCCGGCTCCCTGTAATGCGGACATAGGGATCAGTGGCTTGCCATCAAGGTACTGCAGGGCTGTCTCAAGTGCCAGTGTGAAGGGTGTTGAGCTTCGGGGTGACATTCGAGACAGTGCAGGGCAGTCATGTTCATCTGGAGTGGACGAGCTATTTCTGGACCTTGGGGAGTGGTGGTCGGACACCTGAGGTTCCTGACGACTCTCCTGATGCAAGGCCACCTCTTGAGATGTGAGAGGAGCACTGGAAAACTTTTCCCGATGGAGCAGGAAAAGGGCCCCTCATCTGGAGCTGAGCATGGGAAAGTGGAGCTCCTCTTGAGTCGCATCGGGACCCTTGGCAGTCCTCTTGAGTGGGGACGGGTGGAGCGGGGAACTCTTGGGTCACGCAAGGGTGTAAAGGAGCCTTTGGAGGTCCACGAAGGACGGGATGAATTCCCCTGAGATGCTGTTGTGGACAAAGGCCACACCACGCCTTCAGGGGAGAAGCTCTGGTTTTTCTCGAGGTTTGGCTGGGTGGTCTCGAGTTACGTCGGGGACCCCAGGGACCCGCCCCTGTATCCTTAGGAGAGGCCATTCTCATTGCGAGTTGTGAGGCGCCAGAAAAGGCCACTTCTCGCCTGGAAACTTGCACGGCCTCTTTCTTCCACAATTGCAGCGGCTGTGTCCAGCTCCCCGTAAAGCGGACACAGGGATCTGTGGCTTGCCAACGAGGTACTCCAGGGCTGTCTCATTTGCCAGTGTGTTGGGAGTTGAGCTTCAGGTTACTGTGGAGACAGTGCAAGGCAGTCATGCTCATCTGGACTGGATGAGGCATTTGGGGACCTTGGGGAGTGTTGATCGGAAACCTGAGGCTCCTCTCGACTCTCCTGATGTGAGGCCACCACTTGGGATGCGAGGAGAGGGCTGGAAATCCTTTCCAGATGGAGCAGGGTAAGGGACTCTCATCTGGAGCTCAGCAGGGGAAAATGGGGCTCCTCTTGAGTCACGGCAGAACTCTCGGGTTCCTCTTGAGTGGGGACGGTTGGGGTGGGGAAATTCCTAGGTCAAAACAAGGGTATGAAGGAGTCTTTCGAGGTCCAATAAGGAAGGGGTAATTTACCCCGAGATGCTGTAGCAGACAAGGGACTCACCCTCCCTGCAGGAGAGAAGCTTTTGGTTTTTCTCAAATTGCGATGAGGTCCTCTCGAGTTACGACAGGGACCCCAGGGACCAACCACTGTGCCCTCAGGAGAGGCCAGTCACCATGCGAGTTGCATGGCACCTTTGGGGATTCCACCCGAGATGTCGCCAGGTCCTCATTCCTCGTCTGGTGCTGCGGCCAGAGCATGCCCTTGCCTGTCACATGTTAACATAGGTCTTCGGGTTTCCCTGCAGCCCCAAAAGGGGAGTCAGGCTTCGTCACACCTTGTATCATGCACAGACGTTTTCCTCCACAACTGCAACAACAGTGTCCGGGTCCCTGTCTGGCGGATACAGGGATCAGTGGCTTGATCTCGAGATACCCCAGGGCTATCACACGTGCCAGTGTGCCAGAGTAGAGCCTTGGGCTAACAGTCGAGGCAGTGCAGGGCAGTAATATTCATCTGGAGTGTACTAGGCAATTAGGGGTCTTGCGGAAATGTGACCCAATGCCTGAGGCTTCTCTGGACTCGCCTGGTGTGAGTGCATACTCCTGGGATGCGAGGGTGGAGCTGGGAAACCTTTCCCGAGGGAGCAGGGAAAGGGCCCCTCATCTGGAGCTAAGCATGGGAAAATGGAGCTCCAAATGAGTCGCGGCGGGATCCTTGGTGGTCGGCGGTCCTCTCGAGTGGGGATTTTGGGGCGTGGAACTTCTTGGGTCACAGTAAGGGAGTGAAAGAGCATTTTGAGGTCCAAGAGGGAATGAGTGATTTCCCCCTGGACCCAGCAGCAGACAATGGCCTCACTCCTCCTGCAGGGTGAAGCTTCTGGTTTTTCTCGATTTGCGGCGGGGTCCTCTCTTGAGTTACACAGGGACAATAGGGATCCGCCCCTGTGGCCCCCGGATAAGCCAGTCTCCGTGCGAGGGGCGAGGCACACTGGGGGATTCCTCCACAGTTTCGCCAAGTCCTCAGTCCGCTTCTGGTGCTGAAGCTGCAGCCTGAGATAGCCTCGACCATGCTGACATTTGTATTGAGCTTCCTCTGGAGCCTGCAGAGGGGAGTTAGGCCTCATCGCGACTGGAGACATGCAGGGCCGCTTTCCTTCCCAACTGCAGTAACAGTGTCCCTGTTCCAGCGGATACAGAGATCTATGGCTTGTGCTCGAGGTACCCTAGGGCTGTCACATGTACAGTGTGTCTTACTTGAGCCTCGGGGTTACAGTCGAGGCAGTGCAGGGCAGTCAGTTTACTCTTAATTGGACGAGGCATTTGGGGGTCCTGGGAAATGGTGGCCCAACCTGGGAGTCTCTTCCCGACTTTCCAGGTGCAATCACCTCCTCTTGCGATGCGAGGGGAACACTGCGAAACCTTTCCCGACAGAGCAGGGAAATGGCCCCTCATCTGGAGCTCAGCAGGGGAAAACGGAGCTCCTCTTGAGCTTTGGTGGCACCCTTGGGGTTCCTCTCGAGTGGAGATGGGAGGGGCTGGGAATATCTGGGGTCACAGCAAGGGTGTGAATAAGCCTTCCCAGGTCCACGGGGGACAGGGTGAATTCCCCTGAGATGCCTTTTCGGACAAGGGCCATACAAGGCCTTCAGGGGAGAAGCTTCCAGTTTTTCCTGAGTTGCGGCGGAGTCCTCTTTAGTTACGACGGGGACCCCAGGGACCCGCTCCAGTATCCTCAGGAGACGACATTCTCATTGTGAGTTTCGAGGCACCTCTGGGGATTCCTCTCCAGTCAACGCCGGGTCCTCAATCCTCATCTGGTGCTGAGGCTGGAGTCTAAGGTTTCCTCCCTCATGTTTTCATAGGTGTTGAGGTTACACTGGAGATCGCACAGGGGAGTCAGGCCTCTTCTCTCCTGGAGACTTGCACGGACTCTTTCTTCCCCAACTGTAGCGGCAGTGTCCGGCTCCCCGTAAAGCAGACACAGGGATCTGTGGCTTGCCATAGAGGTACTCCAGTGCTGCCTCACGTGCCATTGTGTTGGGAGTTGAGCCTCGGTGTGACAATTGAGACAAGGCAGGAAAGTCGTTCATCTGGAGTGGACGAGGCATTTGGGGACATTGGGGAGTGGTGGTGGGTCACCTGAGGGTCCTCCAGACTCTCCTGATGCGAGGCCACCTACTGGGATGCGAGGGGAGGGCCGGAAAACCTTTCCCGATGGAGCAGGGAAAGGGACCCTCATCTGGAGATCAACAGGGGAAAACAGGACTCCTCTAGAGTCACGTCGTGACCCTCGGGGTTTGTCTCGAGTGGCGACGGGTGGGGCGGGGAACTTCCTAGGTCACAACAAGGGTATTAAGGAGCCTTTCGAAGTCCAAGAGGGAATGGGAGATTTCCTCCGAGATGCTGCAGCGGACAAGGGATTGACCCTCCCTAGAGGGGAGAAGCTTCTTGTTTTTCTCGAGTTGTAGCGGGGTCCTCTCGAGTTACGACAGTGACCCCAGGGACCCATCCCTGTGGCCTCTGGAGAGGCCACTCTCCATGTGAGTTGCGAGGCACCTATGGGGATTCCTCCCGAGACATCGCCCGGTTCTCAGTCCTCGTCTAGTGCTGAGGCTGAACCCTGTGCTTGCCTCGCCCATGCTGACAGAGGTCTTGAGGTTCCCCTGGAGCTCCCATAGGGGAGTCAGGCCTCGTCTTGCCTGGAGACGTGCACAGTCGCTTTCCTCCCCAACTGCAGCAACAGTGTCCGCATCTCTGTCAAGGGGATACAGGGATCAGTGGCTTGATCTTGAGGTACCCCAGGGCTATCACACACGCCGGTATGCTGGAGTCGAGCCTCGGAGTGACTGTCGAGGCAGTGCAGGACAGTCAGATTCATCTGGAGTGAACTAGGCATGTGGGGGTCTTGTGGAAACATGACCTGACGCCCGAGGCTTCTCTGGATTCGCCTGGTGTGAGTGCCTCCTCTTGGGATGCGAGTGGAGAGCAGGGAACACTTTCCTGATGGAGCAGGGGAAGGGCACCTCATCTGGAGCTGAGCATGGGAAAGTGGAGCTCCTCTTGAGTTGCGGAGGGAACCTCAGTGGTCCTCTCGAGTGGGGACGTGTGGGGTGGGGAACTTCTTAGGTCATATCAGTGGTGTGAAAAAGCATTTCGAGGTCCAAGAGGGAACGGGAGATTTCCCCGTTACTCCGCCGGCAAGGGTGAAGCTTCTGGTTTTCCTTGAGTTGTGGTGGGGTCCTCTCGAGTTATGACGATGACAACAGGGATTCGCCCCTGTGGCTCCAGGATAGGCCAGTCTCCGTGCAAAGGTCGAGGCATTTCTGGGGATTCCTCTCAGGTGGCGCCAAGTCCTCAGTCCCCTTCTAGTGCTGAGGCTGCAGCCGGAGATTGCCTAGCCGTTCTGACATTTGTATTCGGCTTCCCCTGCTTCCTGCAGAGGGGAGTCAGGCCTCGTCTCGACTGGAGTCGTGCGCGGCCGCTTTCCTTCCCAACTGCAGTAACAGTGTCTGGGTCCCTTTCGAGCGTATACAGGGAACTTTGGCTTGTGCTCGAGGTACCCAAGGGCTGTCACACGTACCGGTGTGCTGGAGTCGAACCTCGGGGTTACAGTCGAGGCAGTGCAGGGCAGTCAGGTTCATCTGAAGTGGATGGGGCATTTGGGGGTCTTGGGGAATGGTGGCCCAATCTTGGAGACTCCTCCCGACTTTCCAGGTGCCAGCACCTCCTCTTCGGATGCGAGGGGAACACCGCAAAACCTTTCCCGACAGAGCAGGGAAAAGGTCCCTCATCTGGAGCTCAGCAGGGGAAAACGGGTCTCCTCTTGAGTCTTGGAGGGACCCTTTTGGTTCCTCTCGAGTGGGGATGGGTGGGGCGGGGAACTTCTTGGGTCACAGCAAGGGTGTGAAGGGGCTTGTCAAGATCCACGAGGGACAGGTTGAATTCCCCTGAGATGACCTTGCGGACAAGGGCCACACCACGCCTGCAGGGGAGATGCTTCCAGTTTTTCTCGAGTTGCGGCGATGTCCTCTCGAGTTACGATGGGGACCCCAGGAACCCGCCCCTGTATCCTCAGAAGAACCCATTCTCAGTGCGAGTTGCGAGGCGCCTCTGGGGATTCCTCCCCTGTCGTCGCTGGGTCCTAAATCCTCGTCTGGTGCTGAGGTCTGAGCCTGAGATTTCCTCGCTCATGCTTTCATAGGTCTTGAGGTTACTCTGGAGCCCCCCCAGGGGAGTCAGCCCTCTTCTCGCCTGGAGACTTGCACGGCCTCTTTCTTCCCCATCTGCAGCAGCAAAGTCCGTCTCCCCATAAAGCGGTCACAGTGATCTGTGGCTTACTATCGAGGTACTCCACGGCTGTCTGATGTGCCAGTGTGTTGGGAGTCGAGCCTCGGGGTGACAGTTGAGACTGTGCAGGGCAGTCATGTTCATCTGGAGTGGACGAGGCATTTGGGGATCTTGGGGTGTGGTGGTCGAGCACCTGAGGCTCCTCCCGACCCTCCTCATGCAAGGCCACCTCTTGGGATGTGAGGGGAGTGCCGGAAAACCTTTCCTGATGGAGCAGGTAAAGGGCACCTCATCTGGAGCATAGCAGGGGAAAACGGGGCTCCTCTTGAGTCTTGGCAGGACCCTAGGGATTCCTCTCAAGTGGGGACGGGTGAGTCGGGGAACTTCTTGGTTCACACAAGGGTGTGAAGCGACCTTTCGCGGTCCAAGAATGCAGCGGTAAATTCCCCCGAGATGCCACATCGACAAAGGCCTCTATGCGCCTGCAGGTAAGTGTCTGGTCTTTTTCGAGTTGCGGAGGTATCCTCTCAAGTTACAACGGGGCCCCAGGGACCCACCCCTGTGGCCCCAGGAGAGGCCAGTCTCAGTGCCAGGGGCGAGGCACATCTGTGGATTCTTCCCCAGTGGCGCCAAGTTCTCAGTTCCATTCTGCTGCTGTCAGGTGCCTGAGCTTTCCTCACCCGTTCCTACGTATGTCGTGGGGTTTCCACTGGGCCCCTTCATGGTAGTCAGGCCTCATCTCGCCCATAGACGTACAGGGCTGCTTTACTCCAGGGTACAGCAGCCATGTCCAGCTCTCTGTCGAATGGACAAAGTGATCTGTGGCTGGCACTCGAGGTACCCCAGGGCTATCACACGTGCCAGTGTGTCAGCAGTTGAGCCTCGGTGTGACAGTGGAGACATTGCAGGGCAGTCATGTTCATCTGCATGGGACGAGGCATTTGGGGCTCTTGGGGAGTGGTCGTCGGACACCTGAGGCTCCTCCCGACTCTCCTGATGCGAGGCCACCTCTTCAGATGGGAGGAGCACGCCTGAAAACCTTTCAGGATGGAGCAGGGAAAGGGCACCTCATCTGGAAATTAGCAGGAAAAAAAAGGAGCTCCTCTAGAGTCACGTCGTGACCCTCGGGGTTTTTCACGAGTGGCGACGGGTGAGGCGGGGAACTTCCTAGGTCACAACAAGGGTATTAAGGAGCCTTTTGAAGTCCAAGAGGGAACGGGAGATTTCCCCCGAGATGCTGCAGTGGACAAGGGATTTACCCTCCCTGGAGGGGGGAAGCTTCTGGTTTTTCTCGAGTTGTGGCGGGGTCCTCTCGAGTTACGACAGTGACCCCAGGGACCCATCCCTGTGGCCTCTGGAGAGGCCACTCTTCATGTGAGTTGCGAGGCACCTGTGGGGATTCCTCCCGAGACGTCGCCGGGTCCTCAGTCCTCATCTGGTGCTGAGGCCGTTGCCTGTGCTTGCCTCGCCCATGATGACATAGCTCTTGGGGTTCGCCTGGAGCCTCCATAGTGGAGTCAGGCCTCGTCTCTCCTGGGGACGTGCACAGCCGCTTTACTCCCCAACTGCAGCAACAGTGTCCCGGTCCCTCAGTGGCTTGATCTTGAGGTACCCCAGGGCTATCACACGTGCCAGTGTTCCGGAGTCGAGCCTTGGGGTGACAGTCCAGGCAGTGCAGGACAGTCAGATTCATCTGAAGGGGACTAGGTATTTGGGGGTCTTGGGGAAATGTGACCCGACGCCTGAGGCTTCTCTGGACTCGCCTGTTGTGAGTGCCTCCTCTTGGGTTGCGAGGGGAGAGCCAGGAACCCTTTCCCTATGGAGCACGGAAAGGGCCCCTCATCTGGAGCTGAGCATGGAAAATGGAGCTTCTCTTGAGTCGTGGCGGGACCATCGGCAGTCCTCTCGAGTGGGGATGTGTGGGGCAGTGAACTTCTTCGTTCACAGCAAGGGTGTGAAAGACAATTACGAGGCCCAAGAGGGAACAGCTGATTTCCCCTGGAACGCCACAGTGGACAAGGGCCTCACTCCGCCTGCAAGGGTGAAGCTTCTGGCTTTCCTCGAGTTGCATTGGGGTCCTATTGAGTTATGACGGGGACCACAGGGATACGCCCCTGTGGCTCCAGGATAGGCAAGTCTCCGTGCGAGGGGCAAGGCACATCTGTGGATTCCTCCCCAGTGGGGCCAACTCCTCAGTCCCCTTCTGGTGCTCAGGCTGCAGCCTGAGATTGCGCCACCCGTGCTGACATTTACATTTGGCTTAATCTGGAGCCAGCAGAGGGGAGTCAGGCCTCATCTCGACTGGAGACATGCACAGTCGTTTTCCTTCCCAACTCTAGTAACAGTGTACGCGTCCCAGTCAAGTGAATACAGTGATCGATGGCTGTTGCTCGAGGTACACTAGGGCTGTCAGACATGCCAGTGTGCCGGAGTCAAGGCTCGGGGTTACAGTCGAGGCAGTGCAGGGCAGTCATGTTCATCTGAAGTGGACGAGACATTAGGGGGTCTTGGGGAATGGTGGCCCAACCTGTGAGACTCGTCTCGACATTCCAGGTGCGAGTACTTCCTTTTGGGATGCGAGGGGAACATCTCATATGGAGCTCAGCAGGGGAAAACGTGGCTCCTCTTGATTCTTGGCGTGACCCTTGGGGTTCCTCTCGAGTGGGTCCAGGTCGGGTGGGGAACTTCTTGCGTCACAGCAAGGGTGTGAAGGAGCCTTTCAAGGTCCACGAAGGATGGGGTGAATTCCCCTGAGATGCCGTTGTGGACAAGGGCCACTTCAGGCCTGAAAACGAGAATCTTCCAGTTATTCTCGAGCTGCGGCGGGGTCCTCTAGAGTTATGACGAGGACCACAGGGACCTGCCCCTGTAACCTGAGGGAGGCCATTCTCAGTGCGAATTGGGAGGCACCTCTGGGGATTCCTCCCCAGTCATCGCCGGGTCTTCAGTCCTCCTCTGTTGCTGAGGTCGAGCCTGAGATTTCCTCGCTCATGCTTTCATAGGTCTTGAGGTTACACTAGAGCCCTCAAAGGGGAATCAGGCCTCTTCTTTCCTGGATACATGCAGTGTGCGGCTCCCCGTCAAGCGGACATAGGAATCTGTGGCTTGCCTTCGAGATACTCCAGGACTGTCTCACGTGCCAGTGTGTTGAGAGTCGATCCTCGGGTTGACAGTCGAGACAGTGCAGGGAATTCATGCTCATCTGGAGTGGATGAGGCATTTGGGGATCTTGGGGAGTGGTAGTCGGACACCTGAGGCTCAAATCTCCTGATGCGAGGCCACCTCTTGGGATGTGAGGGGAACACCGCGAAACCTTTCCCGACGGAGCAGGGAAAAGTCCCCTCATTTGGAGCTCAGCAGGAGGAAACGGGGCTCCTCTTGAGTCATGGCGGGACCCTTGGGGTTCCTCTCAAGTGGGGACGGGTGGGTCTGGGAACTTCTTGGGTCACAGCTAGGGTGGGAAGGAGCCTTTATAGTTCCACGAGGGACAGGGTGAATTCCCCTGAGATGCCATTGTGGACAAGGGCCACACCACGCCTTCAGGGGAGAAGCTTCGGGTTTCTCTGGAGTTGAGGCGGGGTTCTCTAGAGTCAGGACGCTGACCCCAGGGAACCGCCAATGTATCATCAGGAGAGGCCATTCTCAGTATGATTTGCGAGGCACCTCTGGGGATTCCTCCCAATTCATTGCCGGGTCCTCAGTCCTCGTCTGTTGCTGAGGTCGGAGCCTGAGATTTCCTCGCTCATGATTTCATAGTTCTTGAGGTTACTCTGAAGCCACCACATGGGAGTCAGGCCTCTTCTCGCCTGGAGACTTGCACGGCCTCTTTCTTCTCCAACTGCAGCGGCAATGTCCGGCTCCTCGTAAAACGAACACAGGGATCTGTGTCTTGCCATCGAGAACTCCAGGGCTATCTCACCTGCCAGTGTGTTGGGTCTCGAGGCTCAGGGTGACAGTGAAGACAGTGCAGGGCAGTCATGTTCATTTGGAGGGGACAGGCACTTTGTGATCATAGAAAGTGGTGGTCGGACACCTGAGTCTCCTCGAAACTCTCCTAATGCGAGGCCACCTCTCGGGATGCAAAGGGAGCCCCGGAAATCCTTTTTCAATGGAGCAGGGAAAGGGCCCCTCATCTGGAGCTCAGCAGGGAAAAACGGGGCTCCTCTTGAGTTGCGGTGGGACCCTCGGGTTTCCTATCGAGTGGGGACAGTTGGGGCGGGGAACTTCCTAGGTCACAACAAGGGTATGAAGGAGCCTTTCAAGGTCCACGAGGGAAGGGGTGATTTCCCCCGAGATGCTGCAGCAGACAAGGGACTCACCCGCCCTGAAGGGGAGAAGATTCTCGTTTTTCTCGAGTTGTGGCGGTGTCCTCTTAAGTTACGATGGGGACCCCAGGGAGCTGCCTCTGTGGCCTCAGTAGAGACCAGGCTCCATGCGAGTTGCGAGGCACCTGTGGATATTCCTCCCGAGATGTCGCCGGGTCCTCAGTCCTCGTCTGGTGCTGAGGCCGGAGCTTGTGCTTGCCTCGCCCATAATGACAGAAGTTTTGTGGTTCCCCTGGAGCCCCCATAGGGGAGTGAGGCCTCGTCTGGCCTGGGGTCGTGCACAGCCACTTTCCTCCCCAACTGCAGCAACAGTGTCCGGGTCTCTGTCGAGCGGATAAAGGGATCAGTGGCTTATCCTCGAGGTACCCCAGGGCTATCACATGCGCCAGTGTGCCAGAGTCGAGCCTCAGGGTGACAGTCGAGGCAGTGCGGGTCATTTAGGTTCATCTCAAGTGGACGAGGCATTTGGTGGTCTTGGGGAATGGTGGCCCAACCTGTGAGACTCCTCCCGACATTCCAGGTGCGAGCACCTCCTCCTGGGATGTGAGGGGAACACCGTGAAACCTATCTCAATGGAGCAGGGAAATAGCCCATCATCTGGAGCTCAGCAGGGGAAAAGGGGGCTCCTCTTGAGACTTGGCGGAACACTTGGGGTACTTCTCTATTGGTGCCGGGTGCGGTGGAGAACTTCTTGGGTCACAGCCAGGGCATGAAGGAGGCTTTTGAGGTCCACGAGGGACGGGGTGAATTCCCATGAGAGGCTGTTGTGGACAGGGGCCACACTACTCCTGCAGAGGAGAAGCTTTCAGTTTTTCTGAAGTTAAGGCAGTGTCCTCTCGAGTTACAATGGAGAACCCACAGACCAGCCCCTCTATCCTCAGGAGAGGCCATTCACAGTGTGAGTTGCAAGGCGCCTCTGGGGATTCCTTCCCAGTTTTCTTCTGGTCCTCAGTCCTCGGCTGGTGCTGAGTTCGAGCCTGAGATTTCTTCGCTCATGCTTTCATAGGTCTTGAGGTTACTCTGGCGCCGCCACAGGGGAGTCAGGACTCTTCTCTCCTGGAGACTTGCACAGCATCTTTCTTCCCCAACTGCAGGAGCAGTGTCCGGCTCCCAGTAAAGTGGACACAGGGATCTGTGTATTATCATCCAGGTATTCTAGGGCTGTCTCACATGCCAGTGTGCTGGGAGTCCATCTTGAGGATGACAGTCGAGACAGTGCAGGGCAGTCATGTTCATCTGGAGTGTAAGAGGCATTTGGGGATCTTGGGGAATGGTGGTCAGACACCTGAGGCTCCTCCCGACTCTCCTGATTCGAGGCCACCTCTTGGGATTTGAGTGGAGCGCCGGAAAGCCTTTCCCAATGGAGCAAGGAAAGGGCCCCTCATCTGGAGCTCAGCAGGGGAAAATGGGGCTCCTCTTGAGGGGCCACGGAACCCTCGGGGTTCCTCTCCAGTGGGGACGGTTGGGGCGGGGAACTTCCTTGGTCACAACAAGGGTATGAGGAGCCTTTCGAGGTCCAAGAGGGAAGTGGTGATTTCCCCTGAGATGCTGAAGCAGACAAGGGACTCACCCTCCCTGCAGGGGAGAAGCTTCCTGTTTTTCACGAGTTGCGGCGGGGTCCACACAAGTTACGACAGGGAGCCCAGGGACCCGCCGCTGTGGTCTCAGGAGACACCAGCCTCCATCTGAGTTGCAAGGCACCTGTGGGAAATCCTCCTGAGACGTCGCCGGGTCCTCAGTCCGCGTCTCGTGCTGAGGCCGGAGCCTGTGCTTGCCTCGCCCATGCTGACATAGATCTTGGGGTTCCCCTGGAGACCCCATAGGGCAGTCAGGCCTCGTCTCGCCTGGGTACATACACAGCCGCTTTCTTCCCCAACTGCAGCCTCAGTGTCCGGGTCCATGTCGAGCTGATACAGGGATCAGTGGCTTGACCTCGAGGTACCCCAGGGCAATCACACGTGCCAGTGTTCTGGAGTCGAGCCTCGGGGTGACATTTGAGCCAGTGCAGGACAGTCAGATTCATGTGGATTGGATTAGTCAATTAGGGGACTTCGGGAAATGAGACCCGACACCTGATNCCCCAACTGCAGGAGCAGTGTCCGGCTCCCAGTAAAGTGGACACAGGGATCTGTGTATTATCATCCAGGTATTCTAGGGCTGTCTCACATGCCAGTGTGCTGGGAGTCCATCTTGAGGATGACAGTCGAGACAGTGCAGGGCAGTCATGTTCATCTGGAGTGTAAGAGGCATTTGGGGATCTTGGGGAATGGTGGTCAGACACCTGAGGCTCCTCCCGACTCTCCTGATTCGAGGCCACCTCTTGGGATTTGAGTGGAGCGCCGGAAAGCCTTTCCCAATGGAGCAAGGAAAGGGCCCCTCATCTGGAGCTCAGCAGGGGAAAATGGGGCTCCTCTTGAGGGGCCACGGAACCCTCGGGGTTCCTCTCCAGTGGGGACGGTTGGGGCGGGGAACTTCCTTGGTCACAACAAGGGTATGAGGAGCCTTTCGAGGTCCAAGAGGGAAGTGGTGATTTCCCCTGAGATGCTGAAGCAGACAAGGGACTCACCCTCCCTGCAGGGGAGAAGCTTCCTGTTTTTCACGAGTTGCGGCGGGGTCCACACAAGTTACGACAGGGAGCCCAGGGACCCGCCGCTGTGGTCTCAGGAGACACCAGCCTCCATCTGAGTTGCAAGGCACCTGTGGGAAATCCTCCTGAGACGTCGCCGGGTCCTCAGTCCGCGTCTCGTGCTGAGGCCGGAGCCTGTGCTTGCCTCGCCCATGCTGACATAGATCTTGGGGTTCCCCTGGAGACCCCATAGGGCAGTCAGGCCTCGTCTCGCCTGGGTACATACACAGCCGCTTTCTTCCCCAACTGCAGCCTCAGTGTCCGGGTCCATGTCGAGCTGATACAGGGATCAGTGGCTTGACCTCGAGGTACCCCAGGGCAATCACACGTGCCAGTGTTCTGGAGTCGAGCCTCGGGGTGACATTTGAGCCAGTGCAGGACAGTCAGATTCATGTGGATTGGATTAGTCAATTAGGGGACTTCGGGAAATGAGACCCGACACCTGATGCTTCTCTGCACTGGCTAGGTGTGAGTGCTTCCTCTTGGGATGAGAGGGGATTGCAGGGAACCCTTTCCTGATGGAGCAGGGAAAGGATATCTCATTGGAGCTGAGCATTGGGAAATGGAGCTCCTTTTGAGTTGAGGCGGGGCCCTCAGCGGCCCTCTCGAGTGGGGACGTGTGGGGCGGGGAACTTCTTGGGTCACAGCAAAGGTGTGAAAGAGCATTTCGAGGTCCAAGAGGGAACGAGTGATTTCCCCCGGTATGCCGCAGCGTACATGAGCCTAACTGCACCTGAAAGGGTGAAGTTTCTGGTTTTTCTGTAGTTGCAGCGGGATCCTCTTGAGTTATGACAGGGTCAGTCTTCTTGGGAGGGGGGAGACACATCTGGGGATTCCTCCCCAAGGGGCTCCAAGTCCTCAGTCCCCTTTTGGTGCTGAGGTTGCTGCCTGAGATTGCCTCGCACCTGCTGACATTTGTATTGGGCTTCCCCTGAAGCCCGCAGAGTGGAGTCAGGCCTCTTCTCGACTGGAGACGTGCACGGCCGCTTTATTTCCCAACTGCAGTAACTGTGTCCGGGTCCCTGTCCGCGGATACAGGGATCTATGGCTTGCCCTCGAGGTACCCTAGGGCTGTCACACGTGTCAGTGTGCCAGAGTCGAGCCTCGGGGTTACAGTCGAGGCAGTGCAGGGCAGTCAGGTTCATCTGAAGTGGACGAGGCATTTGAGGGTCTTGGGGAATGGTGGTCCAACGTGTGAGACTCCTCCCGACTATCTAGGTGCCAGCACCTCTTCTTGAGACGCAAGGGGACAGAGCAAAACCTTTCCCGATGGAGCAGGGAAATGGCCCCTCAACTAGAGCTCAGCAGGAGATAACGTAGCTCCTCTTGAGTCTTGGCGGGACCCTTGGGTTTCCTCTTGAGTTGGGACGGATGAATCAGGGAACTTCTTGGGTCACACCTAGGGTGTGAAGGAGCCTTTTGAGGTCCACGAGGGACGGGGTGAATTCCCCTGAGATGCCATTGCAGACAAGGGCCACACCACGCCTGAACGGGAGAAGCTTCCGGTTTTTCTCAAGTTGCGGTGGGGTCCTCTCGAGTTACCACGGGGACTCCAGGGACCTGCACCTGTATCCTCAGGAGAGGCCATTCTCAGTGCGAGTTGCAAGGGACCTCTGGGGATTTCTCCCCAGTCACATCCAGTACCTCAGTCCTCATCTCGTGCTGAGGTCAGAGGCTGAGAAATCCTCGCTCATGCTTTCATAAGTCTTGAGGTTACTCTGGAGCCCCCACAGGGGAATCAGGCCTCTACTCGCCTGGAGACTTGCACGGCCTCTTTCTTCCCAACTGCAGAAGCAGTGTCCCACTCCCCGTAAAGCGGACACAGGGATCTGTGTCTTGCCATCAAGGTTCCGTGGCTGTCTCATGTGTCAGTGTGTTGGGAGTCGAGCCTCTGGGTAACAGTCGAGACAGTGCAGGCCAGTCATGTTCATCTGGAGTGGACGAGGCATTTGGGGATTTTGGCGAGTGATGGTCGAACACCTGAGACTCCTCCCCACTCTCCTGAGGCGAGGCCACCTCTTGGGATGTGAGGGGAGCGCTGGTAAATCTTACTGATGGAGCAGGGAAAGGGCCCATCATCTGGATCTCAGCAGGGCAAAGCGCAGCTCCTCTTGAGTCGCGGCGGACACTCGGGGTTCCTCTCGAGTGGGGACGGTTGGGGCGGGGAACTTCGTAGATCACAACAAGGGTATGAAGGAGCCTTTCGAGGTCCAAGAGGAAACTGGTGATTTCCCCCAGATGCTGCAGTGGACAAGGGACTCACCCTCCCTGCAGGGGAGAAGCTTCTGGTTTTTCTCGTGTTGCAGCAGGGTCCTCTTGAATTATGACGTGCACCCCAAGGACCCACGGCTGTGGCCTCAGGAGAGGCCAGTCTCCAAGAGAGTTGTGAGGCACCTTTGGGGATTCTTCCCAAGACGTCACCGGGTCCTCAGTCTTCGTCTGGTGCTGAGGCCGGTTCCTGTGATTGCCTCGCCAATGCTGACATAGGACTTGTTGTACCCCTGGAGCCCCCATAGGGGAGTCAGGCCTCATCTCGCCTGGGGACGTGCACAGCCGATTTCCTCCCCAACTGCAGCAACAGTGTCCAGGTCCCTGTCGAGCGGATACAGGGATCAGTGGCTTGACCTCATGGTACCCCAGGGCTGTCACACGTGCCAGTGTGCTGTAGTCGAGCCTCGGGGTGACAGTCGAGGCAGTGCAGGACAGTCAGATTCATCTGGCATGGACTAGGCATTTGGGGGTCCTGCAGAAATGTGACAGGACCCCTGAGGATTCTGTAGACTCGCCTGATGTGAGTGCTTCCTCTTGGAATGCGAGGGGAGAGCCTGGAACCCTTTCCCGATGGAGCAGGGAAAGGGCCCCTCAACTGGAGCTGAGCATGGGAAAAGGGAGCTCCTCTTGAGGCGTGGCGGGACCCTCAGCAGTCCTCTTGTGTGGTGATGTGTGGGGCGGGAAACTTCTTGGGTGACAGAAAGGGTGTGAACGTGCATTTCGAGGTCCAATAGGGGACAGGTGATTTCCCCCGGGACGCCCCAGCGGACAAGGGCATCACACTGCCTACATGGGTGAATCTTCTGGTTTTTCTCGAGTTGTGGCGGGGTCCTCTTGAGTTAGGACGGGAACCACAGTGATCCACCCCTGTGGCCCCAGGATAGGCCAGTCTCCGTGCAAGGGGGGAGGCACATTTGGGGATTCCACCCCAGTGGCGCCAAATCCTCAGTCCCCTTCTGGTGCATAGGCTGCAGCCTGAGATTGCCTCACCCATTCTGACATTTGTAGTGGGCTTCCCCTGGAGCCCACAGAGGGGATTCTGGCCTCGTCTCAACTGGAGACGTGCATGGCCCCTTTCCTTCCCAACTGCAGTAACAGTGTCCGGGTTCCTGTTGAGCGGACACAAGGATCTGTGGCTTGCCATCGAGGTACCCAAGGGCTGTCACACTTGCCAGTGTGCCAGATTCGAGCCTCGGGGTGACAGTCGAGGCAGTGTAGGGCAGTCAGGACCATCTGGAGTGGACGAGGCATTTGGGGGTCTTCAGGAATTGTCGCCCAATCTGTAAGACTTCTTCCGACTCTGCAGGTATGAGCGCCTCTTCTTGGGATGCAAGGGGAACACAGGGAAACCTCTCCCCATGGAGCAGGGAAGGACCCCACATCTGTGGCTCAGCAGAGGAAAACCGAGCTCCTCTTGAGTCTTGGTGGGACCCTCTGGGTTCCTCTCTAGTCGGGACGGGTGGGGCGGGGAACTTCTTGAATCACAGCAAGGTTGTGAAAGAGCCTGTCGAGGTCCACGAGGAATGCGATGAATTCCCCTGAGTGCCGCCACAGACAAAGGCCACACCACGCTTGCAGGGGAGAAGCTTCCGGTTATTCTCGAGTTGCTGCGGGGTCCACTCACTTTATGACGGGGAACTCAGGGACCCGCCCCTGTATCCTCAGGAGAGGCCATTCTCTGTGCTAGTTGCAAGGCACTTCTGGGGATACCAACACAGTCGTCGCCTGGTCCTCAGGCCTCGTCTGGTGCTGAAGTCGAGCCTATCATTTCCTAACACGTGCTTTCATAGGAGGTGAGGTTACTCTGGAGCCCCCACAGGGAAGTCAGTCCTCTTCCCGCCTGGAGACTTGCAAGGCCTCTTTCTTCCCCAACTGGAGCGGCAGTGTCCGGCTCACTGTAAACGGCACACAGGGATCTGTGGCTTGCCATTGAGGTACTGCAGGGCTGTCTCAAGTGCCAGTGAGTTGGGAGTCGAGCCTCGCGGTGACAGTCGAGACAGTGCAGGGCAGTCATGTTCATCTGGAGTGGACGAGGCATTTGGGGGTCTTGGGGAATGGTGGCCCAACCTGGGAGACTCCTGATTTTCCACATGCGAGCACCTCTTGGGATGCGAGGGAAACACCATGAAACCTTTCCCAACGGAGCAGCGAAAGGGCCACTCACCTGAAGCTCAGCATGGGAAAACGGGTCTCCTCGAGTCTTCGCGGGAAACTTGGTGTTCCTCTCGAGTGGGGAAGGGTGCGGCAGGGAATTATTTGGGTCACAGCAAGGGTGTGAAGGAGCCTTTCGAGGTCCACGAGAGATGGGGTGAATTCCCCTGAGATGCCCTTGCGGACAAGGGCCACACCACGCCTGCAGGTGAGAATCTTCCGGTTTTCCTCGAAGTGAGGTGGTGTCCTCTTGAGTTACGACGTGGAAGCCAGGGACCCGTTCTGTATCCTGAGAAGAGGCCAGTCTCAGTTCAAGTTGCAAGGCGCCTCTGGGGATTTCTTTTCAGTCATCACCATGTGCTCAGACCTCGTCTGGTGCTGAGGTCGGAGCCTGAGATTTCCTAGCTCCTGCTTTCATAGGACTTGAGGTTATTCTGTAGCCCACACAGGGGAGTCAGGCCTCTTCTCGCCTTTAGACTTGCACCGCCTCTTTCTTTCTCAACTGCAGCAGCAGTGTCCGGCTCCCTGTAAAGCACACCCAGGGATCTGTGGCTTGCCATCCAGGTACTCCAGGGCTGTCTCAGGTTCCAGTGTGTTGGGAGTCAAGCCTCGGGGTTACAGTCGAGACAGTGCAGGGCAGTCATATTCATCGGGAATGGACGAGGTATTTGGACATCTTCGATAGTGCTGGTCAGATACCTAAGGCTCCTCCTGACTCTCCTGATGAAAGGCCACCTAGTGGGATGTGAGGGGAGTGCCAGAAATCCTTTCCAGATGCAGCAGGGAAAGGGGCCCCTCATCTGGAGCTCAGCAGGGGAAAACGGGACTCCTCTTGAGACACGAGGGGAACTGCGGGGTTCCTCTCGAATGAGGATGGTTGGGGCGGGGAACTGCCTAGGTCAAAAAAATGGTATAATGGAGCCACTCGAGGTCCAATAGGAAAGGGGAGATTTCCCCCGAGATGCTGCAGCGGACAAGGGACTCACCCTCCCTGCAGGGGAGAAGCTTCTGGTTTTTCTCCAGTTGCGGCCGGGTCCTCTCGAGTTACGACCAGAACACCAGGGACCTGACCCTGTGTCCTCAGGAGAGGCCAGTCTCCATGCGAGTTGCGAGGCACCTATGGGGATTCCTCCCGAGATGTCGCCGGGTCCTCAGTCATCCACTAATTCTGAGGCCAGAGCCTGTGCTTGCCTCTTCCATGCTGACATAGCTCTTGGGGTTCCCCTGGAGCCCCCATAGTGGAGTCAGGCCTCGTCTCGCCTGGGAACTTGCACAAACGCTTTCCTCCCCAACTACAACAAGAGTGTCCGGGTCCCTGTCGAGAGGATACAGGGATCAGTGGCTTGACCTCGAGGTTTCCAGGGCTATCACACATGCCAGTCTGCCAGAGTCGAGCCTCGGGGTGACAGACGAGGCAGTGCAGGACAGTCAGATTCATCTGGAGTGGACTAGGCATTTGGGGGTCTTGTGGAAATGTGACCCAACTCTTGAGGTTTCTCTGGAATCACCTGGTGTGAGTGTCTCCTCTTGAGATGTGAGGGGAGAGTCGGGAAATCTTTCCCGATGGAGCAAGGAAAGGGCCTCTCATCTGGAGCTGAGCATGGGAAAATGGAGCTTCTCTTGAGTCGCGGCAAGACCCTTGGCAGTCCTCTCGGGTGGAGACGTGTGGGGCGGGGAAACTATTGGGTCACAGCAAGGGTGTGAACGTGCATTTCGAGGTCCAATAGGGGACAGGTGATTTCCCCCGGGACGCCTCAGCGGACAAGGGCCTCACTCCGACTGCAAGAGTGAAGCTTCTGGTTTTTGTCGGGTTGTGGCAGGGTCCTCTCGAGTTACGACGGGGACCACAGGGATCTGCCCCTGTGGCCCCAGGAGAGGCCAGTCTCCGTGCGAGGGGCGAGGCACAACTGGGGATTCCTCCCCAGTGGAGCCAAGTCCTCAGTCCCCTTCTGGTGCTGAGGCTGTAGCCTGAGATTGCCTCACTCTTGCTGCATTTGTATTGGGCTTCCCCTGGAGCCCGTAGAGGGGAGTCAGGCCTCTTCTTGACTGGAGACGTGCACGGCCGCTTTCCTTCCCAACAGCACTAACAGTGTCTGGGCCCTGGTCAAGCAGATACAGGGATCTATGGCTTGTGCTCCAGACACCCTAGTGCTGTCACACGTGCCAGTGTGCCGGAGTCGAGCCTCGGGTTACAGTCGAGGCAGTGCAGGGCAGTCAGGTTCATCTGAAGTGGACGAGACATTTGGGGATTTTGGGAAATGGTTGCCCAAACTGTGCGTATCGTCCCGACTTTGCAGGTTCGAGCACCTCCTCTTGGGATGCGAGGGAAACACCGCTAAACCTTTCCCGATGGAGCAGGGAAGGGTCCCCTCATGGAGCTCAACAGGGGAGAACGGGGCTCCTCTTCAGTCTTGGCAGGACCCTTGATGTTCCTCTCGAGTGGGGACGGGTGAGGCGGTGAACTTCTTGGGTCACAGCAAGTGTGTGAAGGAACCTTTCGAGGTCCATGAAGGACGGGGTGAATTCCCCTGAGATGCCATTGTGGACAAGGGCCACACCACACCTGCAGGGGAGAAGCTTCCGGTTTTTCTCGAGTTGGGGTGAGGTCCTCTCAAGGTACAACGGGGACCCCAAGGACCCGCCACAGTATCCTCAGGAGAGGCCATTCTCAGTGCGAGTTGCGATGCGCCTCTGGGGATTCCTCCCCAGTCATAGCCGGTTCCTCAGTCTTTGTCTGGTGATGAGGTCGGAGCCTGAGATTTCCTCGCTCGTGCTTTCATAGGTCTTGAGGTTACTCTGGAGCCCCCACAGGGGAGTCAGGCCTCTTCTCTACTGGTGAATTTCATGGCTTCTTTCTTCCCAAAATGCAGAGGCAGTGTCCGGCTCCCCGTCAAGTGGACACAGGGGTCTGTGGCTTGCCATCTAGGTACTCCAGGGCTGTCTCACATGCCAGTGTGTTGAGAGTCGAGCTTCGGCGTGACAGTCGAGACAGTGCAGGGCAGTCATGTTCATCTTAGTGGACGAGGCATTTAAGGATCTTTGGAAGTGGTCGTCAGACACCTGAGGCTAGTCCCGACTCTCCTGATGCGAGGCCACCTCTTGAGATGCTAGGGGAGTGCCAGAAAACCTTTCCCGATGGAGCAGGTAAAGGCCCCTCATATGGAGCTCAGCAGGGGAAAACTGAGCTCCTCTTGAGTCGCGGCCAGACCCTCGGATTCCTCTCGAGTGAGGACGGTTGGGTACACTAGGGCTTTCACACGTGCAAGTGTGCTGGATTCGAGCCTCGGGGTTACAGTCGAGGCAGTGCAGGGCAGTCAGGTTCATCTGAAGTTGACGAGGCATTTAGGGTATTGGGGAATGGTGGCCCAACCTGTGAGACTCCTCCTGACTTTCCAGGTGTGAGCACCTCCTATTGGGATGCGAGGGGATCACCGCAAAACATTTCCAGATGGAGCAGGGATATGGCCCCTCATCTGGAGCTCAGCAAGGTAAATTGGGGCTCCTTTTGAATATTGGCGGGACCCTTGGGGTTTCTCTCGAGTGGGGACGAGTGGGTCGGGGAATTCTTGGGTCACAGCAAGGGTGTGAAGGAGACTTTCAAGGTCCACGAGCGACGGGTTGAATTCCCCTGAGATGCCGTGTCAGACAATGGCCACACCACGCCTACAGGGGAGAAGCTTCCGGATTTTCTCGAGTTGCGGCAGGATCCTCTCAAGTTATGATGGGGACCCCAGGGACCCGACCCTGTATCTTCAGAAGAGGCCATTCTCAGTTCGAGTTGCGAGGCGCTCTGGGGATTCCTCCCCAGTCATCACCGGGACCTCAGTCCTCGTCTGGTGCTGAGGTGGGAGCCTGAGATTTTCTCACTCATGGTTTCATAGGTCTTGAGGGTACTCTGGAGCCCCCACAGGGGATTCAGGCCTCTTTTCAACTGGAAACTTGCACAGCCTCTTTCTTCCCCAACTGCAGCAGCAGTGTACGGCTCCCACTAAAGCGGAGTCAGTGATCTGTGGCGTGCCATCGAGGTACTCCAGGGCTGTCTCACGTGCAAGAGTGTTGGAATCGAGCCTCCAGGTAACAGTCAAGACAGTGCAGGGCAGTCCTGTTCATCTGGAGTGGACGAGGCATTTGGGGATCCTGGGGAGTGGTGGTCAGACACCTGAGGCTCCTCCCTACTCTCCTGATGCGAGGCCTCCTCTTGGGATGCGAGGAGAGTGCCCGAAACCTTTCCCGATGGAGCAGGAAAAGGGCCCCACATCTGGAGCTCAGCAGGGGAAAATGGGGCTCCTCGTGATTTGCAGCGGGACCCTCGGGGTTCCTCTCGAGTGGGATCAGTTCTGGAGGGGAACTTCCTAGGTCACAACAAGGGTATGAAGGAGCCTTTCGAGGTCCAAGAGGAAAGGGGTGATTTCCACCGAGATGCTGCAGTGGACAAGGGACTCACCCACCCTGCAGGGGAGAAGCTTCTGGTTTTTCTCGAGTTGCGGCGGGGTCCTCTCGAGTTTCGACGGGGACCCTAGGGACCCACCCCTGTGGCCTCAGGAGAGGTCAGTCTCCATGAGAGTTGCGAAGCACCTGTTGGGATTCCTCCCATGAAGTTGCCGGGTCCTCAGTCCTCGCCTGGTGCTGAGGCCGGAGCCTGTGCTTGCCTCGCCCATGCTGACATAGGTCTTTGGGTTCCCCTGGAGCCCCCATAGTGGAGTCAGGCCTCTTCTCACGTGGATATGTCACAGTCGCTTTCCCACCCAACTGCAGCAACAGTGTCAGGGTCCCTGTTGAGTGGATACAGTGATCAGTGTCTTGACCTCGAGGTACCGCAGGGCTATCACACGTGCCAGTGCGCCGGATTCGAGCCTCGGGGTGACAGTCAAGGCAGTGCAGGACAGTCAGATTCATGTGAAGTGGACCAGGCATTTGGGAGTTTTGCGGAAATGTTACACAACGCCTGATGCTTGTCTGGACACACCTGGTGTGACTGCCTCCTCTTCGCATGCGAGGGGGGAGCCAGGAAACCTTTCCTGATGGAGCAGTCAACGGGTCACACATTTGGAGTTCAGCTTGGGAAAATGGAGCTCCTCCTGAGTCATGGCGGGACCTTCGGGGGTCCTCTCAGGTGGGGACGTGTGGGGCGAGGAACTTCTTGGGTCACAGCAAGGGTGTGAAAGAGCATTTCGAGGTCCAAGAGGGAACGGGTGATTTCTCCCGGGATGCCGCAGCAGACAAGAGCCTCACTCTGCAATAGTGAAGCTTCTGGTTTTCCTTGTGTTGTGGCGTGGTCCTGTCCAGTTACGACGGGGACCACAGGAATCCACCCCTGTGGCCCCAAGATAGGCCAGTCTCCATGCCAGGGACGAGGCACATCTGGGGATTCCTCCCTTGTGGCGCCAAGTCCTCAGTCCCCTTCTGGTGCTGAGGCTGCAGCCTGAGATTGCCTCTCCCATGCAGACATTTGTATTTGACTTCCGCTGGAGCCCACAGAAGGGAGTCAGGCCTCATCTCTACTGGAGACATGCAGGGCTGCTTTCCTTCCCAACTGCAGTAACAGTGTCCGGGTCCCTGTCGAGTTTATACAGGGATTTATGCCTTGCACTCCAGGTACCAGAGGCTGTCACACATTCCAGTGTGCCAGAGTCGAGCCTCGGGGTTACAATTGAGTCAGTGCAGGGCAGTCAGGTTCATCTGAATTGGACGAGGCATTGAGGGTCTTGGGGAATGGTGGCCCAACCTGTGAGACTCATCCCGACTTTCCAGGTGCAAGCACCTCCTCTTGGGATGTGAGGGGAACACAGCAAAACCTTTGCCAACTGAGCAGGGAAAGGGCCCGTCTTCTTGAGATCAGCAGGGGAAAACAGGGCTCCTCTTGAGTCTTGGGGGATCCTTGGGTTTCCTCTCGAGTGGGGACGGGTGGGTCGGGGAACTTCTTGGGTCACAGCTAGGGTGTGAAGAAGCCTTTCGAGATCCATGAGGGACGGAGTGATTTCCCCCGAGATGCTGCAGCAGACGTGGGACTCACCCTCCCTGCAGGGGAGAAGCTTCTGGTTTTGCTCTAGTTGTGGTGGGGTCCTCTGAAGTTACAACGGGGACTCCAGTGACCCGTCGCTGTGGCCTCAGGAGGGGCCAGTCTCCATGTGGGTTGCCAGGCACCTGTGGGGATTCCTCCTGTGACATCGCAGGTTCCTCAGTCCTCATCTGGTGATGAGGCCGGAGCCTATGATTGCCTCGCCCATGCTGATATAGGTCTTGGGTTTCCCCTGGAGCGCCCATATGGGAGTAAGTCCTCATCTCCCCTGGGGTCGTGCACAGCCGCTTTCCTCCCCAACTACAGCAACAATGTCCAGGTCCCTGTGGAGTGGATACAGGGATCAGGGGCTTGACCTCGAGGTACCTCAAGGTTATCACAGATGCCAGTGTGCCAGAGTCGAGCCTCGGGGTGTCAGTCGAGGCAGTGTAGGACAGTCACATTCATCTGGAGTGGACTAGGCACTTGGTGGTCTTACAGAAATGTGACCCTATGCCTGAGGCTTCTGTGGACTCACCTGGTGTGAGTGCCTCCTCTTGGGATGTGAGGGGAGAGTCGGGAACCCTTTCCCATTGGTGCAGGTAAAGGGCCCCTCATCTGAAGCTGAGCATGGGAAAATGGAGCTCCTGTTGAGTCGTGGCGGGACCCCCGGTGGTCCCCTCAAGCAGGGACTTGTGGTGCGGGGAACTTCTTGGGTCACAGCAAGGGTGTGAAAGAGCATTTCAAGGTCCAAGAGGGAACGGGTGATTTACTCCTGGATGCCGCAGCGACAAGGGTTTCACTCCGCCTTCAAGAGTGAAGCTTCTGGTTTTTTCTAGTTGTGATGGGGTCCTCTCGAGTTACGACGGGGACCACAGGGATCCGCCCCTTTGGGCCCAGGATAGGCCATTCCCCGCGGGAGGGGGTAGGAACATCTGGAGATTCCTCCCCAGTGGCTCCAAGTCCTCAGTCCGCTTCTACTACTGAGGCTGCAGCCTGAGATTGCCTCGCCCAGGCTGACATTTGTATTGGACTTCCCCTGGAGCCTGCAGAGGAAAGTCAGGCCTCGTCTCCACTGGAGACGTACAAGGCCGCTTTCCTTCCCAACTGCATTAAAAGTGTCCGGGTCCCTGTCGAGCTGATACAGGGATCTATGGCTTGCGCTCCCGGTACCCTATGGCTGTCATATGCGCAAGTGTGCCAGAGTCGAGTCTCGAGGTTACAGTCGAGGCAGTGCAGGGCAGTCAGATTCATCTGAAGTGGACGAGGCATTTGGGGGTCTTGGGGAATAGTGGCCCAACCTGGGAGACTCGTCCGGATTTTCCAGGTGAGAGCATCTCCTCCTGGGATGTGAGGGGAACACCGTGAAACCTTTCCTGACGGAGCAGGGATAGAGCCCCTCATCTGGAGCTCAGCAGGGGAAACGGGGCTGTCTTGAGTCTTGGCGGGACCCTTGGCGTTTTTATCAAGTGCGGACAGGTGGGGCGGGGAATTCTTGGGTCACATCAATGGCTTGAACGAGCCTTTCGAGGTCCATGAAGGACGGGGTGAATTCCCCTGAGATGCTGTTGCGAACAAGGGCCACATCACGCCTTCAGGGGAGAAGCTTCCGGTTTATCTCGAGTTGCTGCGGGGTCCTCTTGAGTTATGATGGAGACCCCAGGGACCTGCCCCTGTATCCTCAGGAGAGGCTGTTCCCAATGCGAGTTGCGAGGAGACTCTGAGGATTCCTCCCCAGTCATCGTCAGGTCCTCAGTCCTCGTCTTGTACTGAGGTTGGAGCCTGAGATTTCCTCGCTCATGCTTTCATAGTTCTTGAGATTACTCTGTAGCCCCCACAGGGGAATCAGGCCTCGTGTCGCCTGGGGACATGCTCAGCCGCTTTGCTCCCCAACTGCAGCAACATTGTCCGGGTCTCTGTCGAGCGGACACAGGGATCAGTCGCTTGACCTCGAGGTACCCCAGGGCTATCACACATGCCAGAGTGCCGGAGTCGAGCCTTGGGGTGACAGTCTAGGAAGTGCAGAACAGTCAGATTCATCTGGAGTGGACTAGGCATTTGGGGTCTTGTGAAAATGTGACCTGATGCATGAGGATTCTCTGGACTTCTCTGGTGTGAGTGTCTCCTCTTGGGATGCAAGGGGGGAGCTGGGAACCCTTTCTTGACGGAGCAGGGAAAGAGCCCCTCATCTGGAGCTGAGCATGGTAAAATGAAGCTCCTCTTGATTCGTGGTGGGACCCTCCGCAGTCCTCTCATGTGGGGACGTGTGGGGCACGGAACTTCTTAGATCACATCAAGGGTGTGAAAGAGCATTTCAAGGTCCAAGAGGAAACGAGTGATTTTCCCCGTGACGCTGCGGTGGACAAGGGCCTCAATCATCCTGCAAGGTTGAAGCTTCTGGTTTTTCGCGAGTTGCGGCACGGTCCTTTCGAGTTATATCAGAGACCACAGGGATCCGCCCCTGTGGCCACAGGATAGGCCAGTCTCCGTGCTAGGGATGAAGCACATCTAGGGATTCCTCCCCAGTGGCGCCAAGTCCTCAGTCCCCTTCTGGTGATGAGACTGCAGCCTGAGATTGCCTCGCTCATGCTCACATTTGTATTGGGCTTCCCCAGGAGCCCGCATAGGGGAGTCAATGCTCGTCTCGACTGGAGACGTGCACGGCCACTTTCCTTCCCAACTGCAGTAACAGTATCTACATCCCTGTCGAGCGGAGTCAGGGATCTATGGCTTGTGCTCGAAGTACCCTAGGGCTGTCACACGTGCCAGTGTGCCGGAGTCGAGCCTCAGGGTTACAGTTTAGGTAGTGCAGGGCAATCAGTTTCATCTGAAGTGGACGAGGCATTTGGGGGTCTTGGGGAACGGTGGCCCAACCTGTAAGAATCTTCCCAACTTTCCAGGTGCGAGCATCTCCTCTTGGGACGCGAGGGGAACACCGTGAAACCTTTCCCAGTGGAGCATTGAAAGGGACCCTCATCTGGAGCTCAGCAGGGGAAAACGGGACTCCTCTTGGGTCTTGGTGGGACCCTTGGGTTTCCTCTCGAGTGAGGACGGGTTGGGCGGGGAACTTATTGGGTCACAGCAAGGGTGTGAAGGAGCCTTTCCAGGTTCATGAGGGACCGGGTGAATTCCCCTGAGATGCCTTTGCGACGAAGGAGACCCCAGGGACCCGCCTCTGTAACCTCAGGAGAGGTCATTCTCACTGCAAGCTGCGAGGCGCATCTGGGGATTTCTCCCCAGTCATCACCGGGTCCTCAGTCCTCGATTGGTTCTGAGGTTGGAGACTGAGATCATCTCGCTCATGCTTTCATAGGTCTTGGGATTTCTCTGGGCCCCCACAGAGGAATCAGGCCTCTTCTCGCCTGGAGACTTGCACGGCCTCTTTCTTCCCCAACTGCAATGGCAGTGTCCGGCTCCCTGTAAACTGGACACTGGGATCTGTGGCTTGCCGTTGAGGTAATACAGAGGTGTCTTACAGGCCAGTGTGTTGGGAGTCGAACCTCGGTGTGAAAGTCGAGACAGTGCAGGGCAGTCATGTTCATCTGGAGTGGGCGAGGCATTTGGGGGTCTTGGGGAGTGGTGGTCGGACACCTGAGGCTCCTCCCGACTCTCCTGATGTGAGGCCACCTCTTGGGATGTGAGGGAAGCGCTGGAAAACCTTTCCCGATGGAGCATGAAAAGGGCCCCTCATCTGAAGCTCAGCAGGGTAAATCGGGGCTGCTCTTGAATCGCGGTGAAACCCTCGGGATTCCCTTCAAGTGGGGACGGTTAGGGCGGGGAACATCCTAGGTCACAACAAGGGAATGAAGGAGCCTTTCGAGGTCCAAGAGGGAAGTGGTGATTTACCCGAAATGCTACAGCGGACCAGGGACTCACCCTCCCTGCAGGGGAGAAGGTTCTGGTTTTTCACGAGTTGCGACGGGGTCCTCACAAGTTACGACGGGGACCCCAGGGACACACCGCTGTAGCCTCAGGATATGCCAGTCTCCATGCGAGGAGCGAGGCACCTCTGGGGATTCCTCCCCAGTGGCGCCATGTCCTCAGTCCCCTTCTGATTTTGAGGCTGCAGCCTGAGATTGCATCGCCCATGCTGACTTTTGTATTGTCTTCCCCTGGAGCCTGCAGAGGGGAGCCAGGTCTCATCTCGACTGGAGACTTGCAAGGTTGCTTTCCTTCCCAATTGCAGTAACAGGCCGCTTTCCTTCCCAACTGCAGTAACAGTGTCCGAGTCCCTGTCGAACATATACAGGGATCTATGTCTTGCGCTCCAGATACCCTAGGGCTGTCACATGAGCCAGTGTGCCAGAGTCGAACCTCCAGATTACAGTCGAGTCAGTGCAGGGCAATCAGGTTCATCTGAAGTGGACGAGGCATCTGGGGGTCTTGGGGAATGGTGGCCCAAACTGTGAGACTCCTCCCGACTTTCCAGGTGTGAACACCTCCTCTTCGGATGCAAGGGGAACACTGCAAAACCTTTCCTAATGGAGCCGGGAAAGGGCCCATCATCTGGAGCTCAGCAGGGGAAAACGGGGCTCCTCTTGAGTCTTGGCGGGACCCTTGGGGTTCCTCTCCAGTGGGGAAGGGTGGGGCGGGGAACTTCTTGGGTCACAGCAAGGGTGTGAGGGAGGCTTTCGAGGTCCACGAGGGAAGGGGTGAATTCCCCTGAGATGCCGTTGCAGACAAGGGCCCCACCACGCCTGCAGGGGAGAAGCTTCCAGTTTTTCTTGAGTTGTGGCAGGGTCCTCTCGAGTTACGATGGGGACCCCAGGGATCCGCCCCTGTATGCTCAGGAGAAGCCATTCTCAGTGCGAGTTTTGAGGCGCCCCTGGGGATTCCTCCCAAGTAATCGCCGGGTCCTCAGTCCTCATCTGGTGCTGAGGTCGGAGCCTGAGATTTCCTCGCTCATGCTTTCATAGGTCTTGAGGTTACTCTGGAGGCCTCAGAGGGTAGTCAGTCCTCTGCTCGCATGTAGACTTGTATGGACTCTTTCTTCCTCACCTGCAGTGGCAGTGTCCGGCTCCCTGTAAAGTGGACACAGGGATCTGTGTCTTGCCATCGAGGTACTCCAGGGCTGTCTCATGTGCCAGTGTGTTGGGAGTCGAGCCTTGGGGTGACAGTTGAGACAGTGCAGGGCAGTCATGTTCATCTGGAGTGGACGAGGCATTTGCGGATCTTGGGGTGTGGTGGTTGGACACCTGAGGCTCCTCCCGACTCACCTGATACGAGGCCACCTCTTGGAGTGCGAGGGGAGCCCCGGAAAACCTTTCCCAATGGAGCAGGAAAAGGACACCTCATCTGGAGCTTAGCAGGGTAAAACAGGTCTCCTCTTGAGTCGTGGCGGGACCCTTGGGTTACCTCTTGTGTGGGGACGTGTAGGGCGGGAAACTTCCTAGGTCACAACAAGGGAATGAAAAAGCCATTCGAGGTCCAAGAGGGAAAGGGTGATTTCTCCCAAGATGCTGCATCGGACAAGGTACTCACCCTCCCTGCGGGGGAGAAGCTTCTGTTTTTTCTCGAGTTGCGGCGGGGTCCTCTCAAGTTATGACGGGGACCCAAGGGACCCGATGCTGTGGCCTCAGGAGAGGCCAGTCTCCATGTGAGTGGTGAGGCAACTGTGAGGATTCCTCCCGAGATGTTGCCGCGTCCTGTGTCCTCATCTGTTGCTGAGGCTGGAGCCTCTGCTTGCCTTGCCCTTGTGGACATAGTTCTTGGGGTCTTGGGTTCCCCTGGAGCCCCCATAGGGGAGACAGGCCTCGTCTCACCTGGGAACGTGCACAGCCGCTTTCCTGCAAAACTGCAGCAACAGTGTCTGTGTCCCTGTCGAGCGGATACAGTAATGAGTGGCTTGCCCTTGAGGTACCCCAGGACTATCACACGTGCCATTGTGCCTGAGTCGAGCCTCGGGATGACAGTCGAGGCAGTGAAGGGTAGTCAGGTTTATCTGGAGTGGACCAGGCATTTCGAGGTCTTGGGGAATGGTGGCCCAAACTGTGAGACTCCTCCCGACTCTCCAGGTGCGAGCACCTCCTCTTGACATGAAAGGGAAACACCGGGAAACCTTTCCTGGTGGAGCAGGGAAAGGGCCCCACATCTGGAGCTCATCTGGGAAAAACGGGGCTCCTCTTGAGTATTGGCGGGACTCTTGAGGTTCCTCTCGAATGGCGACGGGTGGAGCGGGGAAATTCCTGTTTCAAAGCAAGGGTGTGAAGCGGCCTTTCGAGGTCCAAGAGGGCAGGGGTGAATTCCCCCGAGATGCCACATCGGACAAGGGCCTCTATCCGCCTGCAGGGAAGTGTCTGGTTTTTTTCGAGTTGCAGAGGGGTTCTCTCAAGTTAAGACAGGTCCCCAGGGAGTGAACCCTGCGGCCCCTGGAGAGGCTAGTCTCAGTGCCAGGAGCGAGGCACATCTGGGGTTTCCTCCCCAGTAGCGCCAAGTCCTCAGTCCCATTCTGGTGCTGAGGCTGGAGCCTGAGATTTCCTCACCCGTGCCTACATAGGTCTTGGATTTCCCCTTGAGCCCCCTCAGGGGAGTAGGGCTCGTCTCGCCCATAGAGGTGCAGGGCCGCTTTACTCCAGGGTGCAGCATCCATGTTCGACTCTCTGTTGAACGGACAAAGGGATCTTTGGCTGGCACTTGAGGTACCCCAGGGCTATCACATGAGCCAGTGTATCAGCAGTCGAGCTTCGGGGTGACAATCGAGACAGTGCAGGGCAGTCAGGTTCATCTGGAGTGGACGAGGCATTTGGGGATTTTGGGGAGTGGTGGTCGGACACCAGAGGCTCCTCCCGAATCTCCTGATGCGAGGCCAACTCTTAGGATGCAAGGATAGTGCCCGAAAACCTTTCGCAAGAGAGCAGGGAAAGGGCCCCTCATCTGGAGCTCAGCAGAGAAAACGGGACTCCTCTTGAGTTGTGGAGGGACCCTCAAGGTTCTTCTCGACTGGGAACGGGTGGGGCGGGGAACTTCCTAGGTCACAACAAGGGTATGAAGGAGCCTTTTGAGGTCCAAGAGGGAAGGGGTGATTTCCCCCGAGATGCTGCAGCAGACAAGGGNCCCCCTCAGGATCTGTCTCTTATACACATCTGAACTTCCTAGGTCACAACAAGGGTATGAAGGAGCCTTTTGAGGTCCAAGAGGGAAGGGGTGATTTCCCCCGAGATGCTGCAGCAGACAAGGGACTCACTCTCCCTGCAGGGGAGAAGCTTCTGGTTTTTCTCCTTTTGCGGCAGGGTCCTTTCAAGTTATGACCGGGACCCCAGGGACCCGTGGCTGGGCCTCAGGATAGGCCAGTCTCCATGCGAGTTGTGAGGCACCTCTGGGGATTCCTCCGGAGACATCACCAGGTCCTCAGTCCTTGTCTGGTGCTGAGGCCGGAGCCTGTGCTTGCCTCGCTCATCTTGATTCTTGGCGGGAACTTCGGGGTTCCTCTAGAGCGGGGACGAGTGGGGCGGGGGACTTCTTGGGTCACAGCAAGAATGTGAAGGGGCCTTTCGTGGTCCAAGAGGGAAGGGGTGAAGTCCCTGAGCTGCGGCATCGGACAAGGTGCTCTCCACGCCTGCAGGGAAATGACTGTTTCTTTTCGAGTTGTGGAGTTATGACAGTGCCCCTGGGACACACCCCTGTGGCCCCAAGAGGGGACAGTCTCCATGGATGGGCCAGACACACCTGGGCATTCTTCCCCAGTGGTGCCAAGTCCTCAGTCCCATTCTGGTGCTGAGGCCGGAGCCTGAGCTTTCCTCACCCAATCCTATGTTGGTCCTGGGGTTCCCCTGGATCCCCCTCAGGGGAGTCAGACCTCGTCTCGCCCATAGACGTGCACGGCCGCTTTACTCCAGGGTGCAGCAGCCGTTTTTGGCTCTCTGTCGAACGGACAAAGGGATCTGTGGCTTGCCCTCGAGGTACCCCAGGGAAATCAAACGTGCCAGTGTGTAAGCAGTCGAGACTCAGGGAGGCAGTCCAGGCAGTTCAGGGCAGTCAGGTCCATCTGGATTGGACGAGGCATTTGGGGTTCTTGGGGAAATGTGATCAGACACCTGAGGCTCCTCTGAACTCGCCTGGTGTGAGGGCCTCTTCTTGGTATGCGAGGGGAGAGCTGGGAACCCTTTCCCGATGGAGGAGGGAAAGGCCCATCATCTGGAGCTGAGCATGTGAAAATGGAGTTCCTCTTGAGTTGTGGCGGTACTCTCGGCAGTCCTCTCGAGTTGGGACGTGTTTGGTGGGGAACTTCTTGGGTCACAGCAATGGTGAGAAGGAGCATTTGGAGGTCCAAGAGGTAACTGGTGATTTCCCCCATGAGGCCACAGTGGACAAGGGCCTCACTCAGCCTGCAAGGGAGAAGATTCTGGTTTTTCTCGAGTTGTGGCGGGGTCCTCTCGAGTTACGACCGGGACCCCAGGGACCCACCTCTGTGGCCTCAGGAGAGGCCAGTCTCCGTACGAGTTGCCACTGGGTATTCCTCCCCAGTTGTCGCCGGGTCCCCAGACTTCATCTAGTGCTGAGGCCATAGCCTGAGCTTGTGTCACCTATGCTGACCTAGGTCTTGGGGTTCCCCTGGAGCTCCCACAGGGGAGTCAGGCCTCGTATCGCTTGGAGACGTACACTGCCACTTTCCTCACCATCTGCAGCAGAAGTGTCCAGCACCACTTCGAGCAGACACAGAGATATGCCGCTGCAGATAAGGGCCACAACACGCCTGCAGGGGACAAGCTTCCAGTTTTTCTCGAGTTGCAACGGGGTCCACTCGAGTTATGACGGGTACCCCAGGGACCCGCCCCTGTATTCTCAGGAGAGTCCAGTCTCAGTGCGAGTTGCAAGGCATCTCTGGGAATTCCTCTCTAGTCGTCCCCATGTTCTCAGCCCTCGTCTGGTGCTGAGGTTGGAGCCTGAGATTTCCTCGCTCATGGTTTCATAGGTCTTGAGGTTACTCTAGAGCCCCCACAGGGGAGTCAGGCCTCATCTCGCCTGGAGACTTGTAGGGCCTCTTTCTTCCCCAACAGCAGCAACAGTGTCAGGGTCCTTGTCGAGCGTATACAGGGATCTATTGCTTGCCCTCCCGGTACACCAGGGCTGTCACACATGCAAGTGTGCCGGAGGCGAGCCTCGGGGTTACAGTCAAGGCAGTGCAGGGCAGTCACGTTCATCTGGAGTGGATGAGGCATTTGGGGGTCTTGGAGAATAGTGGCTCAATCTGTGAGACTCCTCCCGACTCTCCAGGTGTGATCACCTCCTCTTGGGATGGAAGGGGAACATCGTGAAACCTTTCCTGAGGGAGCAGGAAACGGCCCCTCATCTGGAGCTCAGCAGGGGAAAACGGGGCTCCGCTTGAGTCTTGGCAGGACCTTCGGGGTTCCTCTCGAGTGGGGACGGGTGGGGAGTGGAACTTCTTGGGTCACAGCATGGGTGTCAAGGAGCATTTCGAGGTCCACGAGGGACGAGGTGAATTCTTCTGAGATGTCACCACGCAAAAGGGCCGCACCAAGTCTGTAGTGGAGGAGCTTCCGATTCTCCTCGGGTTGTGGTGGGGTCCTCTGGAGTTATGACAGTGACCCCAGGGACCCGCAACTGTATCCTCAGGAGAGGCCATCTAAGTGCGAGTTGCGAGGCGCCTCTGGGGATTCTTCCCCTGTCCTCACTGAGTTGTCAGTTCTCGTCTGGTGCTGAGGTCAGAGCCTGAGATCCTTGCTCATTCTTTCATAGGTCTTGAGGTTACTCTGGAGCCCCTACAGGGGAGTCAGGCCTCGTCTCTCCTGGAGACTTGCATGGCCTCTTTCTTCCCCAACTACAGTGGCAGGGTCCGGCTTCCCATCAAGTGGACACAGGGATCTGTGTCTTGCCATCAAGGTAAACCAGGGCTGTCTCACTTGCAAGTGTGTAGGGAGTCGAACCTCGGGGTAACAGTTGAGACAGTGCACGGCAGTCAGGTTTATCTGGAGTGGACGAGGCATTTGGGGATCTTGGGGAGTGGTGGTCGGACACCCGAGGCTCCTCCCGACTCTCCTGATGCGTCACCACCTCTTGGAATGTGAGGGGAGCTCCGGAAAACCTTTCAGGATGTAGCAGGGAAAGGGCCCCTCATCTGGAGCTCAGCAGGGGAAAACAGGGCTCCTCTTGAGTCATGGCGGAACCCTCGGGGTTCCTCTCGAATGGGGACGGATCTAGCAGTGAACTTCCTAAGTCACAACAAGGGTATGCAGGAGCCTTTCGAGGTCCAAGAGGGAAGGGGTGATTTCCCCTGACATGCTGCAGCGGACAAAGGTCTCATCCCCCCTGTAGGGAGAAGCTTCTGGTTTTTCTCGAGTTGTGGCTGCGTACTCTCGAATTGTGACGGGGACCCCTGGGACCAGCCCCTGTGGCCCCAGATAGGCCCGTCTCCATGCAAGGGGTGAGCCACCTATGCGGATTCCTTCTGAGACGTCACCAAGTCCTCAGTCCTCGTTTATTGCTGAGGCTGGAGCCTGTGCTTGCCTCGCCCATGCTAACATAGGTCTTGGGGTTCCCCTGGAGCCCCCATAGGAGAGTCAGGCCTCGTCTTGTCTGGGGTCGTGCACAGCCGCTTTCCTCCCCAACTGCAGCAACAGTGTTTGGGTCGCTGTACAGCGGATACAGGGATCAGTGTCTTGAAGTCGAGGTACCCCAGGGCTATCACACATGCAAGTGTGCCTGAGTCGAGCCTCGGGGTGACAATCGAAATAATTCAGGACAGTCAGATTCATCTGAACTGTACTAGGCATTTGGGGGTCTTGTGGAAATGTGACCCAATGCCTGAGACTTCTCTGGACTCGCCTGGTGTGAGTGCCTCCACTTGGAATGCAAGAGGGGAGCCGGGAACCCTTTCCCGATGGAGCTGGGATAGGGCCCCTTATCTGGAGCTGAGCATGGGAAAATGGAGTTCCTGTTGAGTCGCGACGGGACCCTCGGTAGTCCTCTGGAGTGGGAACGTGTGGGGCGAGGAACTTCTTGGGTCACAGCAAGGGTGTGAAACAGCATTTCAAGGTCCATGTTGGAACGGGTGATTTCCCCCTGGATGCTGCAGCGGTCTAGGGCCTCACTCCACCTCCAAGGGTGAAGCTTCTTGTTTTTCTTGAGTTGCAGCGGTGTCCTCCCGAGTTACGACGGGGACAACATGGATCCGCCCCTGTGGCCACAGGATAGGCCAGTCTCCTTGCGAGGTGTGAGGCACATCTGTGGATTCCTCCCCAGTGGCGCCAAGTCCTCAGTCCCCTTCTGGTGCTGAGGCTGAAGCCTGAGATTGCCTCGCCCGTGCTGACATTTGTACTGGGCTTCCCCGGAATCTCGCAGAGGGGAGTCAGGCCTCATCTCAACTGGAGACCTGCACGGCCGCTTTCCTTTCCAACTGCAGTAACAGTGTCTGGGTTCCTATCGAGCAGATACAGGGATCAATGGCTTGCGCTCAAGGTACCGTAGGGCTGTCAAACGTGCCATTGTGCCGGAGTCGAGCCTCAGGGTTATAGTTACGCAGTGCAGGGCAGTCAGGTTCATCTGAAGTGGACGAGGCATTTTCAGGTCTTGGGGAATGATGGACCAACCTGTGAGTATCCTCCCGACTTTCCAGGTGCCAGCACCTCCTCTTGGGATGCGAAGGGAACACCGTGAAACCTTTCCCAACGGAGCAGAGAAAGGGCCCCTCATCTGGAGCTCAGCAGGGGAAAACAGGTCTCCTCTTGAGTCTTGACGAGATCCTGGGGTTCATCTCATGTGGGGACTGGTATGACAGGGTACTTCTTGGGTCACAGGAAGGGTGTGAAGGAGCCTTTCGAGATCCATGAGTGACGAGGCGAATTTCCCTGAGCTGCCCTTGCAGACAAGGGCCACACCATGCCTGCAGGGGAGAAGCTTCCAGTTTGGGCCACACCACGCCTGCAGGGGAGAAGCTTCCAGTTTTTCTCGAGTTGCGGTGGGGTCCTGTCGAGATACGATGGTGACCCCAGGGACCCGTCCCTGTAACATCAGGAGAGGCCATTCTCAGTGCGAATTGCAAGGCACCTCTGGGGATTCCTCCCCAGTCTTCGCCGGGACCTCAGTCCTCGTCTGGTGCTGAGGTCGGAGCCTGAGATTTACTCGCTCATGATTTCATAGGTCTTGAGGTTCCTCTGGAGCCCCCACAGGGGAGTCAGTCCTCTTCTCGCCTGGAGACTTGCATGGGCTCTTTCTTCCCTAACTGCAGCGGCAGTGTCCCGCTCACCGTAAAGCGGACACAGGGATCTGTGGCTTGCCATCGATGTACTCCAGGGCTGTCTCACATGCCAGTGTGTTGGGAGTCGAGCCTCGGGGTGACAGTCGACACAGTGCAGGGCAGTCATGCTCATCTGGAGTGGACGAGGCATTTGGGGATCTTTGGAATTGGTGGTCGGACACCTGAGGATCCTCCCGACTCTCCTGATGGGAGGTCACCTCGTGGGATGCCAGGGGAATGCCGGAAAACCTTTTGCGATTGAACAGGGAAAGGCTCCCTCATCTGGAGCTCAGCAGGGGAAAACGGGGCTCCTCTTGATTTGCGCGGGACCCTCGTGGTTCCTCTCAAGTGTGGATGATTGGGGCGGGAAACTTCCTAGGTCACAACAAGGGCATGAAGCAACCTTTCAAGGTCAGGAGGGAAGTGGTGATTTCCGTCGAGATGGTGCAGCAGACAATGGATTCACCATCCCTGCAGGGGAGAAGCTTTTGATTTTTCTCCAGTTGTGGCGGGGTCATCTCGAGTTATGACGGTGACCCCAGGGACCCGCCCCTGTGGCCTGAGGACAGGTCAGTCTCCATTGGAGTTGTGAGGCACCTGTGGGGATTCCTCCCGAGACGTCGCCGAGTCCTCAGACCTCGTCTGGTGCTGAGGCCGGAGCCTGTGCTTGACTCGCCCATGCTGACATAGGTATTGCGCCTCCCCTGGAGTCCCCAAAGTGGGGTCAGGCCTCATCTCGCCTGGGGACGTGCACAGCCGCTTTCCTACCCAACTGCAGCAACAGTGTCCAGGTCCCTGTCGAGCAGATACAGGGTTCAGTGGCTTGACCTCGAGGTACCCTATGGCTATCATACGTGCCAGTGTGCCGGAGTCGATCCTCAGGGTGACAGTCGAGGCAATGCAGGACAGTCAGATTCATCTGGAGTGGACTAGGCATTTGGAGGACTTTCAGAAATGTGACCCGACACCTGAGGCTTCTTTGGATTCGCCTGGTGTCAGTGCCTCCTCTTGGGAATTGAGAGGTGTGCCATGAACCCTTTCCGAATGGAGCAGGGAAAGGGCCCCTCATCTGGAGCTGAGCATGGGAAAATGGAGCTCCTCTTGATTCTTGGCGGGACCCTCGTGGTTCCTCTCGAGTGGGGTCTGGTGGGGCCTGGAATTTCTTGGGTTACAGCAAGGGTGTGAAGGAGGCTTTTGAAGTGCACGAGTGATTGGTGAATTCCCCTGAGATGCCCTTGGGCACAAGAACCACACCACACCTGCAGGGGAAGAGCTTCCGGTTTTTCTCGAGTTGTGGCGGGGTTCTGTAGAGTTACGACAGGGACCCCAGGGACCCGCCCCTGTATCATCAGGAGAGGCCATTTTCAGTGGGAGTTGGGAGACACCTCTGGGGATTCCTCCCCAGTCATCGCTGGGTCCTCAGTCCTCGTCTGGTGCTGAGGTCGGAGCCTGAGATTTCCTCGCTCATGCTTTCATAAGTCTTGAGGTTACTCTGGAGCCCACACAGGGGAGTCAGGCCTCTTCTCGCCTGTAGATGTGATGGGCTCTTTCTTCCACAACTTTAGTGGCAGTGTCTGGCTCCCCATAAAGCGAACACAGGGATCTGTGTCTTGCCATGGAGGTACTCAGTGCTGTCTCACGTGCCAGTTGTTAGGAGTCGAGCCTCGGGGTGACAGTCAAGACAGTGCAGGACAGTCATGCTCATCTGGAGTAGACGAGGTATTCGGGGATCTTGGTGTGTGGTGGTCAGACACCTGAGGCTTCTCCCGACACTCCTGATGCGAGGCCACCTCTTAGGATGTGAGGGGAGCGCTGGAAAACCTTTCTCAATCGAGCAGGGAAAGGGTGCCTCATGTGGAGCTCACCAGGGGAAAACGGGGCTCCTCTTGAGTCGAGGCGGGACCCACGGGGTTCCTCTCGAGTGGGGACGGTTGAGGCGGGGAACTTCCTAGGTAACAACAATGGTATGAAGCAGCTTTTCGAGGTCCAAGGAGGAAGGGGAGATTTCCCCCGAGATGCTAGAGCAGACAAGGGACTCACCCTCCATACAGGGGAGAAGCTTCCGGTTTTTCTTGAGTTGCGGCGGGGTCTTCTCAAGTTACAACGGGGACCCCAGGGACCCGCCCCTGTGGCCTCAGGGGAGGCCAGTCTCCATGCTAGTTGCAAGAAACCTGTGGGGATTCCTCCTGAGGCGTCACCGGGTCCTCAGTCCTCGTCTGGTGCTGAGTCCGGAGCCTGTGTTTGGCTCGCCCATGCTGACATAGGTCTTGGGGTCCCCCTGGAGCACCAATAGGGGCGTCAGGCCTCGTCTCACCTGGGGACGTGCACAGGTGCTTTCCTCCCCATCTGCAGCAAAAGTGTCCGGGTCACTGTCGAGCGCATACAGGGATCAGTGGCTTGACCTCGAGCTTCCCCAGGGCTATCACATGGCCAGTGTGCTGGAGTCGAGCCTCGAGGTGACAGTCGAGGCAGCGTAGGAGAGTCAGATTCATCTGGAGTGGACTAGGCATTTGGGGGCCTTGCAGAAATGTGACCCGATGCCTGAGGATTCTCTGGACTCGCCTGGTGTGAGTGCCTCCTCTTGGCATGCGAGGGGAGAGCCGGGAACCCTTTCCCGATGGAGCAGGGAAAGGGCCATTCATCTGCAGCTGAGCATGGGAAAATGGAGATCCTCTTGAGTCTGGTGGGACCCTCATAGGTCCTCTCGAGTGGGAAAGTGTGGGGCGGGGAACTTCTTCGGTCAAAGCAAGGGTGTGATGCAGCCTTTTGAGGTCCACAAGGGATGGGGTGAATTCCCATGAAATGCCGTTGCGGAAAAGGGCCACATCACACCTGCAGGTGCAAAGCTTCTGGTTTTTCTCTAGTTGAAACGGAGTCCTCTTGAGTTACGACGGGGACCCCAGGGACCCACCCCTGTATCCTCAGGAGAGGCCATTCTCAGTGGGAATTGTGAAGCGCCTCTGGGGATTCCTCCCTAGTCATTACCGGGTCCTCAGACCTCATCTGGTGCTGAGGTCGGAGCCTGAGATTTCCTCGCTCATGCTTTCATAGGTTTGAGGTTACTCTGGAGCCCCCACAGGGGAGTCAGGCCTCTTCTTACTTGAAGACTTGCACGACCTCTTTCTTCCCCAACTGCAGCAGCAGTGTCCGGCTCCCCGTCAAGCGGACACAGGGATCTGTGGCTTGCCATCTAGATACTCAGGGCTGTCTCACGTGCCAGTGTGTTGGGTATCAAGCCTCGGAGTGACAGTGGAGAGAATGCTGGGCAGTCATGTTCATCTGGATTGGACGAGGCATTTGGGGATCTTGGGGAGTGGTGGTCGGACACCTGAGGCTCCTCTTGTCTCTCGTGATGGGAGGCCACCTCTTGGGATGCGACTGGAGCGCCAGTAAAAGTTTCCCAATGGAGCAGGGAAAGGGCCCGTTATCTGGAGCTCAGCAGGGAAAAACGGGGCTCCTCTTGAGTCGCGGCGGGACCCTCTGGGTTCCTCTCCAGTGGGGACAGATGGGGCAGGGAATTTCCTAGGTCAAAACAAGGGTATGAAGGAGCTTTTCGAGGTCCAAATGGGAAGGGGTAATTTCCCCAGAGATGCTGCAGCAGACAAGGGACTCACCCTACCTGTAAGGGAGAAACTTCCAGTTTTTCTCGAGATGCGGCAGGGTCCTCTCGAGTTACGACGGGGATCACAGGGACCCGACCTTGTGGCCTCAGGAGAGCCGAGTCTCCATGTGAGTTGCCACTGGGTATTCCTCCCCAGTCATCACCAGGTCTCCAGGCCTCGTCTGATGCTGAGGCCGCAGCCTGAGCTTGCCTCGCCCATACTGACCTAGGTCTTGGGGTTCCCCTGGAGCTCCCAAGGGGAGTCAGGCCTCGTCTCGTCTGGAGACCTGCACAGCCGCTTTCCTCCCCATCTGCATCAGAAGTGTCCAGCACGCCTTCGAGCGGACACAGTGATCTGTGGCCTGCCCTCGAGGTACCCCAGTGCTGTAAAAACGTGTCAGTGTGCCGGAGTCGAGCCTCGGGTTGACAGTCAAGGCAGTGCAGGGCAGTCAGTTTCATCTGGAGTGGACGAGGCATTTAAGTGTCTTGGGGAATGGTGGCCCAAACTGAGAGACTCTTCCCGACTCTCCAGGTGCTAGCACCTCCTTTGACATGTGAGGGGAACACCGCCAATCCTTTCCTGAAGGAGCAGGGAAAGGGCCCCTCATCTGGAGCTCAGCAGGGGAAAATGGGGTTGCTCTTGAATTTTGGCGAGACCCTCGGGGTTCCTCTCGAGTGCAGACGTGTAGGGCGTGGAACTTCTTGGGTCATAGCAAAGGTGTGAAGGTGCCTTTTGAGGTCCAAGAGGGAAGGGGTGAATTCCCCCGAGATGCCTCATCGGACAAGGTCCTCTCCTTGCCTGCAGGGAAGTGGCTGTTTTTTTTTCGAGTCGTGGAGGGGTCCTCTCAAGTTATGATGGGGCCCCAGGTACCCAACCCTGTGGCCCCAGGAGAGGCCAGTCTCTGTGCAAGGGTTGAGGCATATTTGGCGATTCTTCCCCAGTGGCGCCAAGTTCTCAGTCCCATTCTGGTGCTGAGGCCGGAGCCTGAGCTTTCCTCACCCGTGCCTACATAGGTCTTGCAGTTACCCTGGAGCCCCCTCAGGGGATTCAGGCCACGTCTCGCCCATATACTTGAAGGGCTGCTTCACTCCAGGGTGCAGAAATCATGTCGGCCTTTCCTTCGAACCGACAAAGGAATCTGTGGCTTGCCCTGGAGGTACCCCAGGGCTATCACACCTGCCAGTGTGCAGGATTAGAGCCTCGGGTAGGCAGTGGAGGCAGTGCGGGGCAGTCAGGTTCATCTGGAGTGGAATAGGCATTTGGGGGTCTTGGGGAAAGGTGATTAGACATCTGAGCCTCCTTTGGACTCTCCTGGTGTGAGGGCCTCCTCTTGGGATGTGAACAGAGAGCCCTGAACCCTCAATGGATCAGGGAAAGGGCCCCTCATCTGGAGCTGAGCATGGGAAAATGGAGCTCCTCTTGAGGTCGGTGGAAGGACCCTCGCTGGTCCTCTCGAATGGGGACGGGTGGGGCTGGGAACCTCTTGGGTCACAGCAAGGGTGTGAAGGAGCATTTCGAGGTCCAATAGGGAACGGGTGATTTGCTGGGATGCCGCAGTTGACAAGAGCCTCACTCCGCCTGAAAGGGAGAAGCTTCAAGTTTTTCTCAAATTGCGGCGGGGTCCTCTCGAGTTATGACTAGCACCCCCATGGAGCCACCTCTGTGACCTCAGGAGAGACCAGTCTCCGAAAGAGTTGCCACTGGGTATTCCTCCCCAGTCGTCTCCGGGTCCCCAGGCCTCGTCTGGTGCTGAGGCCACAGCCTGAGCTTGCCTCGCCCATGCTGACCTAGGCCTTGGGGTTCCCCTGGAGCTCCCACAGGGGAGTCAGGCCTCGTCTCACCTGGAGACTTACATGGCCGCTTTCCTCCCCATCTGCAGCAGAAGTGTCCAGCACCCCTTCGAGCAGACACAGGGATACTTCGCCGCGGACAAGGGCCACACCACACCTGAAGGGGAGAAGCTTCCGGTTTTTCTCGAGTTGCGGCGGGGCCCTCTCGAGTTACGATGGGGACCCCAGGGACCCACCCCTGTATTTTCAGGAGAGGACAGTCTCAGTGTGAGTTGTGAGGCGTCTCTGGGGATTCCTCCCGAGATGTCGCCGGGTCCTCAGTCCTCATCTGGTTCTGAGGTCGGAGCCTGAGTTTTCCTCGCTCATGGTTTCATAGGCCTTGAGGTTACTCTGGAGCCCCCACAGGGGAGTCTGGCCTCGTCTCGTCTGGAGACTTGCAGGGCCTCTTTCTTACCCAACTGCAGCAACAGTGTCAGGTTCCCTTTTGAGCGTATACAGGGATCTATTGCTTGCCCTCAAGGTACACTCGGGCTGTCACACATGCAAGTGTGCCGGGGTCGAGCCTCAGGGTTACAGTCCAGGCAGTGCAGGGCAGTCACGTTCATCTGGAGTGGACGAGGCATTTGGAGGTCTTGGATTATGGTGGCCCAATCTGTGAGACTTCTCCCGATTCTCCAGGTGTGGGCACCTCCTCTTGGTATGTGAGGGGAAGACCGCTAATCCATTCCCAACATAGCAGGGAAAAGGCCCCTCACCTGGAGCTCAGCATGGGAAAACGGGGCTCCTCTTGAGTCTTGGCAGAACCCTCGAGATTCCTCTCGAATGGGGACGGGTGGGGCAGGGAATTTCTTGACTCACAGCAAGGGTGTGAAGGAGGCTTTCGAAGTTCACGAGGGACCGAGTGAATTCCCCCGAGATGCCGACGCAGACAAGGGCCACACCGTGTCTGCAGTGGAGAAGCTTCCAGTTTTTTTGAGTTTTGTTGGGGTCCTCTTGAGTGATACCAGGACCCCAGGGACCCGCCCCTGTATCCTCAGGAGAGGCGATTCTCAGTGCAAGTTGCGAGGCGCCTCTGGGGATTCCTCCCCAGTCGTCACTGGGTACTCAGTCCTAGTCTGGTGCTGAGGTTGGAGCCTGAGATTTCCTCACTCATGCTTTCATAGGCCTTGAGGATACTCTGGAGCCCCCATAGGGGAGTCAGGCCTCGGCTCGCCTGGAGACTTGCATGGCCTCTTTCTTCCACAACTGCAGCGGCAGTGACTGGCTCCCCGTCAAGGGGACACAGCGATGTGTGGCTTGCAATTGAGGTACCCCAGGGCTGTCTCACACGCCAGTGTGTTGGGAGTTGAGCCTCAGGGTAACAGTCCAAACATTGCAGGGCAGTATGGTTCATCTGGAGTGGACGAGGCATTTGGGGATCTTGAGGAGTGGTGGTGGGACACCTGAAGCTCCTCCCAACCCTCCTGATGCGAGGCCACCCCTTCGGATGAGAGGGGAACACTGCAAAACCTTTTTGATGAATTAGGGAAGGGCCCCTCATCTGGAGCTCAGCAGGGGAAATGGGTTTCCTCTTGAGTCGTGACAGGACCCTTGGGGTTCCTCTCGAGTGGGGACGGTTGGGGCGGGGAACTTCCTAGGTCACAACAAGCGTATGAAGAAGCCTTCTGAGGTCCAAGAGGGAAGGGGTGATTTCACCTGAGATGCCGCCATGGACAAGGGACTCACCTTCCCTGCAGGGGAGAAGCTACTGGTTTTTCTCGAGTTGCAGCGGGGTCCTCTCGATTTACGATGGGGACCCCAGGGACCCATCACTGTGGTTTCAGGAGAGGCCAGTCTCCATGCGAGTTGCGAGGCACCTGTGGGGATTCCTCCCAAGACGTCACCAGGTCCTCCATCTTCGTCTGGTGCTGAGGCCGAAGCCTGTGCTTGCCTCGCCCATGGTGACATAGGTCTTGGGGTTCCCCTGGAGCCCCCAAAGGGGAGTCAGTCGTCGTCTGGCCTGGGGACAGGCACAGCCGCTTTCCTCCCCAACTGCAGCAACAGTGTCCGGGTCCCAACTGAGCGGATACAGGGGTCCGTGGCTTGAACGCGAGGTACCCCAGGGCTATCACTCGTGCCAGTGTGACGGAGTCGAGCCTCGGGGTGATAGTCGAGGCAGTGCAGGACAGTCAGATTCATCTGGATTGGACTAGGCATATGGGCGTCTTGTGGAAATGTGAACCGACTCCTGAGGCTTCTCTGGACTCAGCTGGTTTGAGTGCCTCCTCTTGGGATGCGAGGGCAGAGCCGGGAATCCTTTCCCGTTGGAGCAGGGAAAGGGCCCCTCATCTGGTGCTGAACATGGGAAAATGGAGCTCCTCTTGAATCGTGGCCGGACCTTCGGCGTTCCTCTTGCGTGGGGACGTGTGAGGTGGGGAACTTCTTGGGTCACAGCAAGGGTGTCAAAGAGCATTTCGAGATCCAAGAGGGAACGTGTGATTACTTCTGTGATGCTGCAGTGGACAAGGGCCACACTCTGCCTGCAAGGGAGAAGCTTCTGGTTTTTCTCGAGTTGCGGCGGGGTCCTCTCGATTTACGACGGGGAACACAGGGACCCGCCCCTGTAGCCCCAGGAGAGGCCAGTCTCCGTCCGAGGGATGAGGCGCATCTGGGGATTCCTCCCAAGTGGCGCCAGAACCTCAGTCCCCTTCTGCTGCTGAGGCTGCAGCCTGAAATTGCCTCGCCCGTGCTGACATTTGTATTGGACTTCGCCTGGAGCCCGCAGAGGGGAATCATGCCTCATCTCGACTGGAGATGCTCAGGGCCGCTTTCCTTCCCAACTGCAGTAACAGTGTTTGGGTCCCTGTCCAGTCGATACAGGGATCTATGGCTTGCGCTCGAGGTACCCTAGGGCTGTCACATGTGCCAGTGTGTCTTAGTCGAGACTCGGGGTTACAGTCGAGGCAGTTCAGGGCAGTCAGGTTCATCTGAAGTGGGCGAGGCATTTGGGCGTCTTAGGAAATGGTGGCCCAACCAGGAAGACTCCTCCCGACTTTCCAGGTGCAAGCACCTCCTCTTGGGATGCGACAGGAACACCGCAAAACCTTTCCCGATGGAGCAGGGATATGGCCCCTCATCTGGAGCTCAGCAGGGGAAAAGGGGGCTCCTTTTGAGCCTTGGTAGGACCCTTGGGGTTCCTCTCGAGTGGGGACTGGTGGGGCGGGGAACTTCTGGGGTCACAACAAGGGTGTGAAGGAGCCTTTCAAGGTCCACGGCGACGGGGTCAATTCCCCTGAGATGATGTTGCAGACAAGGGCCACACCACGCCTGCAGGGGAGAAGCTTCTCGTTTTTCTTGAGTTGTGGCGGGGTACTCTCGAGTTATGACAGTGACCAGGGACCCGCCCCTGTATCCTCAAGTGAGGATATTCTCAGTGAGAGTTGCGAGGTGCCTCTGGGGATTCCTCCCCAGTCATCGCTGGGTCCTCAGTCCTCGTCTGGTGCTGAGATCGGAGTCTGAGATTTCCTCGCTCATGCTTTCATAGGTCTTGAGGTTACTCTGGAGCCCCTACAGTGTTGTCAGGCCTGTTCTCGCCTGGAGACTTGCACGGCCTCTTTCTTTCCCAACTGCAGAGGCAGTGTCCGGCTCCCCATAAAGCAGAGACAGGGATCTGTGGCTTGCCATCGAGGTACTCCAGGGCTGTCTCACGTGCCAATGTGTTGGGAGTCAAGCCTCGGGGTGACAGTTGAGAATGTGCATCGCAATCATGTTCATCTGGAGTATATGGGTATCCTGGGTAGTGGTTGTCGGACACCTGAGGCTCCTCCCGACTCTCCTGATGTGAGGCCATCTCCTGGGATGCGAGGGTAGTTCCGCAAAACCTTTCCTGATGGAGCAGGGAAAGCTCCTTATCTGGAGCTCAGCAGGGGAAAATGGGGCTCCACTTGATTCATGGCGGGACCCTCGGGGATACTGTTGAATGAGGACAGACGGGGCGGGAACTTCCTAGGTCACAACAAGGGTGACCTAGGGGTTCTTCACGAGTGGGGACGGTTGGGATGGGGAACTTCCTTGTTCAGAACAACGGTATGAAGGAGCCTTTTGTGGTCCAAGAGGGAAGGGGTGATATCCCCCAAGATTTTGCAGCAGACAAGGGACTCACCCTCCCTGCAGGGGAGAAGCTTCTGATTTTTCTCGAGTTGGGGCAGGGTCCTCTGGAGCTACAATGGGGACACCCGGGACCAGCTGCTGTGGCCTCAGGAGAGGCCAGTCTCCATGCGAGTTGCGAGGCACCTGTGGGGATTCCTCCTGAGACCTTGTCGGGTCCTCAGTCCTCTTCTGTTGCTGAGGCCGGAGCCTGTGCTTGCCTCTCCCATGCTGACAGAGGACTTGAGTTTCCCCTGGAACTCCCATAGGGGAGTCAGGCCTCATCTCGCCTGGGGACGTGCACAGCCGCTTCCTTCCCCAACTGTAGCAACAGTGTCTGGGTCTCTGTCGAGCAGATACAGGGATCAGTGGCTTGACCTCGAGGTACCCCAGGGCTATAACAAGGTCCAGTGTGCCGGAGTCGACCCTCAGGTTGACAGTCGAGACAGTGCAGGATAGTCAGATTCATCTGGAGTGGACTAGGCATTTGCGGGTCTTGCTGAAATGTGACCAAATGCCTGAGGCTTCTCTGGACTCACCTGGTGTGTGTGCGTCCTCTTGTGATGCAAAGGGAGAGGTGAGAACCCTTTCCTGATGGAGCAGGGAAAGGGCACGTCATCTGGAGCTGAGCATGGGAAAATGGGGCTCCTCTTGAGTCACGGAGGGACCCTCGGTGGTCCTCTCGAGTGGGGACGTGTGGGGCGGGGAACTTCTTGGGTCACATCAAGCGTGTGAAAAAGCATTTCGAGGTCCAAGTGGGAACAGCTGAATTCCCTCGACACGCCGCACCGGACTAGGGCCTCACTCTGCCGGCAATGGTGCAGCTTCTGCTTTTTCTCGAGTTGTGGTGGGGTCTTCTCGAGTACAACGGGGACCCCAGGGAGCTACCCATGTGGCATCAGGAGAGGCCTGTCTCCGTGCGAGATGCCACTGGGTATTCCTCCCCAGTTTGCAGGGTCCCCAGGCCTCTTCTGAACTGAGGCTGCAGCCTGAGCTTGCCTTGCCCATACTGAACTAGGACTTGGGGATACCCTGGAGCTCCCACAGGGGAGTCAGACCTCGTCTCGCCTGGGGACGTGCACAGCCGCTTTCCTCCCCAACTGCAGCAACAATGTCTGGGTCCCTGTCGAGCGGATACAGGGATCTATGGCTTGCGCTCGAGGTACCCTAGGGCTGTCACACGTGCCAGTGTGCCGGAGTTGAGCCTCGGGGTTACAGTCGAGGCAGTGCGGGTCAGTTAGGCTCATCTCAAGTGGGTGAGGCATTTGGGGGTCTTAGGAAATGGTGGCCCAAACTGTGAGACTCCTCCCGCCTTTCCAGGTGCGAGCACCTCCTCCTGGGATGTGAGGGGAACACCGCGAAACCTGTCCTGATGGAGCAGGGAAAGAACCCGTCATCTGGAGTTCAGCAGGGGAAAAAGGGGCTCCTCTTGAGACGTGGCGGGACACTTGGGGTACCTCTCGTCTGTTGCCAGGTGGGGCGAGGAATCTCTTGGGTCACAGCAAGGGCATTAAGGGGCCTTTTAAGGTCCACGAGGGACAGGGGGATTTCCCCTGTGATGCCGTTGCGGACAAAGGCCACACCACTCCTGCAGAGGAGAAGCTTCCGGTTTTTCTGAAGTTAAGGCGGGATCCTCTCGATTTACAATGGAGAACCCAGAGACCTGCCCCTGTATCCTCAGGAGAGGCCATTCTCAGTGCGAGTTATGAGGCACCTCTGGGCATTCCTCCCTAGTTTTCTCCAGGTCCTCAGTCCTCGTCTATTTCTGAGGTTGAGCCTGAGATTTCCTCTCACATGTTTTCATAGGTCTTGAGGTTACTCTGTAGGCCCCACATGGGAGTCAGGCCTCTTCTCGCCTGGAGACTTGCATGGCATCTTTCTTCAACAACTGCAGCGGCAGTGTCTGGCTCCCCATAAAATGGACACAGGGATCTGTGGATTGCCATCGAGGTATTCCAGGGCTGTCTCACATGCTAGTGTGTTGGGAGTACATCCTAAGGGTGACAGTCGAGACAGTGCAGAGCAGTCATGTTCATCTGGAGTGGACGAGGCATTTTGGGATATTGGGGGAGTGGTGGTCGGACACCTGAGGCTCCTCCCGACTCTCCTGATGTGAGGCCACCTCTTGGGATGTGAGGGGAGTGCCAGAAAACCTTTCCCGATGGAGCAGGGAAAGGGCCCCTCATCTGGAGCTCAGCAGGGGAAAACGGGGCTCCTCTTGAGGTGCGGCGGGCCTTCAGGGTTCCTCTTGAGTGGGGACGGATTGGGCGGGGAACTTCCTTGATCACAAAAAGGGTATCAAGGAGCCTTTCTAGGTCCAAGAGGGAAGGGGTGATTTCCCCTGAGATGCTGCAGTGGACAGGGGACTCACCCTCCCTGCAGGGGAGAAGCTTCTGGTTTTTCTCGAGTTGCGATGGGGTCCTCTCATGTTACGATGGGGACCCCAGGGACCCGCCGCTGTGGCCTCAGGAGAGCCCAGCCTCCATGTGAGTTGCCACGCACCTGTGGGGATTCCTCCTGAGACGTCGCAGGGTCCTCAGTCCTCCTCTGGTGCTGAGTCCGGAGCCTGTGCTTGCCTCGCTCATGCTGACATATGTCTTGGGGTTCCCCTGGAGAACCCATACGGGAGTCAGGCCTTGTCTTGTCTGGGGTCGTACACAGCCGCTTACCTCCCCAACTGAAGCCACAATTTCTGGGTCCATGTCGAGTGGATACAGGAATAAGTGTCTTGATCTCGAGGTACGCCAGGGCTATCAGACGTGCCAGTGTTCCGGACTCGAGCCTCGGGGTACAGTCGAGGCAGTGCAGGGCATTCAGATTCTTCTGAAGTGGACGAGGCATTTGGGGGTCCTGGGGAATGGTGGTCCAACCTGTGAGACTCGTCCAGACTTTCCAGGTTCCAGCGCCTCCTCTTGGGTTGTGAGGGGAACACAGCGAAACCTTTCCGATGGAGCAGGGAAAGGGCCCTTCATCTGGAGCTCAGCAGGGGAAAACGAGGCTCCTCTTGAGACTTGCCGGGACACTTGGGTTCCTCTCTAGTGGGGCCGGGTGGGGCTGGGATGTTCTTGGGTCACAGCAAGTGTCAAAGCAAGGTCAAAGCAAGGAGCCTTTCGAGGTACATGAGGGATGGTGTGAATTCCCCTGGGATGCCGTTGAAGACAAGGGCCACACCACACCTGCAGGGGAGAAGCTTCTGGTTTTTCTCAAGTGGCGGCGGGGTCCTCTCGAGTTACGACGGGGACCCCAGGGACCCGCCCCTGTATCCTCAGGAGAGGCCATTCTCAGTGCGAGTTGCGAGGTGCCTCTGGGGATTCCTCTCGAGTTATCGTCGGGTCCTCAGTCCTCGTCTGGTGCTGAGGTCGACCCTGAGATTTCCTCCCTCGTGCATTCATAGGTCTTGAGGTCACTCTGGAGCCCCCACAGGGGAGTCAGGCCTCTTCTCGCCTGGATTCTTCCAAGGCCTCTTTCTTCCCCAACGGCAGCGGCAGTGTCTGGCTCTGTGTCAAGCAGACAAAGGCATCTGTGGCTTGCCATCGAGGTACTCCAGGCCTGTCTCACGTGCCAGTGTATTGAGAGTCGAGCCTCGGGGTGACACTTGAGAGAGTATAGGGCAGTCATGTTCATCTGGAGTGGACCAGGCATTTGGGGATCTTGGGGAGTGGTGGTCGTACACCTGAGGCTCCTCCCAACTCTTCTGATTCGAGGCCACCTCTTGGGATTCGAGGGGAGCGCCTGAAAGGCTTTCCCAATGGAGCAAGGAAAGAGCCCCTCATCTGGAGCTCAGCAGGGGAAAACGGGGCTCCTCTTGATTTGTGGTGGGACCCTCAGGTTTCCTCTCAAGTGGGGATGGTTGGGACGGGGAACTTCCGAGGTCACAACAAGGGAATGAAGGAGTGTTTCGAGGTCCATGAGGCAAGGGGTGATTTCCTCCGAGATGCTGCAGCAGACAAGGGACTCACCTTCCCTGCAGGGGAGAAGCTTCTGGTTTTTCTCCAGTTGTGGCGGGGTCTTCTCGAGTTATGTCAGGAAATCCAGGTACCTGCTGCTCTGACCTCAGGAGAGGCCAGTCTCCATGCGAGTTGCGAGTGACCTGTGGGGAATCCACCTGAAATGTTGACGGGCCCTCAGTCCTCATCTGCTGCTGAGCCCGGAGCCTGTGCTTGTCTCACCCATGCTGACATAGGTCTTGGGGTTCCCCTGCAGCCCCCATAGGGGAGTCAGTCCTCATCTCGCCTGGGTTCGTTCTCGGCACTTTCCTCCCTAACTGCAGCAACAGTGTCCAGGTCACTGTCGACTGGAGTGGACGAGGCATTTGGCGTCTTGGGGAATGATGGCCCAATCTGTGAGTCTCCTCCTGACTCTCGAGGTGCGAGCACCTCCTCTTGACATGCGAGGGGAACATCTCGAAACCTTTCCTGACGGATCAGGGAAAGGGCCCCCCATCTGAAGCTCAGCAGGCGAAAACCAGGCTCCTCTTGAGTCTTGGTGGGACTCTCGGGGTTCCTCTCGAATGGGGACCGGTGGGGCGTGTAACTTCTTGGGTCATAGCAAGGGTGTGAAGGGGCCTTTCCAGGTCCAAGAGGGAAGGGGTGAATTACCCCAAGATGCCGCATTGGACAAGGGCTTCTCCCAGCCTGCAGGGAAGTGTCTTTTTTTTTTCGAGTTGTGGAGGGGTCCTCCCACCTTACGACGGAGCCCCAGGTAACCACCCCTGTGGCCCCAGGAGAGGCCAATCTCCGTGGGAGGGGTGAGGCACATCTGGGGATTCTTCCGAGTTGCGCCAAGTCCTCAGTCCCATTCTGGGGCTGAGGCCAGAGCCTGAGCTTTCCTCTCCCGTGCCTAGGTAGTTCTTGGAGTTCCCCTGGAGCACGCTCAGGGGACTCAGGCCTCGTCTCACTCTTAGACATGCAGGGCCGCTTTACTCCAGGGTGCAGTAGCCGTGTCCGGCTCTCCGTGGAACGGATGAAGGGATCTGTGGCTTGCCCTTGTGGTACCCCAGGGCTATCACACGTGCCAGTGTGTCAGAAGTCGAGCCTCGGGGATGTAGTCGAGGATGTGCAAGACAGTAGGTTCATCTGGAGTGGACGAGGCATTTGGGGTTCTGGCGGAAAGGTGATGAGACACCTGAGGCTCCTCTGGACTCGCCTGGTGTGAGGGCCTCCTCTTGGGATGAGAGGGGAGAGCCTGGAACCCTTTCCGATGGAGCATGGAAAGGGCCCCTCATCTGGAGCTGAGCATGGGAAAATGTTGCTCCTCTTGAGTCGAGTCAGAACCCTCGGCAGTCCTCTTCAGTGGGGATGAGTGGGGCGGGGAAATCTTGGGTCACAGCAAGGGTGTGAAGGAGCATTTTGAGGTCCAAGAGGGAACGGATTATTTCTGCCAGGACGCCGCAGTGGGCAAGGCCCTCACTCCGGCTGAAAGGGAGAAGCTTCTGGTTTTTCTTGAGTTGCGGTGGGGACCTCTCGAGTACGAAGGGGACCCCAGGGACCCGCTCATGTGGCATCAGGAGAGGCCAGTCTCAGTGCGATTTGCCACTGGGTATTCCTCCCCAGTCGTTGCTGGGTCCCCAGTACTCTTGTGGATCTGTAGCCTTAGCTTGAGCTTGGCTCGCCCATGCTGACCTAGGTGTTGGGGTTCCCCTGGAGCTCCCACAGGGGAGTCAGGCCTCGTCTCGCCTGGAGACATGCACGGCCGCTTTCCTCCCCATCTGCAGCAGAAGTGTCCAGCACCCCTTCGAGCAGACACAGGGATTTGTGCCTTGCACTCGAGGTACCCCAGGGCTGTCATACGTGCCAGTGTGTCGGGAGTCGAGTCTCGGGGTCACACTTGAGGCAGTGCAGAGTAGTCAGGTTCATCAGGAATGGGCGAGGTATTTGGGGGTCTTGGGAATGATGGACCGACTCCTGAGGTTCGTGTGTCTCTGCTCGTTCGAGTGCCTCTTTTTGGGATGCCTGGGGAGAGCCGTGAACACTTTCCTGATGGAGCAGGGATAGGGCCCATTATCTGGAGCTCAGCAGGGGAAAACAGGGCTCCTCTTGAGTCTTGGAAGGACACTCGGGGTTCCTCACTAGTGGAGACGAGTGGGGAGGGGAACTTCTTTGATCACACAAGGGTGTGAAGGAGACTTTCGATGTCTAGGAGGGAAGGGTTGATTTCCGCCGAGATGCCCATGCGGACAAGGGCCTCACTCGACCTGCAGGGGAGAAGTTTCTTGTTTGTTTCTAGTGCCGGTGTGGTCCACTAGAGATACGGTGGGACCACCAGAAACCCGCCCTTGTGGCCACAGGAGAGGACATTCTCCATGCGAGTTGCGAAGCACCTGTGTGGATTCATTCCAAGATGTCGCCGAGTCCTCAGTCCTCGTCTGGTGCTGAGGCTGGAGCCTGTGCTTGCCTCGCCCATGCTGACATAGGTCTTGGGGTTCCCCTGGAGCCCCCACAGGAGAGTCAGGCCTCGTCTCGCCTGGAAACGTGCACAGCCGCTTTCCTCCCCATCTGCAGCAACAGTGCAACAGTCCCTGTTGAGCGGATACAGGGATCAGTGTCTTGACCTCGAGGTCCCCTAGGGGGTTACACGTGCCAATGTGCCAGAGTCGAGCCTCAGGGTGACAGTTGAGGCACTACAGGGCAGTCAGGTTCATCTGGAGTGAACCAGGCATTTAAGGGTCTTGGGGAAATGTGACCAGAGGCCTGAGGCCCCTCTGGACTCGCATGGTTTGAGGGCTTCCTCTTGGGATGCGAATGGAGAGCCGAGAACCCTTTCCCGATGGAGCAGGGAAAGGGCCCCTCATCTGGAGCTGAGCTCGGGAAAATTGAGCTCCTCTTGAGTCGCGACGGGACCCTCGGTGGTACTCTCGAGTGGGGACGGATGGGGTGGAGAATTTTTGGGGTCACAGCAAGGGTGTGATGGAGCATTTCGAGGTCCACGAGGGATAGGGTGATTTCCACCAGGACGCCACAGTGGACAAGGTCCTCACCCCGCCTGCAAGGGAGAAGCTTCTGGTTTTCTCGAGTTTCGGCTGGGTCCTCTCGAATCATGACCGGGACCCAGGGACCTGCCCATGTGGCTTCAGAAGAGGCCAGTCTGCGTGCAAGTTGCCACTGGGTATTCCTCCCCAGTGGTCGTCGGGTCCCCAGGCCTTGTCTGATACTGAGGCCGCAGCATGAGTGCAGGGAACAAAGTATAAGGGAGGCTGGGAAGACTCTTGCACACAAGGATGTTTCTTTGGTCCTTCAAAAAGGAACAGACCCAGGGTCACAAGGATTCTGAGTTGATAAGTAAGTTCACCAAAACAAAGTCTTAGCTGCAGTAAATAAGTTATTGTAAAGGTTATCTCGCCCCGCACCTGCCCATTGTATAGTCATTGAATCATAATTTTTGGCAACTTGCTCTGTAAATTGTTGTGGAAAAGATATAAAATAAGGATAAAGTAAGGCAGCTGCAAGTAGCAGAGGAGAATAAGAGAATAATAATAAAAAAAAAAAAGATAGAAACCACTCGGCCGTGTTGGTGTTTCATTCTGTCCCTAGCACCTGAGCTTGCCTTGCCCGTGCTGACATTTGTCTTGGGCTTCCTCTGGAGTCAGTACAGGGGAGTCAGGCCTCTTCTCCACTGGAGACTTACAAGGGCGCTTTCTTCCCCAACTGCAGTAACAGTGTCTGGGTCCCTGTCGAGCGGATACAGGGATCTATGGCTTGCACTGGAGGTGTCCCAGGGCTGTCAACGTGCCAGTATGCCGGAGTCGAGCCTCAGGGTTACACTCGAGGCAGTGCAGGGCAGTTACGTTCATCTGAACTGAACGAGGCATTTGGGGGTCTTGGGGAATGGTGGCCCAACCTGTGAAACTCCTCCCGACTTTCCAGGTGCCAGCACCTCCTCTTGGGATGCGAGGGGAACACCGCGAAACCTTTCCCGACGGAGCAGAGAAAGGGCTCCTCATCTGGAACTCAGCACGGTAAAACGGGGCTCCTCTTGAGTCTTGGCGGGACACTTGGGGTTCCTGTCGAGTGGGGACGGGTGTGAGGGGGAACTTATTGGGTCACAGCAAGTGTGTGAAGGAGCCTTTGAGGTCCCCGAGGGATGGTGTGAATTCTCCTGAGATGTCGTTGTGGACAAGGGCTACACCATGCCTGCAGGGGAGAAGCTTCCGGTTTTTCTCGAATTGTGGCGGGGTCCTCTCGAGTTATGATGGGGACCCCAGGGACCCACCCCTGTATCTTCAGGAGAGGCCATTCTCAGTGCGAAATGAGGCACCTCTAGGAATTCCTCCCCGGTCATCGCCGGGTCCTCAGTTCTCGTCTGGTACTGAGGACGGAACCTGTGATTTCTCGCTCATGCTTTCATAGGTCTTGAAGTTACTCTGAATCCCCAACAGGGGAGTCAGGCCTCTCCTCGCCTGGAGACTTGCATGGCCTCTTTCTTCCCCAACTGCAGCAGCAGTGTCCAGCTCCCTATAAAGTGGACACAGGGATCTGTGGCTTGCCATCGAGGTACTCCAGGGATATCTCACGTGCCAGTGTGTTAGGAGTCAACCTCGAGTGACAGTCAAGACAGTGCAGGGCAGTCATGTTCATATAGAGGGGATGAGGCATTTGGGGATCTTGGGGAGTGGAGGTCGAACACTTGAGGCTCCACCCAAATCTCCTGATGCGAGGCCACTTCTTGGGATGCGAGGGGAGTGCCGGAAATCCTTTCCCGAAGGAGCAGGGAAAAGGTCCCTCATCTGGAGCTTAGCAGGGGAAAACGGGGCTCCTTTTGATTTGCAGCGGGACCCTCGGGGTTCCTCTCGAGTGGGGATGGTTGGGGCGGGGAACTTCCTAGGTCACAACAAGGGTATGAAGGATACTTTCGAGGTCCAAGAGGGAAGGGGTGATTTCCCTTGAGATGCTGCAGTAGACAAGGGAATCACCCTCCCTGCAGCTGAGAAGCTTCTGATTTTTCTCGAGTTGCGGCGGGGTCCACTCGAGTTACAAGGATGACGCCAGTGACCAGCCCCTGGGGCCTCAGGAGAGGCCAATTTCCATGCGAGTTGGAGGCAAATCTGGAGATTCCTCCCAAGACCTCGCCGGGTCCTCAGTCCTCATCTGTTGCTGAGGCCGGAGCCTGTGCATGCCTCGCCCATGCTGACATAAGTCGTGGGATTCCCCTGGAGCCCCCATAGGGGAGCCAGGCCTCGTCTTGCCTGGGGACGTGCACAGCCGCTTTCCACCCTAACTGCAGGAACACTGTACGGGTCCCTGTAGAGCGGCAACAGGGATCAGTGGCTTGACCTCTAGGTACCCCAGGACTATCACACGTGCCAGTGAGCCAGAGTCAAGATTCGGGGTGACAGTCCAGGCAATGCAGGACAGTCAGATTCATCTGGAGTGGACTAGACATTTGGGGTTCTTGGGAATGGTGGCTCAAACTGTGAGACTCCTCCCGACTTTCTAGGTGCAAACAACTCCTCTTGGGATGTGAGGGGAACACCGCAAATCCTTGCTCAAAGAAGCAGGGAAAGGGCTCTTCATCTGGAACTCAGCAGGGGAAAATGGGGCTCCTCTTGACTCTTGGTGGGACACTTGGGTTCCTCTCTAGTGGGGCCGGGTTGGGCGGGGAACTTCTTGGGTCACAGCAAGTGTGTGAAGAAGCCTTTCGAAGTCCACGAGAGACAGGCTGAATTACCCTGAGATACCCTTGCGAACAAGGGTCACACCAAGCCTGCAGGGGAGAAGCTTCTGGTTTTTCTCTAGTTGAGGCAGGGTCCTCTCGAGTTACGACGGGGACCCAAGGGACCCGCCCCTGTGGCCTCAGGAGAGGATATTCCCAGTGCGAGTTGCAAGGTACCTGTGGGGATTCCTCCCAGTCATCACGGGGTCCTTAGTCCTCGTCTGGTGCCTGTGCTTGCCTCGCCCATGCTGACATACGTCTTGAGGTTTCTCTGGAGCCCCCACAGGGGAATCAGGCCTCGTCTCGCCTGGGGACCTGCACAGCCGCTTTCCTCCCCAACTGCAGCAACAGTGTCCGGGTCAATGTCGAGCGGATACAAGGATCAGTGGCTTGACCTCGAGGTACCCAGGGTTATTACAAGTGCCAGTGGCCTGGAGTCGAGCCTCGGGGTGACATTCGAGGCAGTGCAGGACAGTCAGATTCATCTGGAGTGTACTAGCCATTTGTGGATCTTGCGGAAATATGACCCGACGCCTGAGGCTTCTCTGTACTCGCCTGATGGGAGTACCTCAACTTGTGATGCGAGGGGGAGCCGGGGACCCTTTCCAGATGGAGCAGGGAAAGGGCCCCTCATCTGGAGCTCATAGGGGAAAACGGGTTTCCTCTTGAGTCTTGGCGGGACCCTCTGCGGTGCTCTCAAGTGGGGATGTGTGGGGCCAGGAACTTCTTGGGGCACAGCAAGGGTGTGAAAGAGCGTTTTGAGGTCCAAGAGGAAATGAGTGATTTCCCATGGGACGCAGCAGCGGACAAGGGACTCACCCTCCCTGCAGGGGAAAAGCTTCTGGATTTTCTCTAGTTGTGGCAGGGTCCTCTAGAGTTACGACGGGGACCCAAGGGACCCGCCCCTGTATCCTCAGGAGAGGCCATTCTCACTGTGAGTTGCGAGGAGCCTCTGGGGATTCCTCCCCAGTCATCGCCGGGTCCTCAGTCCTCGTCTGGTGCTGAGGTCACAGCCTGAGATTACCTCGCTCATGCTTTCATAGGTCTTGAGGTTACTTCGGAGACCCCACAGGGGAGTCAGGCCTCCTGTCGCCTGGAGACTTGCACAGCCTCTTTCTTCCCCAACTGCAGCGGCAGTGTCCAGCTCCCCATAAAGTGGACACAGGGATCTGTGGCTTGCCATCGAGGTACTTCAGGGCTCTCTCACGTGCCAGTGTGTTGGGAGTCGAGCCTTGGGGTGACAGTCGAGACAGTGCAGGGCAGTCAGGTTCATCTGGAGTGAACAAGGCATTTGGGGATCTTGGGAAGTGGTGCTTGGACACCTGAGGCTTTTTCCGACTCTCCTGATGCGTCACCACCTCTTGGAATGTGAGGGGAGCTCCGGAAAACCTTTCCAGATGGAGCAGGGAAAGGGCTCCTCATCTGGAGCTCAGCAGGGGAAAACAGGGCTCCTCTTGATTCGTGGCGGGACCCTCGGGGTTCCTCTCGAATGGGGACGGTTGGCCGGGGAACTTCATTGGTCACAACAAGGGTATGAAGGAGCCTTTCGAGGTCCAAGAGGGAAGGGATGTTTTCCCCCGAGTTGCTGCAGCAGACAAGGGACTCACCCTCCCTGCAGGGGAGAAGCTTCTGGTTTTCTCAAGTTATGGTGGGGTTCTCTCGAGTTATGACGGGGACCGCAGGGACCCACCGTTGTGGCCTCAGGAGAGGCCAGTCTCCATGCGAGTTGGGAGGCACCTGTGGGGATCCCTCCCGAGACGTTGCCGCGTACTCAGTTCTAGTCTTGTGCTGAGGCTGGAGCCTGTGCTTGCCTCGCCCTTGCTGACATAGGTCTTGGAGTTCCCCTGGAGCCCCCATAGGGGAGTCAAGAATCGTCTCGCCTGGGGACGTGCACATCCGCTTTCCTCCCCAACTGCAGCAACATTGTCCGGGTTCCTGTTGAGCGGATGCAGGGATCAGTGGCTTGATCTCGAGGTACCCCAGGGCTATCACACGTGCCAGTGTGCCGGATTCGAGCCTTGGGGTGACAGTTGAGGCAGTTCAGGACAGTCAGATTCATCTGGATCAGACTAGGCATTTGCGGGCCTTGCAGAAATGTGACCCGATGCATGAGGCTTCTCTGGACTCACTTGTTGTGAGTGCCTCCTCTTGGGATGTGAGGGGGGAGCCAGGAACCCTTTCCCGATGGAGCAGGGAAAGAGCCCCTCATCTGTAGTTGAACATGGGAAAATGGAGCTCCTCTTGAGTCACGGCGGGACCCTCAGTAGTCCTCTGGAGTGGGGACGTGTGGGGTGGGTAACTTCTTGGGTCACATCAAGGGTGTCAAAGAGCATTTCCAGGTCCAAGACGGAATGGGTGATTTCCCCTGGGACACAGCAGAGACAAGGGCCTCACTCCGCCTGAAAGGGAGAAGCTTCTGGTTTTTCTCGAGTGGCGGCAGGGTCTTCTTGAGTTACGAAGGGGACCACAGGGCTGTGCCCCTGTGGCCCGAGGATAGGCCAGTCTCCGTGCGAGGGGCGAGGCACATCTGGGGATTTCTCCCCTGTGGCGCCAAGTCCTCAGTCCCCTTCTAGTACTGAGGCTGCAGCCTGAGATTGCCTCCCCTGTGCTGACATTTGTATTGGGCTACCCATGGAGCCCGCTGAGTGGAGTCAGGCCTCATCTCGACTGGAGACGTGAACGGCCGCTTTCCTTCCCAACTGCATTAACAGTGTCAGGGTCCCTGTCGAGCGGTTACAGGGATCGATGACTTGCGCTCGAGGTACCCGAGGGCTGTCACACGTGCCAGAGTGCCAGAGTCGAGCCTCAGGGTTACAGCCGTGGCAGTGCAGGGCAGTCAGTTTCATTTGAAGTGTACGAGTCATTTGGGGATCTTGGGGAATGGTGACCCAAACTGTGAGACTGCTCCAGACTTTCCATGTGTGAGCACGTCCTCTTAGGATGCGAGGGGAACACCGCGAAAGCTTTCCCAGTGGAGCAGGGAAAGGGCCTCTCATTTGGACCTCAGCAGGGAAAAACGGGACTCTTCTTCATTCTTGTCCAGACCCTTGGGGTTCCTATCGTGTGGGGACGGGTGGGGTGGGGAACTTCCTAGGTCACAACAAGGGTATGAATGAGCCTTTCGAGGTCCAAGAGGGAAGGGGTGATATTCCCTAAGATGACGTTATAGACAAGGGCCACACCATGCCTACAGGGGAGAAGCTTCCGGTTTATCTCAAATTGCGGCGGGGTCCTCTCGAGTTATGACGGGGACCCCAGGGACCCGTCCCTGTATCCTCAGGAGATGCTATTCTCAGTGCGAGTTGCGAGCCGCCTCTGGTGATTCCTCCCCAGCCATCCCGGGGCCTCAGTCCTCGTCTGGTGCTGAAGTCGGAGCCTGAGATTTCCTCGCTCATGCTTTCATAGGTCTTGAGGTTACTCTGGAGCCCCGGCAGGGAAGTCAGGCCTCTTCTCGCCTGGAGACTTGCATGGCCTCTTTCTTCCCCAACTGCAGCGGCAATGTCCGGCTCCCCAAAAAGCGGACAAAGGGATCTGTGGCTTGCTATCGAAGTACTCCAGGGCTGTCTCATGTGCCAGTGTTTTGGGAGTCGAGCCTCGGGGTGCAGGGCAGTCATGTTCATCTGGAGTGGACGAGGCATTTGGGGATCTTGGGGAGTGGAGGTCGAACATCTGAGGCTCCTCCCGACTTTCCTGATACGAGACCACCACTTGGTATGCGAGATGAGCCATGGAAAACCTTTCCTGATGGAGTGGGGAAAGGGCACCTCATCTGGAGATCAGCAGTGTAAAACGGGTCACCTCTTGAGTCGCAGCCGGACCCTTGGGTTTCCTCTTGAGTGGGGACGGATGGGGCGGGAAACTTAATAGGTCACAACAAGGGAATGAAGAAGCCTTTCGAGGTCCATGAGGGACGGGGTGATTTCCCCTGAGATGCCGTTGTGGACAAGGGCCACACCACACCTGCAAGGGTGAAGCTTCTGTTTTTTCTCGAGTTGCGGTGGGGTCCATTCGAGTTACCACGGGGACCCCAGGAACCTGCTGCTGTGGCCTCAAGAGAGGCCATTCTCCATGTGAATGGCGAGGCACCTGTGAGGATTCCTCCCGAGATGTCGCCGGGTCCTGAGTCCTCGTCTGCTGCTGAGGCCGGAGCCTGTGCTTGCCTCGCCCATGCTGACATAGGTCTTGGGTTTTCCCTTTAGCCTCCATAGGGGAGTCAGGCCTCGTCTCGTCTGGGGACATGCACAGCTGCTTTCCTCCCCAACTGCAGCAACATTGTTTGGGTCCCTTTAGAACGGATACCGGTATCAATGGCTAGTCCTCGAGGTACCCCAGGGCTATCACACGGGCCAGTGTGCGGAACTGAGCATTGTGGTGACAGTCGAGGCAGAGCAGGACAGTCAGATTCATCTGGAGTAGACTAGGCAATTGGGGGTCTTGCAGAAATTTGACATGACACCTGAGGCTTCTCTGGACTCACCTGGTGTGAGTGCCTACTCTTGGGATGCAAGGGGGGAGCCTGGAACCCTTTCTCAATGGAGGAGGGAAAGGGCCCCTCATGTGGAGCTAAGCATGGGAAAATGGAGCTCCTCGTGAGTCGTGGCGGTACCCTCAGCGATCCTCTGCAGTGAGACCGTGTCGGGCGGGGAACTTCTCGGGTAACAGCAAGGGTGTGAAAGAGCATTTCGAGGTCCAAGAAGGAACGGGAGATTTTCCCCGGGATGCTGCAGCAGACAAGGCCTCACTCTGCCTGCAAGGGTGAAGCTTCTGGTTTTCCTCAAGTTGCGGCCAGGTCTCCTCGAGTTATCACGGGGACCACAGGGATCCGCCCCTGTAGCCCCAGGAAAGGGCAGTCTCTGTGCAAGGGGCTAGGCACATCTGGGGATTCCACCCCAGTGGCACCAAGTCCTCAGTCCCCTTCTGGTGCTGAGGCTGCAGCCTGAAATTGCCTCGCCTGTGGTGACATTTGCATTGGGCTTCCCCTGGAGCCGGCAGAGTGGAGTCAGGCCTAGTCTCGACTGGAGACGTGCACAGGCACTTTCCTTCCCAACTGCAGTAACAGTGTCCGGGTCACTGTCGAGCGGATACAGGGATCAGTGGCATGACCTCGAGGAACCCCAGCGCTGTCACACTTGCCAGTGTGGCGGAGTCGAGCCTGGGTGACATTCGAGGCAGTGCAGGACAGTCAGATTCATCTGGAGCGGACTAGGCATTTGGGGGTCTTGCAGAAATGTGACGCAATGCCTGAGGCTTCTCTGGACTCGCCTGGTGTGAGGTCCTCCTCTTGGGATGCGAGTGGGAGGCCGGGAACACTTTTCTGATGGAGCAGTGAAAGGGCCTCTCATCTGGAGCTGAGCATGGGAAAATGAAGCTCGTGTTCAGTCATGGCAGGACCCTCAGCGGTCCTCTCGAGTGGGGACGTATGGGGCGGGGAAATTTTGGTAACAGCAAGGGTGTGAAAGAGCATTTTGAGATCCAAGAGGGAATGGGTGATTTCCCCCGGGACGCCGAAGAGGACAAGAGACTCACTCCGCCTGCAAGGGTGAAGCTTCTGGTTTTTTCTCGAGGTGCCACGGGGTCCTCTTGAGTTACAACGGGGACCACAGGGATCCACTCCTGTAGCCCGTGGATAGGCCAGTCTCCGTGCGAGAGTCAAGGCACATCTGGGGATTCCTCCCCAGTGGCGCCAAGTCCTCAGTCCCCTTCTGGTGCTGAGGCTGCAGCCTGAGATTGGCTCGCCATTGCTGACATTTGTTTCAGCTTCCGCTGGAGCCTGCAGAGTGTAGTCAGGTCTCGTCTCAGCTGGAGATGTGCACGGGCTCTTTCCTTCGCAACTGCAGTAACAGTGTCCGGGTCCCTGTCTAGCGGATACAGGGTCTATGGCTTGAGCTCGTGTTACCGAAGGCTGTCACACGTGCCAGGGTGCCGGAGTGGAGCCTCGGGGTAAGAGTCGAGGCAGTGCAGTGCAATCAGGTTCATCTGAAGTGGATGAGGCATTTGGAATCTTGGGGAGTGGTGGTCGCACACCTGAGTCTCCTCCCAACTCTCCTGATGCGAGGGCAACTCTTGGGATGCGAGGGGAGCGCCGGAAAACCTTTCCCGATGGAGCAGGGAAAGGGCCACTCATCTGGAACTCAGCAGGGGAAAACGGGGCTCTACTTTAGTTGCAGCGTACCCTCGGACTTCCTCTCGATTGGAGAAGGTTGGGACGGGGAACTTCGTAGGTCACAACAAGGGTATGAAGGAGCCGTTCGAGGTCCAAGAGGGAAGGGATGTTTTCCCCTGAGATGCTGCAGCAGACAAGGGACTCACCCTCCCTGCATGGGAGAAGCTTCTGGTTTTCTCAAGTAACGGCGGGGTCCTCTCAAGTTATGACGGGGACCCTAGGGACCCACCACTGTGGCCTCAGGAGGGGCCAGTCTGATGCAAGTTGCATGGCACCTCTGGGGATTATTCCCAAGACGTCGCCGGGTCCTCAGTCTTCATTTGGTGCTGAGGCTAGAGCCTGTGCTTGCCTCGCCCATGATGACATAGGACTTGGGGTTCCCCTGGAGCCCCCATAGGGGAGTCAGGCCTTGTATCGCCTGGAGACGTGCACAGCCGCTTTCCTCCCCAACTGCAGCATCAGTGTCCAGGTCCCTGTCGAGTGGATACAGGGATCAGTGGCTTGCCCTCGATATACCCCAGGGCTATCACACGTGCCAGTGTGTTGGAGTTGAGCCACGGAGTGACAGTCGTGGCACTGCAGGGCACTCAGTTTCATCTGGAGTGGATCAGGCATTTGGGGTACTTGGGGAAATGTGACCTGATTTCTGAGACTCCTCTGGACTCGCCTGGTGTGAGGGCCTCCTCTTGGGATGCGAGGGGAGAGCCGGGAAACCTTTCCCGTTGGAGCAGGGAAAGGGCCCCTCATCTTCAGCTGAGCATGGGAAAATGGAGCTCCTCTTGAGTCGCAGCGGGACCCTCGGCGGTCCTCTCGAGTCGGGACGGGTGGGGCGGGGAACTTCTTGGGTCACAGCAAGGGTGTGAAGGAGCATTTCGTGGTCCAAGAGGGAACATACGTTTTCCTCCGTGATGCCGCAGCGGACAAGGACCTCACTCTTCCTGCAAGGGAGAAGCTTAAGGTTTTACTCAAGTTGTGGTGGGGTCCTCTGGAGTTACGATGGGGATCACAGCAATCCACCCCTGTGGCCCCAGGATAGGCCAGTCTCCATGCAAGGGGCGAGGCACATCTGCGGATTCCTCACTAGTGGCGCCACATCCTCAGTCCCCTTCTGGTGCTGTGGCTGCAGCCTGAGATTGCCTCGCCCGAGCTGACATTTGTATTGGGCTTCCACTGGAGCCCGCAGAGGGGAGTCAGGCCTTGTCTCGACTGGAGACATTCATGGCAGCTTTCCTTCCCAACTGCAGTAACAGTGTCCAGTTCCCTGTCGATCGGATACAGGGATGTAAGGCTTGCCCTGGAGGTAATCTAGAGCTGTCACACATGCCATTGTGCCGGAGTCGAGACTCAGGGTTACAGTCGAGGCAGTGCAGGGTAGTCAGGTTCATCTGAAGTGGACGAGGCATTTGGGGTCTTGGGGAGTGGCCGTCGTACACCTGAGTCCTCCCAACTCTTCTGATGCGAGGCCAACTCTTGGGATGTGAGGGGAGCGCCGGGAACCCTTTCCCGATGGAGCACGGAAAGGGCACCTCATCTGGAACTGAGCATGGGAAAATGGAGCTCCTCTTGAGTTGCGGTGGGACCCTCGGCGATCCTCTTGACGTGTGGGCCTGGGAACTTCTGGGAATTCAGCAAGGGTTTGAAGGAGCCTTTCCAGGTCCAAGTAGGACGGGCTGAATTCCCCCGTGATGCCGCCACAGACAAGGGCCTCACACCGCCTGCAGGGGAGAAGCTTCTGTTTTTTCTTGAGTTGCCCCAGGGTCATCTCCAGTTGTAAATGAGACCTCAGGGACTCGCCTCTGTGCCCTGTGGAGAGGCCAGTGTATGTGCATGTTGGGAGGCTCCTCTGGGGATTCCTCCACAGTCGTCGTCGGGTTCTCAGTCCTCGTCTAGTGCTGAGGCCGGAGAATGAGCTTTCCTCGCCGTGATGACATAAATCTTGGGGTTCCCCTGGAGCGCCCTCAGGGGAGTCAGGACTCGTCTCGCCCATAGACATGCAGGTCCGCATTTCTCTAGGGTGTAACAGCCTTGTCCGGCTCTCTTTTGAGTGGACAAAGGGATCTGTGGCTTGCACTGGAGGTACCTCAGGGCTATCACACGTTCCAGGGTGTCTGAAGTCAAGCCTCGGGGCAGAAGTCGAGGCAGGGAAGGGCAGTCAGGTTCATCTGGAGTGGACGAGGCATTTGGGGTTCTTCAGGAAATGTGACCAGAGGCCTGAGGCTCCTGTGGCCTCGCTTGGTGTGAGGGACTCTTCTTGGGATGTGAGGGGAGAGGTGGGAACCCTTTCCCGATGGAGCAGGGAAAGGACCCCTCATATGGAGCTGAGCAGGGGAAAATGGAGATCCTCTTGAGTCGCAGCAGGACCCTCGGCAGTCCTCTCCAGTGGGGACGGGTGAGGAGGGAACTTCTTGGGTCACAGCAAGGGTTTGAAGGAGGCTTTCGAGGTCAAAGATGAAAGGGTGATTTCCCCCGTGATTCTGCAGCAGACAAGGCACTCATGCTCCCTGCTGGGGAGAAGCTTCTGGTTTTTCTCGACTTGAGGCGGGGTCCTCTCGAGTTACGAAGGAGACCCCAGGGACCCGCTGCTGCGGCCTCAGGAGAACCCAGACGCCATGCGATTTGATAGGCACCTCTGGGGATTCCACCCCAGACGTCGCCGTGTGCTCAGTCCTCATCTGGTGCTGAGGCCGGAGCCTGTGCTTGCCTCGCCCATGCTGACATAGGTCTTGGAGTTCCCCGGGAACCCCCACAGGGGAGTCAGGCCTCGTCTAGCCTGGAGACGTGCACAGCCGCTTTCCTCCCCAACTGCAGGAACAGTGTCCAGGTGCCTGTTGAGAGGATACAGGGATCAGTGGCTTGTCCTCGATATACCCGAGGGATATAACAAAGGCCAGTATGCCAGAGTTGAGCCTCGTAGTGACAGTCGAGGCCGTGCTGGGCTCAGGTTCATCTGGAGTGGACGAGGCATTTGGGGGCCTTGGGGAAAGGTGGCCCAAACTGTGAGACTCCTCGCTACTCTCCATTTGCGAGCACCTCCTCTTGACATGCGAGGGGAACACAGTGAAACCTTTCCCGTCGGAGCAGGGAAAGAGATCCTCATCTTGAGATCAGCAGGGGAAAACAGGGCTCCGCTTGAGCCTTGGCGGGACCCTCGGGGTTCCTCTCGAGTGGGGACGGCTGGGGCGGGGAAATTCTTGGGTCACAGCATGGGTGTCAAGGAGCCATTCGAGGTCCATGGGAGTTGAGGTGAATTCTTCTGAGATGCCGCCAAGCAAAAGGGCCACACCACGTCTGTAGTGGAGGAGCTTCTGGTTTTGCTCGAGTTGCGGTGGTGTCCTCTGGAGTTACGGCAGGGACCCCAGGGACCCGCCCCTGTATCCTCAGGGGGGTCCATTCTCAGTGCGAGTTGCGAGGCGCCTCTGGGGATTCTTCCATAGACGTCGCTGGGTCATCAGTCCTCGTCAAGTGCTGAGATCAGAGCTTGAGTTTTCCTTGCTCATGCTTTCAAGGTCTTGAGGTTACTCTGGCGCACCCACAGTGGGGGCAGGCCTCATCTCGCCTGGAGACTTGCACAGGCTCTTTCTTCCCCAACTGCAGCAGCAGTGTCCAGCTCCCCGTCAAGCGGACACAGGAATCTGTGAGTTGCCATCGAGGTATCCAGGGCTGTCTCATGTCCCAGTGTGTCGGGAGTCGAGCCTCGGGGTAACAGTTGAGACAGTGCAGGGCAGTCAGGTTCATCTGAAGTGGACGCGGCATTTGGGGATCTTGGGTAGTGGTGGTCGGACACCGGAGGCTCCTCCCGACTCTCCTGATGCAACACCACCTCGCGCGATGCCAGGGGAACTCCGGAAACTCTTTCCCGATGGAGCAGGGAAAGGGCCCCTCATGTGGAGCTCAACAGGGGAAAACGGGGCTCCTCTTGAGTGCTGGCGGAACCCTCGGGGCTCCTCTCTAGTGGGGACGGATCTAGCAGGGAACTTCGTAGGTCACAACAAGGGTATGAAAGAGCCTTTCGAGGTCCAAGAGTGAAGGGGTGATTTACCCTGAGATGCTACAGCAGACAAAGGACTAACACTCCCTGCAGGGGAGAAGCTTCTGGTTTTTCTCGAGTGGTGATGGGGTCCTCTAGAGTTACGACGGGGACCCCAGGGACCCGCCTATGTATCCTAAGGAGAGGCCATTCTCAGTGCGACTTGTGAGGCAACTCTTGGGATTCCTCTACAGTCGTCGCCTGGTCCTCAGTCCTCATCTGGTGCTGAGGTTGGAGCCTGTGTTTGCCTCGCCCATGCTGACATAGGTCTTGTAGTTCCCCTGGAGCTCCCACAAGGGAGTCAGGCCTCGTCTCACCTGCAGACTTGCACAGCCGCTTTCCTCCCCAACTGCAGGAACAGTGTCCAGGTCCCTGTCGAGTGGATACAGGGATCAGTGTCTTGTCCTCGAGGTACCCCAGGGATATCACAAGGGCCAGTGTGCTTGGGTCACAGCAAGGGTGTGAAGGGGCCTTTCGTGGTCCAAGAGGGAAGGGGTGAAATCCCCAAGATGTCGCATCGGACAAGGGCCTCTCCCCGACTGCAGGGAAGTGTCTGGTTGTTTTCGAGTTGCGGAGGGGTCCTCTCAAGTTATGACAGTGCCCCTGGGACCCACCCCTGTGGCTCCAGGAGAGGCCACTCTCCGTGCAGGGGCCAGGCACATCTGGGCCTTCTTCCCCAGTGGCGCCAAGTCTTCAGTCCCATTCTGGTGCTGAGGCCGAAGGCTGAACTTTCCTCACTCGTGCCTACGTGAGTCTTGGGGTTCCCCTGGAGCCCCCTCAGGGGAGTCAGACCTCGTCTCACCCATAGACTTGCAGGGCCGCTTTACTCCAGGGTGCAGCAACCGTGTCCGGCTCTCTGACGAACAGACAAAGGGATCTGTGGGTTGCCCTCGAGGTACCCCAGGGCAATCACAGGTGCCACTGTGTCGGCAGTCAAGTCTCAGGGAGGCAGTCGAGGCAGTGCAGGGCAGTCAGGTTCATCTGAAGTGGACGAGGCATTTGGGGGTCTTGGGGAATGGTGGCGCAACCTGTGAAACTCCTCCCGACTCTCCAGGTGAGAGCACCTCCTCTGGGAATACGAGGGGAACACCGTGAAACCATTCCCGTCGGAGCTGGGAAAGGGCCCCTCATCTGGATCTCAGCAGGGGAAAATGGGGCTCCACTTGTGTCGTGGTGGGACCCTCAGCAATTCTCTGGACGTGTGGGGCTGGGAAATTCTGCAGTCTCAGCAAGCGTGTGAAGGAGCCTTTCCAGGTCTAAGAAGGATGGGCTGAAATCCCCTGTGACACTGCCATGGACAAGGGCCTCCCACCTCCTGTAGGGGAGAAGCTTCTGTTTTTTCTTGAGTTGCCCCGGGTTCATCTCCAGTTGTAAGTGAGAACCCAGGAACTCGCCTCTGTGCACTGTGGAGAGGCCAGTCTCTGTGCATGTTGCGAGGCTCCTCTGGGGATTCCTCCACAGTCGTCGTCGGGTTCTCAGTCCTCTTCTAGTGCTGAGGCTGGAGCCTGAACTTTCCTCGCCATAATGACATAAATCTTGGGGTTCCGCTGGAATGCCCTCAGGGGAGTCAGGCCTCGTCTCACCCATAGACAAGCAGGCCTGCTTTTCTCCAGGGTGAGGCAGCCTTGTCCGGCTCTCTTTTGAGCGGACAAACGGATCTGTGGCTTGCACTGGAGGTACTCCAGGGCTATCACACGTTCCAGGGTGTCTGCAGTCGATTCTCGGGGCGGAAGTCGAGGCAGGGAAGGGCAGTCAGGTTCATCTGGAGTGGACGAGGCATTTGCGGTTCTTGGGGAAAGGTGACCAGAGGCCTGAGGCTCCTGTGGCCTCGCTTGGTGTGAGGGACTCCTCTTGGGGTGCTAGGGGAGAGCTGGGAACCCTTTCCCGATGGAGCAGGGAAATTACCCCTCATCTGGAGCACAGCAGGGAAAAATGGAGCTCCTCTTGAGTTACTGCGGGACCCTCAGCAGTCCTCCCCAGTGGGGACGGGTGGGGCGGGAACTTCTTGGTTCACAGCAAGGGTTTGAAGGAGCCTTTCAAGGTCCAAGATGGAAGGGGGACTTCCCCCATGATTCTGCAGCAGACAAGGCACTCACGCTCCCTGCAGGGGAGAAGCTTCTGGTTTTTCTCGACTTGCGGCAGGGTCGTCTCGAGTTACGATGGAGACCACAGGGACCCGCTGCTGTGGACTCAGGAGAACCCAGATGCCATGCGATTTGATAGGCACCTCTGGGGATTTCACCCCAGACGTCGCCGGGTCCTCAGTCCTCGTCTGGTGCTGAGGTCAGAGCCTGTGTGCTTGCTATCCCATGCTGACATAGGTCCTGGAGTTCCCTGGGAGCTCCCACAGGGGAGTCAGGCCTCGTCTCGCCTGGAAACATGCACAGCCACTTTCCTCCCCAACTGCAGGAACAGTGTCCAGGTCCCTGTCGAGAGGATACAGGGATCAGTGGCTTGTCCTCGAGGTAATGCAGGGCTATAACAAGGGCCAGTGGGCTGGAGATGAGCCTCGGGGTAACAGTTGAGACAGTGCAGTGCAGTCAGGTTCATCTGGAGTGGACGAGGCATTTGGGGATCTTGGGTAGTGGTGGTCAGACACCAGAGGCTCCTCCTGACTCTCCTGATGGGACACCACTTCTTGGGATGCAAGGGTAACTCCGGAAAACCTTTCCCGATGGAGCAGGGAAATGGCCCCACATCTCGAGCTCAACAGGGGAAAATGGGGCTCCACTTGAGTGGTTGCGGGACCCTCGGGGTTCCTCTCGAGTGGGGACGGATCTAGCAGGGAACTTCGTAGGTCACAACAAGGGTATGAAGGAGCCTTTCAAGGTCCAAGAGGGAAGGTGTGATTGCCCCTGAGATGCTGCAGCAGACAAAGGACTAACACTCCCTGCAGGGGAGAAGCTCCGGTTTTTCTCCAGTGGCAGCGGAGTCCTGTCGAATTACGATGGGGACCCCAGGGACCCGCCCATGTATCCTCAGGAGAGGCAATTCTCAGTGTGACTTGTGAGGCACTTCTTGGGATTCCTCTACAGTTGTCGCCTGATCCTCAGTCCTCGTCTGGTGCTGAGGCCGGAGCCTGTGTTTGCTTCGCCCATGCTGACATAGGTCTTTGAGTTCCCCTGGAGCTCCCACAAGGGAGTCAGGCCTCGTCTCGCCGGCAAACGTGCACAGCCGCTTTCCTTCCCAACTGCATGAACAGTGTCCAGGTCCCTGTTGAGTGGATACAGGTATCAGTGTCTTGTCCTCGAGGTACCCCAGGGATATCACTAGGTCCAGTGTGCTGGAGTCCAGCCTTGGGGTGATAGTCGAGGCAGTGCAGGCAAGTCAGGTTCATCTGGATTGTATGAGGCATTTGGGGCCTTGTGGAATGGTGGCCCAAGCAATGAGACTCCTACCGACTCCCCAGCTGGGAGCACCTCCTCTTGACATGGGAGGGGAACACCGTGAAACCTTTCCCGTCGGAGCAGGGAAAGGGCCCCTCATCTTGAGCTCAGCAGGGGAAAACGGGGCTCTGCTTGAGTCTTGACGGGAACCTGTGTGTTCCTCTCGAGTGGGGACGGGTGGGGCGGGTAACTTCTTGGGTCACAGCAAGGGTGTGAAGGGGCCTTTCGTGGTCCAAGAGGGAAGGGGTGAAATCCCCGAGATGTTGATTCAGACAAGAGCCTCTCCCTGACTGCAGGGAAGTGTCTCGTTGTTTTCGGGTTGCGGAGGGGTCCTCTCAAGTTATGACAGTGCCCCTGGGACCCACCCCTGGGGCCGCAGGAGTGGCCAGTCTCTGTGCGAGGGGCCAGGCACATCTGGGCCTTCTTCCCCAGTGGCGCCAAGTCCTCAGTCCCATTCTGGTGCTGAGGTNGCAGTGCAGGGCAGTCAGGTTCATCTGGAGTGGACGAGGCATTTGCGGTTCTTGGGGAAAGGTGACCAGAGGCCTGAGGCTCCTGTGGCCTCGCTTGGTGTGAGGGACTCCTCTTGGGGTGCTAGGGGAGAGCTGGGAACCCTTTCCCGATGGAGCAGGGAAATTACCCCTCATCTGGAGCACAGCAGGGAAAAATGGAGCTCCTCTTGAGTTACTGCGGGACCCTCAGCAGTCCTCCCCAGTGGGGACGGGTGGGGCGGGAACTTCTTGGTTCACAGCAAGGGTTTGAAGGAGCCTTTCAAGGTCCAAGATGGAAGGGGGACTTCCCCCATGATTCTGCAGCAGACAAGGCACTCACGCTCCCTGCAGGGGAGAAGCTTCTGGTTTTTCTCGACTTGCGGCAGGGTCGTCTCGAGTTACGATGGAGACCACAGGGACCCGCTGCTGTGGACTCAGGAGAACCCAGATGCCATGCGATTTGATAGGCACCTCTGGGGATTTCACCCCAGACGTCGCCGGGTCCTCAGTCCTCGTCTGGTGCTGAGGTCAGAGCCTGTGTGCTTGCTATCCCATGCTGACATAGGTCCTGGAGTTCCCTGGGAGCTCCCACAGGGGAGTCAGGCCTCGTCTCGCCTGGAAACATGCACAGCCACTTTCCTCCCCAACTGCAGGAACAGTGTCCAGGTCCCTGTCGAGAGGATACAGGGATCAGTGGCTTGTCCTCGAGGTAATGCAGGGCTATAACAAGGGCCAGTGGGCTGGAGATGAGCCTCGGGGTAACAGTTGAGACAGTGCAGTGCAGTCAGGTTCATCTGGAGTGGACGAGGCATTTGGGGATCTTGGGTAGTGGTGGTCAGACACCAGAGGCTCCTCCTGACTCTCCTGATGGGACACCACTTCTTGGGATGCAAGGGTAACTCCGGAAAACCTTTCCCGATGGAGCAGGGAAATGGCCCCACATCTCGAGCTCAACAGGGGAAAATGGGGCTCCACTTGAGTGGTTGCGGGACCCTCGGGGTTCCTCTCGAGTGGGGACGGATCTAGCAGGGAACTTCGTAGGTCACAACAAGGGTATGAAGGAGCCTTTCAAGGTCCAAGAGGGAAGGTGTGATTGCCCCTGAGATGCTGCAGCAGACAAAGGACTAACACTCCCTGCAGGGGAGAAGCTCCGGTTTTTCTCCAGTGGCAGCGGAGTCCTGTCGAATTACGATGGGGACCCCAGGGACCCGCCCATGTATCCTCAGGAGAGGCAATTCTCAGTGTGACTTGTGAGGCACTTCTTGGGATTCCTCTACAGTTGTCGCCTGATCCTCAGTCCTCGTCTGGTGCTGAGGCCGGAGCCTGTGTTTGCTTCGCCCATGCTGACATAGGTCTTTGAGTTCCCCTGGAGCTCCCACAAGGGAGTCAGGCCTCGTCTCGCCGGCAAACGTGCACAGCCGCTTTCCTTCCCAACTGCATGAACAGTGTCCAGGTCCCTGTTGAGTGGATACAGGTATCAGTGTCTTGTCCTCGAGGTACCCCAGGGATATCACTAGGTCCAGTGTGCTGGAGTCCAGCCTTGGGGTGATAGTCGAGGCAGTGCAGGCAAGTCAGGTTCATCTGGATTGTATGAGGCATTTGGGGCCTTGTGGAATGGTGGCCCAAGCAATGAGACTCCTACCGACTCCCCAGCTGGGAGCACCTCCTCTTGACATGGGAGGGGAACACCGTGAAACCTTTCCCGTCGGAGCAGGGAAAGGGCCCCTCATCTTGAGCTCAGCAGGGGAAAACGGGGCTCTGCTTGAGTCTTGACGGGAACCTGTGTGTTCCTCTCGAGTGGGGACGGGTGGGGCGGGTAACTTCTTGGGTCACAGCAAGGGTGTGAAGGGGCCTTTCGTGGTCCAAGAGGGAAGGGGTGAAATCCCCGAGATGTTGATTCAGACAAGAGCCTCTCCCTGACTGCAGGGAAGTGTCTCGTTGTTTTCGGGTTGCGGAGGGGTCCTCTCAAGTTATGACAGTGCCCCTGGGACCCACCCCTGGGGCCGCAGGAGTGGCCAGTCTCTGTGCGAGGGGCCAGGCACATCTGGGCCTTCTTCCCCAGTGGCGCCAAGTCCTCAGTCCCATTCTGGTGCTGAGGTCGGAGGCTGAGCTTTCCTCACCTGTGCCTATGTCAGTCTTGGGGTTCCCCTGGAGCCCCCTCAGGGGAGTCAGGCCTCGTCTCACCCATAGACGTGCAGGGCCGCTTTACTCCAGGGTGCAGCAGCCGTGTCCGGCTCTCTGATGAACGAACAAAGGGATCTGTGGCTTGCCCTCGAGGTACCCCAGGGCAATCACAGGTGCCAGTGTGTCAGCAGTTGAGTCTCGGGGAGGCAGTCAAGGCAGTGCAGGGCAGTCAGGTTCCTCTGAAGTGGACGAGGCATTTGGGGGTTTTGGGGAATGGTGGTGCAACCTGTGAAACTCCTCCCGACTCTCCAGGTGTGAGCACCTCCTCTAGGGATGTGAGGGGACACCGTGAAACCATTCCCGTCGGAGCTGGGAAAGGGCCCCTCATCTGGATCTCAGCAGGGAAAAATGGGGCTCCTCTTGATTCTTGGCGGGATCCTTGGGGTTCCTCTCGAGTGGCGACGTGTGGGCCTGGGAACTTCTTGGATCTCAGCGAGGGTGTGAAGGAGCCTTTCCAGGTCCAAGAAGGACGGGCTTAATTCCCCCGTGACGCCGCCACGGACAAGGGTCTCACACGGCCTGCAGGGGAGAAGCTTCTGTTCTTTCTTTAATTTACCCGGGCTCATCTCCAATTGCAACTGACACCCCAGGGATTCACCTCTGTGTCCTGTGAAGAGGCCAGTCTCTGTACATGTTGTGAGGCTCCTCTGGGTATTCCTCCACAGTCGTCACCGTGTTCTCAGTCCTCGTCTAGTGCTGAGGCTGGAGCCTGAGCTTTCCTCGCCGTGATGACGTAGGTCTTAGGGTTCCCCTGGAGCTCCCTCAGGGGAGTCAGGCCTCGTCTTGCCCATAGACGTGCAGGCCCCCTTTTCTCCAGCGTGCAGCAGCCTTGTCCGGCTCTCCTTCGAGTGGACAAAGGGATCTGTGTCTTGCACTGGAGGTACCCCAGGGCTATCACACGTTCCAAGGTGTCTGCCTTCGAATCACACGTTCCAAGGTGTCTGCCTTCGAGCCTCGGGAAGGAAGTCGAGGCAGAGCAGGGCAGTCAGGTTCATCTGGAGTGGACGAGGCATTTGCGGTTCTTGGGGAACAGTGACCAGAGGCCTGAGGCTCCTGTGGAATCGCTTGGTGTGAGGGCCTCCTCTTGCGATTCGAGGGGAGAGGTGGGAACCCTTTCCTGATGGAGCAGGGAAAGGACTCCTCATCTGGAGCTGAGCAGAGGAAAATGGAGCTCCTCTTGAATCGTGGCGGGACCCTCGGCGGTCCTCTTCAGTGGGGACGGGTGGGGCAGGAACTTCTTGGGTTACAGCAAGGGTGTGAAGGAGCCTTTCGAGGTCCAAGATGGAAGGGTGATTTCCCCCGTGATGCTGCAGCGGACAAGACACTCACCCTCCCTGCAGGGGAGAAGCTTCTGGTTTTTATCGAGTTGTGGTGGGGTCCTCTCAAGTTATGATGGAGACCCCAGGGACCCACTGCTGTGGCCTCAAGAGAACCCAGACTCCATGCGATTTGATAGGCACCTCTGGGGAGAGCCGGGAACCCTTTCTCGATGGAGTAGAGAAAGGGCCCCTCATCTGGAGTTGACCATAGGAAAATGGAGCTCCACTTGAGTCATGGTGGGACCCTCGGCTGTCCTCTCAAGTGGGGACTTTTGGAGCGAGTAACTTCTTGGTCACAGCAAGGGTGTAAAATAACATTTCGAGGTCCAAGAGGGAACGAGTGATTTCCCCTTAGACGCGGCAGCGAACAAGGGCCTCACCCCTCCTGCAAGGGTGAAGCTTCTGGCTTTTCTTGAGTTGCAGCGGGGTCCTCTTGACTTATGCGGGGACCACAAGGATCCGCCCCTGTGGCCCCAGGATAAGTCAGTTTCCATGCGAGTGGAGAGGAACATCGGGGGATTCCACCCCAGTGGCGCCAAGTCCTCAGTCTCCTTCTGGTGCTTAAGCTGCAGGCTGAGATTTCCTGTACGGTGCTGACATTTGTATTGGGCTTCCCCTGGAGCCTGCAGAGGGGAGTCAGGCCTCGTCTCGACTGGAGACGTGTAGGGCCGCGTTCCTTCACAACTGCAGTAACAGTGTCCGGGTCCCTGTTCCAGCGGATACAGGGATCTATGGCTTGCGGTCAAGGTACCCTAGGGCTGTCATACGTGCCATTATGTCTTAGTCGAGCCTCAGGGTTACAGTCGAGGCAGTGCAGGGCAGCCAGTTTCATCTGAATTGGACGAGGCATTTGGGCGTCTTGGGAAATGGTGGCTCAACCTGAGCGACTCCTCCTCCCGACTTTCCAGGTGCAATCACCTCCTCTTGGGATGCAAGGGGTACACTGCGAAACCTTTCTCGAAGGAGCTGGGAAAGGGCCTCTCATCTGGAGCTCAGCAGGGAAAACGGGGCTCCTCTCGAGCCTTGGTGGGACCCTTGGGGTTCCTCTCAAGTGGGGATGTGTGGGTCGGGAAAATTCTTTGGTCACAGCGAGGGTGTGAAGGAGCCTTTCAAGGTCCACAAGGGACGGGGCAAATTCCCCTGAGATGCCTTTGCGGACAGGGGCCACACCACGCCTGCTGTGGAGAAGATTCCAGTTTTTCCTGAGTTGAGGCGGGGTCCTCTCGAGTTACGACGGGGCCCCAGGGACCCGCCCCAGGATCCTCAGGAGAGGCCATTCTCATTGCGAGTTGCGAGGAACCTCTGGGGATTCCTTCCCAGTCATCGCCGGGTCCTCAATCCTCCTCTGGTGCTGAGGTCGGAGCCTGAGGTTTCCTCGCTCATGCTTTCATAGGTCATCAGTTTACTCTGGAGCCCCCACAGGAGAGTCAGGCCTCTTTTCGCCTGAAGACGTGCACGGCCCATTTCTTCCCCAACTGCAGCGGCAGTGTCCCGCTCCCCGTAAAGTGGACAGGGACCCCAGGGAACCGTCCCTGTGGCCTCTGGAGAGCCAGTCTCCATGCGAGTTGTGACGCATCTGTGGGGATTCCTCCGGAGACGTCGCCGGGTTCTCAGTCCTTGTCTGGTGCTGAGGCCGGTGCCTGTGCTTGCCTAGTCCATGCTGACATAGGTCTTGGGTTTCCCCTGGAGCCCCCATAGGGGAGTCAGTCCTCGTCTCGCCTGCAGACATGCACAGCTGCTTTCCTCCCCAACTGCAGCAACAGTGTCCAGGTTCTTGATAAGAGGATACAGGGATCAGTGGCTTGACCTCGAGGTACCCCAGGGCTATCACACGTGCCAGTGTGCCGGATTCAAGCCTCGGGGTGACAGTCGAGGCAGTGCAGGACAGTCAAAATCATCTGCAGTGGACGAGGCATTTGGGGATCTTGGGGAGTGGTTGTTGGACACCAGAGGCTCCTCCCGACACTCCTGATGGGAGTCCACCTCTTCGGATGCAAGAAGAGCGCCGGAAAACCTTTCAGGATGGAGAAGGGAAAGGGCACCTCATCGGGAGCTCAGCAGGAAAACTAGGGGCTTCTCTTGTGTCGCGGTGGGACCCTTGGAATTCTTCACTAGTGGGGACGGTTGAGGCGGGGAACTTCCTTGTTCATAACAAGGGTATGAAGGAGCCTTTCAAGGTCCAAGAGGGAAAGGGTGATTTCCCCTGAGATGCTGCAGTGGACAAGGGACTTGCAGTGGAGAAGCTTCTGGTTTTTCTCGAGTTGCAGCGGGGACCTCTCGAGTTATGACGGGGACCCCAGGGACCCTCTGCTGTGGCCTCAGGAGAGGCCAGTCTCCATTCAAGTTTCCAGGCACATGTGGGGATTCCTCCTGAGCCCTTGTCGGGTCCTCAGTCTTCGTCTGGTGCTGAGGCCAGAGCCTGTGCTTGCCTCGCCCATGCTGACATACGACTTGGGGTTCCGTGGAGCCCCCATCGTGGTGTCAGGCCTCGTCTCGCCTGGGGACATGCACAGCTGCTTTCCTCCCCAACTGCAGCAACAGTGTTCGGGTCCCTGTCGAGCAGATACAGGGATCAGTGGCTTGACCTCGAGGTACCCCAGGGCTATCACAAGTGCCAGTGTGCCAGAGTCGAGCCTTGGGGTAACCGTCGAGGCAGTGCAGGAAAGTCAGATTCATCTGGAGTGTACTAGGCATTTGGGAGTCTTGCGGAAATGTGACCCGACGCTTGAGGCTCTTCTGGACTCCCCTGGTGTGAGTGCCTCCTCTTGGGATGCGAGGGGAGAGCCGGGAATCCTTTCCCGTTGGAGAAAGGAAAGGGCCCCTCATCTGGAGTGAGCAAGGGAAAATGGAGCTCCTCTTGAGTTGGGGCTGGACCCTCAGCGGGCCTCTCGAGTGGAAACGTGTGGGTCGGGGAACTTCTTGGTTCACAGCAGGGGTGTGAAAGAGCATTTTGAGGTCCAAGAGGGAAAGGGTGATTTCCCCAGGGACGCCACAGCGGACAAGGGCTTCAGTATGCCTGCAAGGGTGAAGCTTCTGGTTTTCCTCGAGTTGCAGTGGGGTCCTCTCAAATTACGACGGGGACCACAGGGATCCGTCCCTGTGTCCCCAGGATAGGCCAGTCTTTGTGCAAGGGGTGAGGCACATTTGGGGATTCCTCCCCAGAGGCACCAAGTCCTCAGTCCCCTTCTGGTGTAGAGGTTGCAGCCTAAGATTGCCTCGCCCGTGATGACATTTGTATTGGGCTTCCCCTGGAGCCCGCAGAGGGGAGTCAGGCTTCGTCTCACTGGAAATGTGCACGGCCCCTTTCCTTCCCAACTGCAGTAACAGTGTCCGGGTCCCTTTCGAGCCAATACAGGGATCTATGGCTTGCGCTTGAGCGACCCTAGGGCTGTAACACATGCCAGTGTGCCGGAGTCAAGCCTTGGGGTTCCAGTCGAGGCAGTGCAGGGCAGTCAGGTTCATCTGAAGTGGATGAGGCATTTGGGTTTCTTGGGGAAAGGCGGCCCAATCTGTGAGACTCCTCCCGACTTNAGGCGGGGTCCTCTCGAGTTACGACGGGGCCCCAGGGACCCGCCCCAGGATCCTCAGGAGAGGCCATTCTCATTGCGAGTTGCGAGGAACCTCTGGGGATTCCTTCCCAGTCATCGCCGGGTCCTCAATCCTCCTCTGGTGCTGAGGTCGGAGCCTGAGGTTTCCTCGCTCATGCTTTCATAGGTCATCAGTTTACTCTGGAGCCCCCACAGGAGAGTCAGGCCTCTTTTCGCCTGAAGACGTGCACGGCCCATTTCTTCCCCAACTGCAGCGGCAGTGTCCCGCTCCCCGTAAAGTGGACAGGGACCCCAGGGAACCGTCCCTGTGGCCTCTGGAGAGCCAGTCTCCATGCGAGTTGTGACGCATCTGTGGGGATTCCTCCGGAGACGTCGCCGGGTTCTCAGTCCTTGTCTGGTGCTGAGGCCGGTGCCTGTGCTTGCCTAGTCCATGCTGACATAGGTCTTGGGTTTCCCCTGGAGCCCCCATAGGGGAGTCAGTCCTCGTCTCGCCTGCAGACATGCACAGCTGCTTTCCTCCCCAACTGCAGCAACAGTGTCCAGGTTCTTGATAAGAGGATACAGGGATCAGTGGCTTGACCTCGAGGTACCCCAGGGCTATCACACGTGCCAGTGTGCCGGATTCAAGCCTCGGGGTGACAGTCGAGGCAGTGCAGGACAGTCAAAATCATCTGCAGTGGACGAGGCATTTGGGGATCTTGGGGAGTGGTTGTTGGACACCAGAGGCTCCTCCCGACACTCCTGATGGGAGTCCACCTCTTCGGATGCAAGAAGAGCGCCGGAAAACCTTTCAGGATGGAGAAGGGAAAGGGCACCTCATCGGGAGCTCAGCAGGAAAACTAGGGGCTTCTCTTGTGTCGCGGTGGGACCCTTGGAATTCTTCACTAGTGGGGACGGTTGAGGCGGGGAACTTCCTTGTTCATAACAAGGGTATGAAGGAGCCTTTCAAGGTCCAAGAGGGAAAGGGTGATTTCCCCTGAGATGCTGCAGTGGACAAGGGACTTGCAGTGGAGAAGCTTCTGGTTTTTCTCGAGTTGCAGCGGGGACCTCTCGAGTTATGACGGGGACCCCAGGGACCCTCTGCTGTGGCCTCAGGAGAGGCCAGTCTCCATTCAAGTTTCCAGGCACATGTGGGGATTCCTCCTGAGCCCTTGTCGGGTCCTCAGTCTTCGTCTGGTGCTGAGGCCAGAGCCTGTGCTTGCCTCGCCCATGCTGACATACGACTTGGGGTTCCGTGGAGCCCCCATCGTGGTGTCAGGCCTCATCTCGCCTGGGGACATGCACAGCTGCTTTCCTCCCCAACTGCAGCAACAGTGTTCGGGTCCCTGTCGAGCAGATACAGGGATCAGTGGCTTGACCTCGAGGTACCCCAGGGCTATCACAAGTGCCAGTGTGCCAGAGTCGAGCCTTGGGGTAACCGTCGAGGCAGTGCAGGAAAGTCAGATTCATCTGGAGTGTACTAGGCATTTGGGAGTCTTGCGGAAATGTGACCCGACGCTTGAGGCTCTTCTGGACTCCCCTGGTGTGAGTGCCTCCTCTTGGGATGCGAGGGGAGAGCCGGGAATCCTTTCCCGTTGGAGAAAGGAAAGGGCCCCTCATCTGGAGTGAGCAAGGGAAAATGGAGCTCCTCTTGAGTTGGGGCTGGACCCTCAGCGGGCCTCTCGAGTGGAAACGTGTGGGTCGGGGAACTTCTTGGTTCACAGCAGGGGTGTGAAAGAGCATTTTGAGGTCCAAGAGGGAAAGGGTGATTTCCCCAGGGACGCCACAGCGGACAAGGGCTTCAGTATGCCTGCAAGGGTGAAGCTTCTGGTTTTCCTCGAGTTGCAGTGGGGTCCTCTCAAATTACGACGGGGACCACAGGGATCCGTCCCTGTGTCCCCAGGATAGGCCAGTCTTTGTGCAAGGGGTGAGGCACATTTGGGGATTCCTCCCCAGAGGCACCAAGTCCTCAGTCCCCTTCTGGTGTAGAGGTTGCAGCCTAAGATTGCCTCGCCCGTGATGACATTTGTATTGGGCTTCCCCTGGAGCCCGCAGAGGGGAGTCAGGCTTCGTCTCACTGGAAATGTGCACGGCCCCTTTCCTTCCCAACTGCAGTAACAGTGTCCGGGTCCCTTTCGAGCCAATACAGGGATCTATGGCTTGCGCTTGAGCGACCCTAGGGCTGTAACACATGCCAGTGTGCCGGAGTCAAGCCTTGGGGTTCCAGTCGAGGCAGTGCAGGGCAGTCAGGTTCATCTGAAGTGGATGAGGCATTTGGGTTTCTTGGGGAAAGGCGGCCCAATCTGTGAGACTCCTCCCGACTTTTCAGGTAACAGCACCTCCTCTTGGGATGCGATGGGAACACCGTGAAACCGTTCCCGATGGAGCAGGGAAAGGGCCCCTCATCTGGAGCTCAGCAGGCGAAAACGGGGCTCGTCTTTGTGGAGCCCTAAACGGGAAATCTCAGTCGAAAAAAACAAAGGGGCTAGCTTGACAGTTGGAGACAGTTGGAAACAGTTGAAAACTAAGATGAGGCGTGGCGGAAGTGATAGGGGCGAGGTCTGTGTTTGTCAGTTTTTGATTGGCTCTCTTGATTTCCATTCACGTGAGGATTTCACCTTTAACATGATTGGTGCAACTGATGGCACATAATGATTTGACCTTTAATGTGATTGGTGCAACTATGGAAAATCCCTCCTAAAACACCCCCCTGCTTGCCTATATAAGCTGGGAGTTTGCAGCAATAAAGTGGATCTGCTTGAACGGAACCTCTGTCGTGTCTGATTGTCCCTCACTCGCTGAGGGGCTGGGTTGGCAGACAGCAGGCTCACCTCTCCTCGGGACCCCTCGGCTTTGCTGAGGGAAGTTCCATTGCCTCCACTGTCTCTGCGGAGTGCCCCCCAGCAGAAACTGGCGCCCAACGTGGGGCGTGAAGAGGACACACAGAGGTGGTGTCACCGTGCGGCTCTGAAAGTGGAGCATCGAAGGACCCTAGGCTGGTCACAGCACGGAGCTCTCTTTAGAGGAGTATTGCCCAAGGTAATCCAGATTTCGAGGTGGGTCCCCCTCCTTTATGAGGGAAGTGTCAAAACTCTCTTATTTTCCTTCTCCTCTTCTTTTCTGATCTGTCCTTAATTCTTTTTTTCTGGAGTTTCAGTGAACAGGTGAACGGTTGTGGAGGCAACTGATAAGTCCTGACTAGGTCCACTCTCTGGCGGACTTTGAAGGCCCCACAAAAGGTAAGCATCAGTAACTAGAGCCGAACAGGTGAAACTCCCCTTTAACCTTTCTTAACTGAGAACGTGGCCTAGAATCTTCCCTGTGGGCACGGGTCAGGCACATAAAGACCATTAGGTCGCCTGCCACTTGAAGACTCCCGTGACAGGATAAGGGGGATACGGAATGGACTAGAAACCTCTAGGGTGCCCGCCCCCAGCAAGAAAACTTCCGTGCAACGACACAGGCACATAAACAGTTCCAAAAGCACACCATAAGCCCAACTTTCTGGCCGCCACCACTTCCAGTAGGATTTTTGGTGGTTGTCCTCAGTGAATTTTCTTTCTCTTCTCTCTGATTAGCATGGGAAATAACATCTGCAAATCTGATGAGCCTGCACTCAAGGCGGTGAGATATATACTCATAAGCAGGGAATTTGAGATTTCTGATGCTCAGGCCATTAAGGTCTGGGGTACCACTGTATGGTTGGCCCACTGGGTTGCTTCGGCCAGTCTCTTCTCTTGGGACACTTGGGATCGAGTGCAAACCCTTGCTAGACTGCGAGAGGCTCGATATGGTGAGGAATCCCCCTTAGGGTTCTGTCTGATCATTTCGGCCCTCAAGCTCTGCTTTTCACGGAGCAAGGAGCATGTCACTCATACGAGTGTCCCAAATTCAAAGTCAGAAAAACAATGGGAAAGTTTTGACAAGGAACGAGTCTTGTCAGACCAGAATATACAGAAAGAGACTGTAGGGAATAAAGACTGTCGAGCGAGTGGTGGGCCATGGGAGCCTTTCGGGGATGATAAAAAGGTATAAGAGATTAGAGATCCCTTTGCCTCAGGACCAGGAGCCCAGGGGAGAGATTTGTACCCCTCCCTGCCTCCCCCATTTGAGGAAGTTTTGGGAACACCTTGGGTGGCAGAGACAATGAGGCCACCTTGGAGAGGAAGAACCTGTTCCAGGGACCCTTGGGGATCTCCGCTGCCCTTTACTGGGCCGACTCAAGCCTTTCCCATAAATGTCAACCGGGGGGGAGGTGGATAGGCCAGCAGCCTGGTACCCCTGGGATGCCAATGATTTAAAAAGACTTAAAAAGGCAGTGGCAGAGGATGGCCCTAACTCCCCGTGGGCAGAAACTATTCTCCAGGGCCTGGCTTATCAACCTTGTACTACCCAGGACTGGAAGATACTATATAAGGCAGTACTTCCCAGTAACACCTATATCAAATGGTGTGCCTTTTCCAAGGAAGAGTGTCATGCTCAGGCAGAAAGAAATCAAGCTGCCAACCCTGCTATCCTGGTGACTTTTGGGATGTTGTCAGGGACGGCAGATCAATGGAGTATGGGACCTCAACAGGCCATGATCCTTGCTCCTTATACAGATCAGGTACGGGCCATATGCCTGGCAGCCTGGAAAAATCTTGTGGAGGGCCCCAGTGAACCCCCTATATTGGGCATCACTCAAAAAAATAATGAAGACCTCTCCACCTTCATAGATCAGGTGGAAAAGAGTATACAGAGAAGATTCCCTCCGGGGCCTCTGAGAGATCAATTTGTTAAGCTATTAGTCTGGGAAGGGATGAACTCAGACCATAAGTTGGCTTGCACAGGACAAAAAGCCCGCTCTATGGAGAGATGGATTATAGCCACCAGAGACGTAGGGACACAAAGCCATCAGACCCAGACTATTTCAACTGCCCTTCAGGCTCAGACTGAAACCCTTACCGAGGCGATGACTAGGGCCCTCCCCACTATGACAGCCTCTGGAGGGACCACATCCAAGGGATCCTTAGCCCCCCCCAAATCAGGTAGATGCTTTGGCTGCGGACAAGAGGGACACTTTAAGAAGGAGTGCCCTCAAGACAGGGGAAGACCTACTGGTCGGAGGCCCCCCCACTACTCTATGCCCACGATGTAGAAGGGGATATCAGTGGAAGGCAGAGTGCAAATCTAAATTTGAAAACTTAAGTATGTCTTTGTGTCTATTGACACTTATTCTCATGCCTGCTGGGCTACTGCCCACACTGGAGAAAAAGTAAAACATGCTCAAAGCCATTTTTTACAATGTTTTGTGACGTTAGGCCTTCCCCATCAAATAAAAATGGATAATTGCCCTTGTTTCATCAGCCCGAGCTTACAGAAATTCTTCCAACAATAGCATATTCGTCATAACACCGGAATCCCACATAATCCCCAGGGTCAAGCCATAATAGAGTGCCATCATCAAAATTTAAAGGCTCAATTACAAAAACAGAAAGGGGGAATAAGCCCTCACCAGCAACTTGGAATGGCACTCTTTAAACATCTTAAATTTTTCAAAAAATGAACTCATACCATGTTTTCAAAAATATTGGTCTCATCAAGAAATAAAACCTGAAATACAAGTGAGATGGAAAGATCCCATCACTGGTCAGTGGAAGGGGCCCGATCCACTCCTTACAATGGGGAGAGGATTCGGATGCATATTCCCCACTGGGGACCCCAGCCCTATATGGGTGCCAGCAAGGAATCTTAAATTTACACCACAAGAGAGAGGTCAAATCTCAAAACCTGACACAGATTAGGGAGACATTCACATATTGAGCCCAAGAACAAAAAGTTATTGAGGCGATCTTTTCTTCCTTTACAGATCATTGATGTGGCGACCCTGGTGGACACTGCTCCTTGTGATAGTCGGATTACCCATACTCTCCTTGCTGACCTTCATCATTGCCATCTCAAACCAGCTTGAACACCTGAGATCCGCCATAACAGGACTTAACAACTGTTGTACTTTTATGCAAGAGCACTAGAGACTTTGACTGTCTTAACAAGGTTAAATTGTGATATTGTAATTTCTGTTTTATGGCTTTTTCAGTTGTTAATGAAATGTTAAAAAAGGTTATGATTGCCCAGGTCATGGAAGAGGAGCCCCACGTTGGGGACCCACAAAACCCCTGGATTAACTTAGCCCTCCAAGAGATTAACTGAAACAAATAAAGAGTTATAGATGCCCATCATCTAGACAGATTCCGCCTAGCCACCAAGAAGTAGCTGGATTGTCAATGACGGGTAAGACCCTCAGAGGAGGGCAACCTAAGACAGACACAGCCACGAGAGGGGCTGGTGAGGCTTGCTGCCTACAGCTTTACGCCTTGATTTACAGAGCATCAATACAGATGTCTCGAGGGCTTATATTAAATAAAAAAGGGGCAGATGTGGGGCCCTAAATGGGAAACCTCGGAGGAAAACAAAAGGGGGCTAGCTTGACAGTTGGAGACAGTTGGAAACAGTTGAAAGCTAAGATGATGCCTGGCGGAAGTGATAGGGGCGGGGTCTGTGTTTGTCAGTTTTTGATTGACTCTCTTGATTTCCATGCACGTGAGGATTTGACCTTTAACATGATTGATGAAACTGATGGCACATAATGATTTGACCATTAATGTGATTGGTGCAACTATCGAAAGTCCCTCCTAAAACACCCTCTGCTTGCCTATAGAAGCTGGGAGTTTGCAGCAATAAAGTGGAACTGCTTCGATGGAACCCCTGTTGCGTCTGATTGTCCCTCGCTCGCCGAGGGGCTAGGTTGGCGGACAGCAGGCTCACCTCACTTCAGGAACCCTCAGTTTTGCTGAGGGAAGTTTCACTGCCTCTACTCTTTCTGCAGAGTTCCACCAGCACGTCTTGCGTCTTGGCAGGACCCTTGGTGTTCCTCTTGAGTGGGGACGGGTGGACTGGCGAACTTCTTGGGTCACAGCAAGGGTGTGAAGGAGCCTTTTGAGGTCCACGAGGGACGGGGTGAATTCCCCTGAGATGCCGTTGCAGACAAGGGACACACCACGCCTCCAGGGAAGAAGCATCTGGTTTTTCTCGAGTTTTGAAGGGGTCCTCTCGAGTTACCACGGGGACCCCAGGGACACGCCCCTGTGTCCTCAGGAGAAGCCATTCTCAGTGCGACTTGCTAGGCGCTTCTGGGGATTCCTCCCCAGTCATCACCGGGCCCTCAGTCCTCGTCTGGTGCTGAGGTCTGAGCCTGAGATTGCCTCGCTCATGATTTCATAGGTCTTGAGGTTACTCTGGAGCCCCCACAGGGCAGTCAGGCCTCTGCTCTCCTGGAGACGTGTATGGCCTCTTTCTTTCTCAACTGCTGCGGCAGCGTCCGGTTCCCCATAAAGCAGACACAGGGTTCTGTGGCTTGCCATCGAGGTACTCCAGGGCTGTCTCACGTGTCACTGTGTTGGGAGTCGAGCCTCGGCATGACAATCAAGACAGTGCAGGGCAGTCATGTTCATCTGGAGTGGATGAAGCATTTGGGGATCTTGGGGAGTGGTGGTCGGAAACCTGAGGCTCCTTCCAACACTGCTGATGCGAGGCCACCTCTTCGAATGTGAGGGAAGCGCCGGAAAACCTTTCCCAATGGAGCAGGGAAAGGGCCCCTCATCTCGAGCTCAACAGGGGAAAATGGGGCTCCGCTTGAGTTGCAGTGGGACCCTCGGAGTTCCTCTTGAGTGGGGACGGTTGGGGCGGGGAACTTCCTAGGTCAAAACAAGGGTATGAAGGAGCCTTTCAAAGTCCAAGAGGAAAGGGGTGATTTCACCTGAGATGCCGCCGTGGACAAGGGACTCACCCTCCCTGAANACAAGCCATAATAGAGTGCCATCATCAAAATTTAAAGGCTCAATTACAAAAACAGAAAGGGGGAATAAGCCCTCACCAGCAACTTGGAATGGCACTCTTTAAACATCTTAAATTTTTCAAAAAATGAACTCATACCATGTTTTCAAAAATATTGGTCTCATCAAGAAATAAAACCTGAAATACAAGTGAGATGGAAAGATCCCATCACTGGTCAGTGGAAGGGGCCTGATCCACTCCTTACAATGGGGAGAGGATTCGGATGCATATTCCCCACTGGGGACCCCAGCCCTATATGGGTGCCAGCAAGGAATCTTAAATTTACACCACAAGAGAGAGGTCAAATCTCAAAACCTGACACAGATTAGGGAGACATTCACATATTGAGCCCAAGAACAAAAAGTTATTGAGGCGATCTTTTCTTCCTTTACAGATCATTGATGTGGCGACCCTGGTGGACACTGCTCCTTGTGATAGTCGGATTACCCATACTCTCCTTGCTGACCTTCATCATTGCCATCTCAAACCAGCTTGAACACCTGAGATCCGCCATAACAGGACTTAACAACTGTTGTACTTTTATGCAAGAGCACTAGAGACTTTGACTGTCTTAACAAGGTTAAATTGTGATATTGTAATTTCTGTTTTATGGCTTTTTCAGTTGTTAATGAAATGTTAAAAAAGGTTATGATTGCCCAGGTCATGGAAGAGGAGCCCCACGTTGGGGACCCACAAAACCCCTGGATTAACTTAGCCCTCCAAGAGATTAACTGAAACAAATAAAGAGTTATAGATGCCCATCATCTAGACAGATTCCGCCTAGCCACCAAGAAGTAGCTGGATTGTCAATGACGGGTAAGACCCTCAGAGGAGGGCAACCTAAGACAGACACAGCCACGAGAGGGGCTGGTGAGGCTTGCTGCCTACAGCTTTACGCCTTGATTTACAGAGCATCAATACAGATGTCTCGAGGGCTTATATTAAATAAAAAAGGGGCAGATGTGGGGCCCTAAATGGGAAACCTCGGAGGAAAACAAAAGGGGGCTAGCTTGACAGTTGGAGACAGTTGGAAACAGTTGAAAGCTAAGATGATGCCTGGCGGAAGTGATAGGGGCGGGGTCTGTGTTTGTCAGTTTTTGATTGACTCTCTTGATTTCCATGCACGTGAGGATTTGACCTTTAACATGATTGATGAAACTGATGGCACATAATGATTTGACCATTAATGTGATTGGTGCAACTATCGAAAGTCCCTCCTAAAACACCCTCTGCTTGCCTATAGAAGCTGGGAGTTTGCAGCAATAAAGTGGAACTGCTTCGATGGAACCCCTGTTGCGTCTGATTGTCCCTCGCTCGCCGAGGGGCTAGGTTGGCGGACAGCAGGCTCACCTCACTTCAGGAACCCTCAGTTTTGCTGAGGGAAGTTTCACTGCCTCTACTCTTTCTGCAGAGTTCCACCAGCACGTCTTGCGTCTTGGCAGGACCCTTGGTGTTCCTCTTGAGTGGGGACGGGTGGACTGGCGAACTTCTTGGGTCACAGCAAGGGTGTGAAGGAGCCTTTTGAGGTCCACGAGGGACGGGGTGAATTCCCCTGAGATGCCGTTGCAGACAAGGGACACACCACGCCTCCAGGGAAGAAGCATCTGGTTTTTCTCGAGTTTTGAAGGGGTCCTCTCGAGTTACCACGGGGACCCCAGGGACACGCCCCTGTGTCCTCAGGAGAAGCCATTCTCAGTGCGACTTGCTAGGCGCTTCTGGGGATTCCTCCCCAGTCATCACCGGGCCCTCAGTCCTCGTCTGGTGCTGAGGTCTGAGCCTGAGATTGCCTCGCTCATGATTTCATAGGTCTTGAGGTTACTCTGGAGCCCCCACAGGGCAGTCAGGCCTCTGCTCTCCTGGAGACGTGTATGGCCTCTTTCTTTCTCAACTGCTGCGGCAGCGTCCGGTTCCCCATAAAGCAGACACAGGGTTCTGTGGCTTGCCATCGAGGTACTCCAGGGCTGTCTCACGTGTCACTGTGTTGGGAGTCGAGCCTCGGCATGACAATCAAGACAGTGCAGGGCAGTCATGTTCATCTGGAGTGGATGAAGCATTTGGGGATCTTGGGGAGTGGTGGTCGGAAACCTGAGGCTCCTTCCAACACTGCTGATGCGAGGCCACCTCTTCGAATGTGAGGGAAGCGCCGGAAAACCTTTCCCAATGGAGCAGGGAAAGGGCCCCTCATCTCGAGCTCAACAGGGGAAAATGGGGCTCCGCTTGAGTTGCAGTGGGACCCTCGGAGTTCCTCTTGAGTGGGGACGGTTGGGGCGGGGAACTTCCTAGGTCAAAACAAGGGTATGAAGGAGCCTTTCAAAGTCCAAGAGGAAAGGGGTGATTTCACCTGAGATGCCGCCGTGGACAAGGGACTCACCCTCCCTGAAGGGTAGAAGCTTCTGGTTTTCCTTGAGTTGTTGCGGGGTCCTCTCGAGTTATGATGGGGAAACCAGGGACCCGCCGCTGTGGCCTCAGGATATGCCAATTTCCATTCGAGTTGCGAAGCACCTGTGGGGATTCCTAACGAGACGTTGCCGGGTCCTCAGTCCTCGTCTGGTGCTGAGGCTGGAGCCTGTGCTTGCCTCGCCCATAGGTCTTGGGGTTCGCCTGGAGCCCCCATACTGGAGTCAGGCCTCGTATCGCCTGGAGACAGCACAAACGCTTTCCTCCTCAACTGCAGCAACAGTGTCCGTGTCCCTCAGTGGCTTGAAGTTGAGGTACCCCAGGGCTATCACACGTGACAGTGTGCCAGAGTCGAGCCTCGGGCTGACAGTCGAGGCAGTGCAGGACAGTCAAATTCATCTGGAGTGGACTAGGCATTTGGGGGTCTTTTGGATTTGTGACCCAACGCCTGAGGCTTCTATGGACACGCCTGGTGTGAGTGCCTCCTCTTGGATTGCGAGGGGAGAGCAAGGAACTGTTTCCCGATGGAGCAGGGAAAGGGCCCCTCATCTGGAGCTGAGCATGGAAAAATGAAGCTCCTATTCAGTCGCAGTGGGATACTCGGCGGTCCTCTCGAGTTGGGACGTGTGGGGCGCGGAACTTCTTAGGTCACAGCAAGGGTGTGAAAGAGCATTTCGAGGTCCAAGAGGGAACGGGTGATTTTCCCCGGGACTCTGCAGCAGACAAGGGCCTCACTCGACCTGCAAGGGTGAAGTTTCTGTTTATTCGCGAGTTGTGGTGAGTTGCTCAGGACTTACAATGGGTACCACAGGGATCCGCCCCTGTGGCCCCAGGATAGGCCAGTCTCTGTGTGAGGGGCGAGGCACATCTGGGGATTTCTCCCCTGTGGCGCCAAGTCCTCAGTCCCCTGCTGGTGCTGAGGCTGCAGCCTGAGATTGACTCGCCCGTGCTGACATTTGTATTGGGCTTCCCCTGGAGCCCGCAGAGGGGAGTCAGTCCTCGTCTCGACTGGAGATGTACATGGCCTCTTTCCTTCCCAACTGCAGTAACAGTTTTCGGTCCCTGTCGAGTGGATACAGGGATCTATCGCTTGCGTTCGAGGTACCCTAGGGCTGGCACACGTGCCAGTGTGCCTTAGTCGAGCCTCGGGGTTCCAGTCGAGGCAGTGCAGGGCAGTCAGGTTCATCTGAAGTGGACGAGGCATTTGGGGGTTTTGGGGAATGGTGGCCCAACCTGTGAGACTCCTCCCGACTTTCCAGGTGCCAGCACCTCCTCTTGGGATGCGAGGGCAACACTGTGAAACCTTTCCCGATGGAGCAGGGAAAGGGCCCATCATCTGGAGCTCAGCAGGGGAAAACGAGGCTCCTCTTGAGTCTTGGCGGGACCCTTGAGGTTCCTCTCGAGTGGGGACGGGTGGGGCGGGGAACTTCTTGGGTCACAGCAACNCTGAGATTGCCTCGCTCATGATTTCATAGGTCTTGAGGTTACTCTGGAGCCCCCACAGGGCAGTCAGGCCTCTGCTCTCCTGGAGACGTGTATGGCCTCTTTCTTTCTCAACTGCTGCGGCAGCGTCCGGTTCCCCATAAAGCAGACACAGGGTTCTGTGGCTTGCCATCGAGGTACTCCAGGGCTGTCTCACGTGTCACTGTGTTGGGAGTCGAGCCTCGGCATGACAATCAAGACAGTGCAGGGCAGTCATGTTCATCTGGAGTGGATGAAGCATTTGGGGATCTTGGGGAGTGGTGGTCGGAAACCTGAGGCTCCTTCCAACACTGCTGATGCGAGGCCACCTCTTCGAATGTGAGGGAAGCGCCGGAAAACCTTTCCCAATGGAGCAGGGAAAGGGCCCCTCATCTCGAGCTCAACAGGGGAAAATGGGGCTCCGCTTGAGTTGCAGTGGGACCCTCGGAGTTCCTCTTGAGTGGGGACGGTTGGGGCGGGGAACTTCCTAGGTCAAAACAAGGGTATGAAGGAGCCTTTCAAAGTCCAAGAGGAAAGGGGTGATTTCACCTGAGATGCCGCCGTGGACAAGGGACTCACCCTCCCTGAAGGGTAGAAGCTTCTGGTTTTCCTTGAGTTGTTGCGGGGTCCTCTCGAGTTATGATGGGGAAACCAGGGACCCGCCGCTGTGGCCTCAGGATATGCCAATTTCCATTCGAGTTGCGAAGCACCTGTGGGGATTCCTAACGAGACGTTGCCGGGTCCTCAGTCCTCGTCTGGTGCTGAGGCTGGAGCCTGTGCTTGCCTCGCCCATAGGTCTTGGGGTTCGCCTGGAGCCCCCATACTGGAGTCAGGCCTCGTATCGCCTGGAGACAGCACAAACGCTTTCCTCCTCAACTGCAGCAACAGTGTCCGTGTCCCTCAGTGGCTTGAAGTTGAGGTACCCCAGGGCTATCACACGTGACAGTGTGCCAGAGTCGAGCCTCGGGCTGACAGTCGAGGCAGTGCAGGACAGTCAAATTCATCTGGAGTGGACTAGGCATTTGGGGGTCTTTTGGATTTGTGACCCAACGCCTGAGGCTTCTATGGACACGCCTGGTGTGAGTGCCTCCTCTTGGATTGCGAGGGGAGAGCAAGGAACTGTTTCCCGATGGAGCAGGGAAAGGGCCCCTCATCTGGAGCTGAGCATGGAAAAATGAAGCTCCTATTCAGTCGCAGTGGGATACTCGGCGGTCCTCTCGAGTTGGGACGTGTGGGGCGCGGAACTTCTTAGGTCACAGCAAGGGTGTGAAAGAGCATTTCGAGGTCCAAGAGGGAACGGGTGATTTTCCCCGGGACTCTGCAGCAGACAAGGGCCTCACTCGACCTGCAAGGGTGAAGTTTCTGTTTATTCGCGAGTTGTGGTGAGTTGCTCAGGACTTACAATGGGTACCACAGGGATCCGCCCCTGTGGCCCCAGGATAGGCCAGTCTCTGTGTGAGGGGCGAGGCACATCTGGGGATTTCTCCCCTGTGGCGCCAAGTCCTCAGTCCCCTGCTGGTGCTGAGGCTGCAGCCTGAGATTGACTCGCCCGTGCTGACATTTGTATTGGGCTTCCCCTGGAGCCCGCAGAGGGGAGTCAGTCCTCGTCTCGACTGGAGATGTACATGGCCTCTTTCCTTCCCAACTGCAGTAACAGTTTTCGGTCCCTGTCGAGTGGATACAGGGATCTATCGCTTGCGTTCGAGGTACCCTAGGGCTGGCACACGTGCCAGTGTGCCTTAGTCGAGCCTCGGGGTTCCAGTCGAGGCAGTGCAGGGCAGTCAGGTTCATCTGAAGTGGACGAGGCATTTGGGGGTTTTGGGGAATGGTGGCCCAACCTGTGAGACTCCTCCCGACTTTCCAGGTGCCAGCACCTCCTCTTGGGATGCGAGGGCAACACTGTGAAACCTTTCCCGATGGAGCAGGGAAAGGGCCCATCATCTGGAGCTCAGCAGGGGAAAACGAGGCTCCTCTTGAGTCTTGGCGGGACCCTTGAGGTTCCTCTCGAGTGGGGACGGGTGGGGCGGGGAACTTCTTGGGTCACAGCAACAGTGTGAAGGAGCCTTTTGAGGTCCATGAGGGACGGGGTGAATTCCCCTGCGACGCCATTGTGGACATGGGCCACACAAGGCCTGCAAGGGGGAAGCTTCCAGTTTTTCTCGAGTTGCGGCGGGGTCCTCTTGTATTACGACAGGGTCCCCGGGGGCCCGCCCCTGTATCCTCAGGAGAGGCCATTCTCAGTGCAAGTTATGAGGCACCTCTGGGGATTCCTCCACAGTCATCACAGGGTCCTCAATCCTTGTGTGGTGCTGAGGTCAGAGCCTGAGATTTCCTCGCTCATGCTTTCATAGATATTGAGGTTACTCTGGACATCCCACACGGGAGTCAGGCCTCTTCTCGCCTGGAGACTTTCACAGCCTCTTTCTTCCCCATCTGTAGCAGCAGTGTCCATCTCCCCATAATGCAGACACAGATATCTGTGGCTTGCCATCGAGGTACTCCAGGGCTGTCTCACGTGCCACTGTGTTGGGAGTCGAGCCTCGGTATAACAGTTGAGATGGTGCAGGGCAGTCATGTTCATCTGGAGTGGACGAGGCATTTGGGATCTTGGGCAGTGGTGGTCGGACACCTGAGGACCATCCCGAGACTCCTGATGTGAGGCCACCTCTTGGGATGCGAGGTGAGCCCTGCAAAACCTTTCCCGATGGAACATGGAAAGGCCAATCATCTGGAACTCAGCAGGGGAAAACGGGTCTCCTCTTGAGTTGTGGCGGGACCCTCGGAGTTCCTCTCAAGTGGGGACGGTTGGGGCGGGGAACTTCCTAGGTCACAACAAGGGTATGAAGGAGCCTTTCGACGTCCAAGAGGAAAGGGGTGATTTCCCCCAAGGTGCTCCAGCAGACAAGGTAATCACCCTCCCTGCAGGGGAGAAGCTTCTGGTTTTCTCCTGTTGCAGCGGGGTCCTCTCGAGTTACGACGGGGACCCCAGGGAACCTCCCCTGTATCCTCAGGAGAGGCCATCACATTGCGAGTTGCGAGGTGCCTCTGGGGATTCCTCCACAGACGTTGCCGGGACCTCAGTCCTTGTCTGGTGCTGAGGCCGGAGCCTATGCTTTCCTCACCCATGCTGAGATGAATCATGGGGTTCCCTTGAAGCCGCCACAGGGGTGTCAGGCCTCGTCTCGCCAGGAAGCGTGCACAGCTGCTTTACTCCCCAACTGCAGCAACAGTATGCGGGTCCCTGTCCAACAGATACAGGGATCAGTGGCTTGCCATCGAGGTACCCCAGGGCTATCACACGTGTCAGTGTGTCTACATCGAGCCTCGGGGTGAGATTCGAGGCAGTGCAGGGCAGTCAGTTTCATCTGGAGTGGACCAAGCATTTGGGGGTCTTGGGGACTGGTAGCCCAAACTGTGAGACTCATCTCGACTCTCCAGGTGCAAACACCTCCTCTTGACATGCGAGGGGAAGACCAGGAAACCTTTCCCGATGGAGCAGGGAACGGGCCCCTCATCTGGAGCTCAGCAGGGGAAAACGGGGCTCCTCTTGAGTCTTGGCGGGACCCTCGGGTTTCCTCTCGAGTGGGGAAGGGTGGGGCGGGGAACTTCTTGGTTCACAGCAAGGTTGTGAAGCGGCCTTTCGAGGTCCAAGAGGGAAGGGGTGAATTCCCCCGAGATGCCGCATTGGACAAGGGCCTCTATCCACCTTCAGGGAAGTGTCTGGTTTTTTGCGAGTTGCGGAGGGGTCCTCTCAAGTTATAACAGGGCCCCAGGGATGCACCCATGTGGCCCTAGGAGAGGCCAGTCTCAGTGCCAGGGGCGAGGCACATCTGGGGATTCTTCCAAGTCCTCAGTCCGATTCCGGTGTTGAGGCCGGAACATAAGCTTTCCTTACCCGTGCCTACGTAGGTCTTAGGTTTCCCGTGGAGCCCCCTAAGGGGAGTCAGGCCTTTAGTCGCCCATAGACGTGCAGGGCCTCTTTACTCCAGGGTGCAGCAGCCGTGTCTGGCTCTCTGTCAAACAGACAAAGGGATCTGTGGCTTGCACTCGAGGTATCCCAGGGTTATCACATGTACCAGTGTGTCAGCAGTCGAGCCTCGGGATGACAGTCGAGACTTTGCAGGGCAGGCAGGTTCATCTGGAGTGGATTAGCCATTTGGAGATCTTGGGTAGTGGAGTTCGGACACCTGAAGCTCCTCAGCACTCTTCAGATGCGAGGCCACCTCTTGGGATGTGAGGAGAGCACCTGAAAACCTTTCAGGATGGACCAGGGAAAGGGTCCCTCATCTGGAGCTCAGCAGGAAAAAAAGGGGCTCCTCTTGAGTCGCGGTGGGACCCTCAGGATTCTTCTCAAGTGTGGACGGTTGGGGCGGGGAACTTCTTAGATCACAACAAGGGTATGAAGGAGCCTTTTGAGGTCCAAGAGGGAAGGGGTGATTTCCCCTGAGATGCTGCAGCAGACAAGGGACTCACCCTCCCTGCAGGGAAGAAGATTCTGGTTTTTCTCGAGTTGCGACGGGATCCTCTCGAGTTACGATGGGGACCCCAGGGATGCACCGCTTTGGCCTCAGGCAAGGCCAGTCTCCATGAGAGTTGTGAAGCAACAGTGGGGATTCCTCCCGAGACGTCGCCGGGTCCTGAGTCCTCGTCTGGTGCTGAGGCCGGAGCGTGTGCTTGCCTCACCCATCTGACACAGGTCTTGGGGTTCTCCTTAAGCCCACATAGGGGAGTCAAGCCTCGTCTCGCCTGGGGACGTGCACAGCCACTTTCCTCCCCAACGGGAGCAAAAGTGTCGGGGTCACTATTGAGCGGATACAGGGATCAGTGGCTTGCCATGGAGGTACCCTAGGGCTATCACACGTGCCAGTGTGCCTGAGTCGAGCCTCGGGGTGACAGTAGAGGCAGTGCAGGGCAGTCAGGTTTATCTGGAGTGGACCAGGCATTTGGGGGTCTTGTGGACTGGTGGCCCAAGATATGAGACTCCTCTCGACACTCCAGGTGAGAGCACCTCCTCTTGACATGCAGGGGAACACCGGGAAACCTTTCCTATGGAGCAGGGAAAGGACTCCTCATCTGGAGTTCAATTGGGGAAAACGGGGCTCCTCTTGAGTCTTGTCGGGACCCTCGGGTTTCCTCTCGAGTGGGGACGGGTGGTGCAGGGAACTTCTTGGTTCACTGCAAGGGTGTGAAGCGGCCTTTCGAGGTCCAAGAGGGAAGGGGTGAATTCCCCCGAGATGCCACATCGGATAAGGGCCTCTATCCACCTTCAGGGAAGTGTCTGGTTTTTTTTGACTTGCGGAGGGATCCTCTCAAGTTACGACGGGGCACCAGGGACGCACCCATATGGCCCCAGGAGAGGCCAGTCTCAGTGCCAGGGGCGAGGCACATCTGGGGATTCTTCCCCAGTGGCGCCAAGTCCTCAGTTCCATTCTGGTGTTGAGGCCGGAGCCTGAGCTTTCCTCACCCGGGTCTATGTAGGTCTTAGGGTTCCCCTGGAGCCCCCTCAGTGGAGTCAGGCCTTGTCTCGCCCATAGACGTGCAGGGCCGCTTTACTCCAGGGTGCATCAGCCATGTCCGGCTCTCTGTCAAACTGACAAAGGGATCTGTGGCTGGCACTCGAGGTACCTCAGGGTTATCACAAGTACCAGTGTGTCAGCAGTCGAGCATCGGGGTGACAGTCGAGAGAGTGCATGGCAGTCAGGTTGATCTGGAGTGGTCGAAGCATTTGGGGATCTTGTATAGTGGTGGTCGGACACCTGAAGCTCCTCCCCACTCACCTGTTTGGAGGCCACATCGTGGGATGCGAGGAGAGCACCTGAAAACCTTTCAGGATGGACCAGGGAAAGGGCCCCTCATCTGGAGCTCAGCAGGAAAAAAGGGGCTCATCTTGAGTGGCGATGGTTTCCTCAGGGTTCTTCTCGAGTGGGGACGGTTGGGGCGGGGAAATTCCTAGATCACAACAAGGGTATGAAGGAGCCTTTTGAGATCCAAGAGGAAAGGGGTGATTTCCCCTGAGATGCTGCAGTGGACAAGGGACTCACCCTCCCTGCAGGGGAGAAGCTTCTGGTTTTCCTCGAGTTGCAGTGTGGTCCTCTTGAGTTACGACGGGGAACCCAGGAATGCACCACTGTGGCCTCAGGCGAGGCCAGTATCCATGCGAGTTGCGAGATAACTGTGGGGATTTCTCCCGAGAGGTCGCTGGGTCCTCAGTCTTCGTCTGGTGTAGAGGCCGGAGCCTGTGCTTGCCTCGCCCATCTGACACAGGTCTTGGGGTTCTCCTTGAGCACCCATAGGGGAGTCAGGCCTCGTCTCGCCTGGGGACGTGCACAGCCACTTTCCTCCCCAATGGGAGCAACAGTGTCCGGGTCCCTGTCGAGCGGATACAGGGATCAGTGTCTTGACCCCAAGGTACCCCAGGGCTATCACACGTGCCAGTGTGCTGGAGTCGAGGCTTGGACTGACAGTCGAGGCAGTGCAGGACAGTCAGATTCATCTGGTGTGGAATAGGCATTGGGGGGGTCTTGTGGAAATGTGACCCAATGCCTGAGGCTTCTCTGGAGTCGCATGATGTGTGTGCCTCCTCTTGGGATTCGAGGGGGGAGATGGGAACCCTTTCCTGATGGAGCAGGCAAAGGGCCCCTCATCTGGAGCTGAGCATGGGAAAATGGAGCTTCTCTTGAGTCATGGCAGGGTCCTCGGCGGTTCTCTCGTGTGGGAATGTGTGGGGCGGGGAACTTCTTGGGTCACAGCAAGGGTGTGAAAGAGCATTTCGAGGTCCAAGAGGAAACTGGTGATTTGCCCCGGGACACCGCAGCGGACAATGGCCTCACTCAGCCTGCAAGGGTGAAGCTTCTGGTTTTCCTTGAGTTGCGGCAGGGTCCTCTCGAGTTACGATGGGGACCACAGGGATCCGACCCTGTGGCTCCAGGATAGCCCAGTCTCCTTACAGGGGGCGAGGCACATCTGGGGATTCTTCCTCAATGGCGCCAAGTCCTATTCCCCTTCTGGTGCTGAGGCTGCAGCCTGAGATTGCCTCGCCCGTGGTGACATTCTACTGGGCTTCCCCTGGAGTCAGCAGAGGGTAGTCAAGCCTCGTCTCGACTGGAATTGTGCTCGGCTGCTTTCCTTCTAAACAGCAGTAACAGTGTCCGAGTCCCTGTCCAGTGGATACAGGGATCTATGGCTTGCGATCAAAGTACCCTAGGGCTGTCACACGTGCCAGTATGACGAAGTCGAGCCTGGGGGTTACAGTCGAGGCAGTGCAGGGCAGTCAGGTTCACCTGAAGTGGACGAGGCATTTGGGGGGCTTGGGGAATGGTGGCCCAACGTGTAAGACTCCTCCCGACTTTCCAGGTGCCAGCACCTCCTCTTGGGATGCAAGAGGAATACCGCGAAACCTTTCCCGATGGAGCAGGGAAAGGGCCCCTCATCTGGAGCTCAGCAGGAGAAAATGGGTCTTCTCTTGAGTCTTGGAAGAACCCTTGGGGTTCCTCCCGAGTGGGGACTGGTGGGGCGGGGAACTTCTTGGGTCACAGAAAGGGTGTGAAGGAGTCTTTCGAGGTCCACATGGGACAGGGTGAATTCCCCTGATATGCTGTTGTGAACCAGGGCCACACCACCTTTGCAGGGGTGAAGCTTCTGGTTTTTCTCGAGTTGAGGTGGGGTCCTCTTGAGTTACGACAGGAACCACAGGGATCTGCCCCTGTGGCCCCAGGACAGGCCATTCTCCGTGCGAGGGCCGAGGCACATCTGGGTAATCCTCCCCAGTGGCGCCAAGTCCTCAGTCCCCTTTTGTTGCTGAGTCTGCAACCTGAGATTGCTTCGCCCGTGCTGACACATGTTTTGGGCATCCCCTGGAGCCCGCAGAGGGGAGTCAGGCCTCGTCTCGAATCGAAACGTGCACGGCCTCATTCCTTCCCAACTGCAGTAGTGTCCGGGTCCCTGTCGAGCAGATACAGGGATCTATGGCTTGTGCTCCAGATACCCTAAGGCTGTCACACGTGCCAGTGTGCTGGAGTCGAGCCTCGGGGTTACAGTCGAGACAGTGCATGGCAGTCAGGTTCATGTGAAGTGTACGAGGCAATGGGGGGGTCTTGGGGCATGGTGGCCCCACCTGGGAGAATCCTCTTGACTTTCCAGGTGCGAGCACTTCCTATTGGGATGCAAGGGGAACACCACGAAACCTTTCCTGACGGAGCCAGGAAAGGGCCCCTCATTTGGAGCTCAGCAGGGGAAAACAGGACTCCTCTTGAGTCATGGCGGGACCCTTGGGGTTCCTCTCGAGTGGGGACGGGTGGGGCGTGGAACTTGTTGGGTCCCAGCAAGGTTGTGAAGGAGCATTTCGAGGTCCACAAGGAAGGAGATTAATTCCCCTGAGATTCCGTTGCGGACAAGGGCCACGCCACGCCTGCAGGGGAGAAGCTTCCAGTTTTCTCGAGTTGTGGCAAGGTCCTCTTGAGTTACGACGGGGACCCCAGGGACCTGTCCCTGTATCCTCAGGAGAGGCCATTCTCAGTGTGAGTTGCCAGGCGCCTCTGGAGATTCCTCCCCAGTCATCACAGCGTCCTCGGTCCTTGTCTGGTGCTGAGGTTGGAGCCTGAGATTTCCTAGCTCATGCTTTCATAGGTCTTGAGGTTACTCTAAGCCACCACAGGAGAGTCAGACCTCTTCTCGCCTGGAGACTTGCACGGCCTCTTTCTTCACCAACTGCAGCCGCAGTGTCCGGCTCCCCATAAAGTGGACACAGGGATATGTGTCTTGCCATCAAGGTACTCCAGGGCTGTCTCACGTGCCAGTGTATTGGGTGTTGAGCCTTGGGGTGACAGTCGAAACACTGCAGGGCAGTCATGTACATCTGGAGTAGACGTGGCATTTGGGTATCTTGGGGAGTGATAGTTGGACACCTGAGTCGCCTCCCGACTCTCCTGATGCGAGGCCACCTATTGGGATGCAAGGGGAGTACCGGAAAAACTTTCCTGATGGAGCAGGGAAAGGGCCCCTCATCTGGAGCTCAGCAGGGGAAAACGGGGCTTCTCTTGAGTCACAGCGGGACCCTCGGGGTTCCTCTCGAGTGTGGACTGTTGGAGCGGGGAACTTCCTAGGTCACAACAAGGGTATGAAGGAGCCTTTCGAGGTCCAAGAGGAAAGGTGTGATTTCCCCTGAGATTCTGCGGTGGACAAGGGACTCACAATCCCTGCAGTGGAGAAGCTTCTGGTTTTTCTCGAGTTGCAGGGGGGTCCTCTCGAGTTAAGACGGGGACCCATGGACCTGCCATTGTGGTCTCCAGAGAGGCCAGTCTCCATGCGAGTTTCAAGGCACCTGTAGGGATTCCTCCTGAGAAGTAGCCAGGTCCTCAGTCCTCGTCTGGTGCTGAGGCTGGAGTCTGTGCTTGCCTCGCCCATGCTGACACAGGTCTTGGGTCTCCCCTTGAGCCCCCATTGGGGATTCAGGCCTCGTCTCGCCTGGGGACTTGCACAGCCACTTTCCTCCCCAACTGCAGCAACAATGTCCGGGTCCCTGTCGAGCGGATACAGGGATCAGTGGCTTGATATCGAGGTACCCCAGGGCTATCACAAGTCCCACTGTGCCAGAGTCGAGCCTTGGGGTGACAGTCGAGGAGGTGCAGGACAGTCAGATTCATCTTAGTGGGCCAGGCATTTGGGGTTTTTTTGGAAATGTGACCCGACGCCTGAGGCTTCTCTGGACACAGCTGGTGTGAGTGCCTCCTCTTGGAATGCGAGGGGAGAGCTGGGAACGCCTTCCCGATGTAGCAGTGAAAGGGCCCCACATCTGGAGCTGAGCATGGGAAAATGGAGCTCCTCTTGAGTCACGGGGGGACCCTCGGAGGTCCTCTCGAGTGGGGACGTGTGGGGCGGGGAACTTCTTGAGTCACAGCAAGGGTGTGAAAGAGCATTTCGAGGTCCAAGAGGGAACGGGTGATTTCCCCCGGGACACAGCTGCAGACAAGCTCCTCACTCCACCTGCAAGGGTGAAGCTTCTGGTTTTTCTCGAGGTGCGGCGGGGTCCTCTGGAGTTAGGACTGGGACCACAGGGATCCGCACCTGTGGCCCCAGGATAAGCCAGTCTCAATGCGAGGGGCGAGGCACATCTGGGGATTCCTTCCCAGTGGCGCCAAGTCCTCAGTCCCCTTCTGGTGCTGAGGCTGCAGCCTGAGATTGCCTTATCTGTGCTGACATTTGTATTGGGCTTCCCCTGGAGCCTGCAGAGGGGAGTCAGGCCTCGTCTCGACTGAGACGTACACGGCCACATTCCTTTCCAACTGCAGTAACAGTGTCCACGTCCCTGTCGAGAGGATACAGGGATATATGTCTTGCGCTCGAAGTATCCTAGGGCTGTCAAAAGTGACGGTATGCAGGAGTCGAGCCTCTGGGTTATAGTCGAGGCAGTGCATGACAGACAGGTCAGGTTCATCTGAAGTGGACGAGGCATTTTGGTGTCTTGGAGAATTGTGGCCCAACCTGGGAGAATTCTCCTGACTTTTCAGGTGTGAGCATCTCAGCTTGGGATGTGAATGGAACACCGCAAAACCTTTCCCAACGGAGCAGGAAAAGGGCCCCTCATCTGGAGCTCAGCAGGGGAAAACGGGACTCCTTTTGAGTCTTGGCGGGACCATTGGAGTTCCTCTCGACAGTGGACGGGTGGGGCAGGGAACTTCTTGTGTCACATCAAGTGAGTGAAGGAGCCTTTCGAGGTCCACAAGGGACGAGGTATATTCCCCTGAGATGCCGTTGCGGACAAGGGCCACACCACGCCTGCAGGGGAGAAGTTTCCGGTTTTTCTCGAGTTGCGGAGGCATCCTCTTGAGTTACGACGGGGACCCCAGGGACCCGCTTCGCCCCTGTATCCTCAGGAGAGGCCATTCTCAGTGCGAGTTGCGAGGCGCCTCTGGGGATTCCTCCCAGGCCATCGCCGGGTCCTCAGTCCATGTCTGATGCTAAAGTCGAGCCTGAGATTTCCTCACTCATGCATTCATAGGTTTGAGGTTACTCTGAAGCCCCTACATGGGAGTCAGGCCTCTTCTTGTCTGGAGACTTGCATGGCCTCTTTCTTCCCCAACTGCAATGGTAGTGTCCGGCTCCCCATAAAGAGGACACAGGGTTCTGCAGCTTGCCATCGAGGTAATCCAGGGCTGTCTCACATGCCAATGTGTTGGGAGTCGAGCCTCGGGGTGACAGTTGAGACAGTTCAGGGCAGTCATGTTC
>SJYW01002128.1:13907-24795 GCA_006410735.1 Raphicerus campestris | reverse complement strand
AGTTGAACTGATAGAGAAATAGAAAAGAAAATAGATACAAGGGTATGATAAAAATTTTACAATAATAGGAAGCCATGGTTCCTTCCAAAGGCAACTGTTTGCCCCAAAGAGCAAATTCAGAGGTCTTAACAGTGGGAAGCATAGAGAACTGATGACGGTCTTGTAACAGAATTCACTGGCAGGTAAGCTGATCTAGGGAACCGTCTTTCCCATCATTAGCCTCTCCTTCTCAGGAAGAGATCTGTAGACTATATCCCACCACCTAAGGAACAGCCCAAACAGACAGGATGTGGATTCCAGATCAATATCAGAGACAGTGTATGAATTTAAGACATGAAAAACATTATTATTCCTTCCAATTGCTAAAAGCTCAGAGAGGAACAATATTTTCATCCAAATTGTCTGGCTTACACTGTACATATTAGAGCCAGACATGGAGTAAACCAGATGCAATTTGAGACTTTTGGAATTTATTTCTCAGCCAAGTAAGGAGCTGAATTAATAGACTTTTACTTTTACTTTTCTGGAAATGAGAAAGCTGAAGATTTTCCAGCTTACTCCTACCAGATGGCATGTTCTATTGCCTACAATTTCCCTCCTGCTGTGGATCGCCTCCAACTTAGCCTCTTCATAGGTGAAAAGGAAAAATACATTATCTACCTATTTGTATAGTAACCAAAGCAGTATAGAGAAAGAAAGATCAGTCTGCTTACTGCCTATGGCTCAACTTGACCTAATTATGCAACTCTTTCAGATTTTGATAAGAAAAGATACGTCTTCTTGAAATTTAAAGGTGTTTCAACTAATTTTTGTATGACNTGTATAGTAACCAAAGCAGTATAGAGAAAGAAAGATCAGTCTGCTTACTGCCTATGGCTCAACTTGACCTAATTATGCAACTCTTTCAGATTTTGATAAGAAAAGATACGTCTTCTTGAAATTTAAAGGTGTTTCAACCAATTTTTGTATGACAAATAAGTGAATTGATGTTTAATGGCTAATGATCTAAGTATAATAGAATGTACTGGTATTTATGAGGCCTATGCGTGATAATAGAAAATGAGAATTTAATATAAGCAAAAGAACTGAGCAAATTCAACACTTTATAGCTAATGTTTAAGTTAAAAGCATAAATTTTCTATCCATATTTTATATGGAATATCTTAGAAATTTTTGCTGTGTCACAAAAAGATTAAATTAGAGATTAGTCATCTTTAGAGTTATAAATAATAGTATAATCAGCAAAGTTAGTTATTGAAAGTTGTATTTACGTTAGTCTAAATCAAAATCCCACATTGTACAGTTTAAATGAGTGGTCCAGAGAAGTAAGAAATTTAACAGTAAATTCATAAAATGATCATTACAAGTAGCATATTTCTGATGATAGCTATAAAAATATCAGTAAATTCTAGGGGAAAGTTTTCAAAATGGCTCATAATTTTTCAGGATTGAGCAGCTCTGGTCACCCCAGCTTTGACTCACATTTGACATCTACTTGCTGGGAAAGCCAATGACCATTTATTTATCACAATAGAAACTGACATAGTGAAGGAGAACCAATCCCTTTACAATTTTTACCTGTTCTCACATCAATTTAAACAGCTAGAAACCATCTAAAATGTACTTCACTTTGCCAAGAAGTGTTCACAGACATTTGCCATCAGCGGGAAAACACTAGATGCCATAATTCTTCAAACTTATTAATTAGAATTTAGTCCAGCATTTATGTCATGGCCAAATACATCAACTCTTTGAGTTCCATTATGCCTCTCTCTGTTTCAGGCCTGTGTGTAACTTTTTCAATTTTCAAAGTCCATGAAGAGGCTTTCATGTTGGTCCTTGGGCTGTCTTCCTGCCCCTGGCTGTGATAGAGCAGGAAGAGTGTGTTCAGATTCCTTTACAGACTTAGTGAAGGATATATCCTTAAAAGTATCCTCCCCCATTAATACATAAGATCACAGGCAATGATTCCACCAAAAGCTATCCAGAAATAAATCTGATAGGGAGTTGGATTCTAGGAAGTCACAAAAAGAAACCCCAAATTCACATTTATTCACCTCATGGCAAAATTATATCTTAAACCCATGTGTTCTTACCACTGTGCTTTGGCTACTTAAATCCCTGCATATTTCTTGTATTTTCCAAACATTGAGTATTTTCAACTAAGAATTAGTTTGTTTGGGCTTGATATCCTCATATAAGTATCTCTATCTCTCCCACTCCCTCTCTCTTTCAATCTTTCATATAAACTCAAAAACTCATTTCTGGTTCTGGTTTGGTATGTTAGGAATATCACATTTATCAGGTGAATGGTCTGTGTCGTCTCTCATTGTTCAATAAATATTGCCTTGAATGTACTTTTTCATATTTTCTCCTATCTTTTCAAATTGCCTTATCACATCTGCCAGATGTTTGGGGAATTCATTCTTGAACCATGTCCTATTATCAATATTGAATTGTACACATTCAACCTTTTTTGGGGAAAGTGATTTCAAGCTTTCTTTTTTATTACAGTCATCATTCACTTCCAAAAATTTCTCAGTATGGACATTAAAGTTAATTTCTATATATTTTGTGCTGTATGAGTAGTTATAATTTGTACCAATATTTATAGGGCAGAAGGAAATGTTATGTGTTAAACTGCATAGGAAATTGAAACAAAATGATTTATAGCTTGAGGGTAATGCATTAGTGTCATCAATCATAATTCTCTAACTTATGAATAAGAAACCAAAGTCATCCCATCCTATGCTAGTTCTTAAACCACTTCACTTTTGATATCTTTAAATAAACTACACAAATGCCAAGTGTAGAAACTGTAAAAATATTTTTTCTTTTTCAACCACAAAACTTTTTCTTACTCATTTACTGAAGACAAAAGATAATATTATACTCTTCAGTCCAAGTTGAGGCGTCTAGCCACTCCCTTTTCCCAAAACTCAGCTCCTACTCCCTCATCCCCACTTTCAGTGTACCTTGTATCCATGTCAGTGTTCTTCATGTGACTCTTCTTTGATTACTTATTTCTCTGACCACCAAAGCTGTAACAAAGATGAGCAAAGCTGCAACAAAAGAAAAAAATTTTTAAAGAAAAATATGAGATATCAGATTTTCAGTAGATACTCATCTGTTTAAAAAGTATGATAAAAACCACCTTGTGAAGTTCTCTGAATAATCACCCTGCTCTAGAATTGTGCAATGGTTTTTCCTCCCTTTGGCTTTCTCAATCAACAGACGGAAAATCTCTCACTCTCCTACATGCTTGGCTATTAAACTATCAATACACTGCCAAAAATATCTTGTCAAACAACAAGATATAGCACAGAAAGCAAATTCTAGAATGATGAAATAAAATCTAATTGTGCACATAGTTATATTACAATGGTAATAGTAAAAGCTTTTTGTTTTGTTTGTTTTTGTTTATTTTTCTGTGTGTGTTTGTGAAATACTTCATGCCTAGCAAGATAAGTAGTTTACTAGTTATTTATATATTTTTCCCTGAATCTGAGTCACACCTTACAAAGTTCCAGGAACTTTCTTTCATTTCCCCATATGTATAGTTTTCAAACAAATATCTTGCTAGTTGTTAAGATAAGTTGCTTAGATTTGATTTCTTTTAACCTCTGGTTGAGATAGAAGAGTTTCCGTTTCTTTCTTTATTTGTTTCTTCATTTTGGGCATAGGACAGAAAGTACACGCATCATCAAAGAAGAGGAAAAAGAGTAAGGCGTGAGGCAGAGGACGAGGAAGAAGAAGGAAAAAGAGAAAGAAGAGGAGAAGAAGGAGGAGTAGGAATAGAAGAAACTTTGATCTACATACAAAAATGGTTTTACTTCATAATAATCAGAGATATTCACAGATGTCCAAAGGAAAGTGAAAGTACCATTTAAATACATTGTTTACAAAAAGTGCTCCATTTATTTTTTAAATTTCAGTTTAATTTTGGTATAGTTAGCATATACATTTTAGAATATCCTGTTTNTGGTTTTACTTCATAATAATCAGAGATATTCACAGATGTCCAAAGGAAAGTGAAAGTACCATTTAAATACATTGTTTACAAAAAGTGCTCCATTTATTTTTTAAATTTCAGTTTAATTTTGGTATAGTTAGCATATACATTTTAGAATAATCTGTTTTTATTTTCATTTTCAGGAAAATAAAAACAGATATATACCAGGAAGTGAGATTACTGGATTATATGCTAGTTCTACTTTTGATTTTTTGAGGAACCTCCATGATGTTTTCAATAGTGGCTCTACCAATTTACATTCCCATCAACAATGCACATAGGTTTCTTTTTCTCCCATCCTCAACAACACTTGGTTTTTCTTGTGTTTTTGATGATCCCACTCTTACAGGTATTAAGTAATTTCATTGTGAGTTTGACTTATATTTCCTTGATGATCAGTACTTTTGGACACCTCATAATGTACCTGTTGGCCATTTGCATGTGTTCCCTGAATAAATGTCTATTCAGTCCCTCTGCTCATTCTTTTAATAGCATTGCTTTGCTTCTTTAGCTACTGAGTTCTATGAGTCCATTATATATACATGCATTTGAGAGCACTGATCCTTTATTACACATACAATTTAAAAATATCTTCTCTCATTTTGTAGGTTACATTTTCATTTTGCTGAATGCTCCCTTTGTTCTGTAGAAGCACTTTAATTTTCTGTAGTTCTACTTTTTAATTTTGGCTTTTGTTCCTTTGTTTTGATATCATAACCAAAATTGCCAAGACAAATGTTAAAGGGCTTCTTCTCTATATTTTATTCTAAGAATTTTATGGTTTCAGGTCTTGTGTTTATACCTATAATCCATTTCAACTAAATCTTTGTGAGTTGTGTAAGTGGGGATCTATTAGTAATTTCGTTCTTCTGCATGTGTGTTTACATTTTTTCCTAGCAACATTTATTAAAGAAACTACTCTTTCCTTATTGAATATTTTTGGCTTCCTTGTTAAATATTGGTTAACTGCATATATGAGGATTTATTTACTGATTCTGTTCTGTTGATATTTATGATTATTTATAGATTTTTATGCCAATAATATATTGCTTTGATTACTGTAGCTTTGTAATATAATTTGAAATCAGCAATCATGATGCTTCTTCTATCTTTGTTCCTCTTTCTCAAGACTGCTTTTGATACTTGGCATCTTTTGTTATTCCATACAAATTTTAGGATTATTCTATTTCTGTGAAAAATGCCATTCGAATTTTGATAGAAACTGCATATAATCCATAAATTGGTTTAGGTAGCATGGACAGTATAACAATATTAATTCTTCCAATCCACTAACATGATATATCTGTCCATTTATTGTTGCCTCCTTTAATCCTTGGGTTGGGGAGATCCCCTGGAGAAGGGGATCTTCCAATATTCTAGCCTGGAGAATTCCATGGCAGTCCATGGGGTCACAAAGAGTTGGACACGACTGAGTGAATTTCACTTCAATTTTAATAACTGTTTTATAGTTTTCACATATAGACCTTTGACATCTTTGTTAATATTTATTCCTATGTATTTTATTCATTTTGATTTAATTATAAATGGGATTGTTTTCTTGATTCCTCTTTCTCTTAATTCACTAGTGTATAAAACACAGTTGATTTTCATGTATTCATTTTGCATACTGCAGTTCTACTGAATTTGTTTCTTATTTATAATAATTTTTTGGTGGCATCTTCTTGGTTTCTATATATGTCATGTCATCTACAAATAGAGACATATTTTACTTCTTCCTTTCAGTCTTAGTTAACTTTTATTTCTTTTTCTTGACTGATTGATATCACTACAACTTCCTGTGCTATGTTGAGTAAAGGCAGTAGGAGTAAGCATTCTCATCTTGCTCATTTTCTTAGGGGAAAATTTTCAGCATCTCATCATTGAATATGATGTTAGCTGTGGGCATGTGAAGCTGTTTCAGTCATGTCCAACTCTTTGTGACCCTATGAACTGTAGCCCACCAAGCTCTTTTGTTTATGGGATTCTCCAAGTAAGAATACTGGAGAAGGTTGCCATACCCTCATGCAGGGGATCTTCTCAACCCAGGGACTGAACCTGCATCTCCTGTGACTCCTGCATTTCAGGCAGATTCTTAACCACTGAGCCACTGGGGAAGCCCAGTGGGCTTGTAATATGTGGCCTTTATTATGCTGCGGTATTCTCCTCTATACCCAGTTTATTGAGAATTTTTACAATACAAAAAGTCAAAGTCAGTTAGTCACACAGTTGTGTCTGACTCTTTGTGATCTCATGGACTGTATACTGCCTGANCCTGTGACTCCTGCATTTCAGGCAGATTCTTAACCACTGAGCCACTGGGGAAGCCTGGTGGGCTTGTAATATGTGGCCTTTATTATGCTGCGGTATTCTCCTCTATACCCAGTTTATTGAGAATTTTTACGATACAAAAAGTCAAACTCAGTTAGTCACACAGTTGTGTCTGACGCTTTGTGATCTCATGGACTGTATACTGCCTGGCTCCTCTATCCATGGAATTCTGCAAGCAAGATTACTGGCATGGGCTTCCATTTCCTTCTCTAGGTCTCCTGCATTGCAGGCAGATTCTTTTATTAACTGAGCCACTAGGGAAGCCCTGTTTTATGATACATGGGTGTTAAATTTTGTCAAATGCTGTTTCTGCATCTATTGAAATAATCATATGGTTTTATCCTTTTTGTTCATTAAAGTAGTACATTTCATCATTGATTAATTTGCAAATATTGAATCACCTTACCTCCTTATCTCCCTGGAATAAATTTCACTGGATCATCATGATGAATGATCCTTTCAGTGTATTTTTGGATTGGTTTTACTAATATTTTGTTGAGGGTTTTTCTGTCCATGTGGATCAGGGATATTGGCCTGTAATAATGTCTTGTGTGTTCTTGTTTGGTTTTAGTATCAGGGTAACTTTGGCCTCATAAAATAATTTTAAAAGGATTCCTTCTTCTTCTATTTTTTGAAAGTGTTTCAGGAGGATTAGCATTAATTCTTCTCTAAATATATAGTAGAATTCACCATGAAGCTATATAATTCTCTGCTTTTCTTCACTGGGAGATTTTTGAAAACTGATTCAGTCTTTCTACTAGTAAATGAACTGGTCAGTTTTTCTGTTTTTTGTTTTTTTTTTTTTAATGATTCAGTCTTGGTGGTTTGCATGTTTCTAAGAATTTATCTATTCTTATAGGTTGTCCAATTTTTTAATTGTTTATAGCAGTCTCTTAAGAATTCATATTTATTTATTATAAANTTTTTTTTTTGTTTTTTTTTTTTTTTTTTTTTTAATGATTCAGTCTTGGTGGTTTGCATGTTTCTAAGAATTTATCTATTCTTATAGGTTGTCCAATTTTTTAATTGTTTATAGCAGTCTCTTAAGAATTCATATTTATTTATTATAAACTGTAATGTCTCTGCTTTCATTTCTGATCTTTGTTTGAATGCTCTATCATTTTTCCCTTGGTAAGTCTAGCTGAAGTTTGCTCTATTTTGTTTATATTTTCAAAATGCCAACTTTTAATTTTATTGATTTTTGTATGGTCTTTTTAGTTCCTATATCAGCTCTGATCTTTGTTATTTCCTTCATTCTACTACTTGGGAACCTAGAGTGGGCCATCAGTACTATGGGAAGACAGTGCCTGCCGGCCTTGCCAGAGGGTCTTAAGGGAAGATCACTATTAAACCCTAATAGTGGGATATATTAGAAGCCTAACTCTCAATAGATCTTTTTCAGGGAAACACTGGAAAGACACAGCAAATCTTCTGATCCCACTAAGGACTTTTCCTTTGTATAGTTTTGTGGGTCTTGTGGAAGCAAGCCCTATTAATTTTCAGAACTAGGTGGTTTTAAGGCCCATCTGTGAGATGGAATTCTTAAAAAATCAGGGCACTAGATGCTTGGTCTAAATANGATCACTATTAAACCCTAATAGTGGGATATATTAGAAGCCTAACTCTCAATAGATCTTTTTCAGGGAAACACTGGAAAGACACAGCAAATCTTCTGATCCCACTAAGGACTTTTCCTTTGTATAGTTTTGTGGGTCTTGTGGAAGCAAGCCCTATTAATTTTCGGAACTAGGTTGTTTTAAGGCCCATCTGTGAGATGGAATTCTTAAAAAATCAGGGCACTAGGTGCTTGGTCTAAATCCTTTGCTCCTCAGAGAGAATCTGAGGATGTGTGCCCCTTTCCTATACCATCTTACTATGTTAGGCTGTGATTTACTGTGAGAATATTTCTTAACATTTTCTATCCATTTCACTGTAGATATTTTCTAGTTCACATGATGAGTAATTCAGTTTCTGGATTTCTTTTGAAATAAATTATTCCATGTATAACTGTAGATTCAGTGTACTCATGACAGGAAGTAAGTGTAGGAACATCTTACATTGACATCTTTGCTTGACTATTTTATTTCTTTAATTCAAGATACAGTTCTGGCAAGTGTCTAGCTCCTTCTTAACTGATATTAGGTAAATGACTGAATATCTTGTTGAATCAAATTGCTATCTAACTCAACTCTAAAATCTAGTATGTCAAGTGGATTATCTTTTTGTGTTATTTTAAAAATTGTGAGATGTTTGTACAAAAATCACCCAAAACACATGTATACCTATACATATAGTACATATGTAAACATAAAATTTTTAAAAAGTAGGTTAAATTGAGCAGATGAATAACACCATTAAGTTTTTAGAAAAACCTGAATTTCCCCAGTACCTTGGAAGCCATAGAACCATAACCCAGTCATAGAAGCCTACAGACAAACCTTCAAGTTGTTAACTTTCAAAGAAGCAAACGTGTAAGGACTACTTCATTGACCCCCTTGCTGTGCAACTCGAGGAGCTTACTAATGAAGACCTAATGCATTTAAAGTCCCAGTGAAAAGATGAAGAGAGACAGGATGAAGTCACTGAAGAACCAAAGAGATTCATGATGCAGGAAATGGCAAGAAGAATTTTCATTATTTGAGGAGGCACTGTTAGTGTTTGAGGCATGGTACCTGAACATAGAATGGTACACAAAGGTTGCATCAGCCATTCAGAATGAAGTACAGTTGTACCTTGTCATCCATGATGAGAAAAATAGAGCTACTACTTAGACATCACTGCATAATTTTTTCAAGAGAATATTTAGAATTGAATCCAGCAAGAAACTTGTGCCATCAGAATCAGGTGTGAGTGAAACTGCAGCTTGCCCTCCATCTTCTACTGCTGATAATCTTTCATCTCTACCATCTCTCACCTCTTCTCCTTCCTCAAGTCAGTAACTTTTCTTGCCTATTCATTAGATGGCAGACCCTGTATGCCAGCTGTTGTACCATACTACTGTACTTTTTGAGGTCCTGTACTATAAGATTTAAAATATTTTCTTGCTTTCTGTGTTTGTTTTTTTATGTGCTATTTGTGTGAAAAGTATTATAAACTTATTACAGTACAGTACTATATATTTGATTGTGTTAACTGGGTACCTAGGCTAACTTTGGACTTAAGAACAAATTGGACTTGTGGTTGTGCTCTTGGAATGAAATTTATTTGCATGTAGAGGACTTGCTGTATTACCCCTTCCCTCTCCTACATGCAGATACTATGCTGAAATTTGCTTTAAAATCTCCTGGATTTCTTGTTTCTTTTTTCTTTTGTAATTTTCTCTTTCATATATCCATCATAAGCAGATAGTTTAGTCTTTTTGCAGTTAGAATTTATATAAATAAAATCACATTGTGTATTCTTTTGTGACATGATTATTTCACTTAGCATGTTACTGAGATACATTCATGTAGATGTATGTGTTTGTAGTTCATTAATGTTTATTATCATGTAGCAGTCCTTATTTAATGTGAATTATTTGACATTTTTACTTTTGGTGATCATTTGGGCAGTTTCAAGTTTGAAAATATTACCAATAATGCTAGCATGATCAGTTTTACAGATGTAGCCTGATGTGAATGTATATACATTTTTTCTCTAAGAGTGGAAATATTGGGTCTTAGAGAATGCCAAAACATTTTCAAACTAAAATATTTCAATTTCTACTTTCATAATTAGTTTATACTTTTCTAAGTACCTGTTACTCTTACTTCCTGAATATATTTTCTCATATTTTTTAGTTTTTGCTAGTCCAATTGTTTTTTTAACTAGTCATTAATTTTAATTGCACACACGGATTGTTAATGGGGTTGTGTATTCCTTCTGTAATAATATCACTGGCATATCATTGGTGTAGATGACACTGATTATATAAACTTTTATACCTGTAAAGTACTTCTTTAAAATTGTCTGCTCATTTCTTCTTGAATTGTTTGCTTTTGTGCATTTACATAATTGTTCTTCATGACTGTTAATTCTACTCTACAAAATATTTTGCCAGAAAACAGAAAAACTTAATATCTTAATGTCTTTGAAAACTTTATAACAGATTTCTGAGATTTCTCTACAGGCTCCCCATCCTAAAAATTAAAGTTCTCCTGGCACTGTCAGTCAGTCCATCAGTTCATTTGCTCAGTCGTGTCCGACTGTTTGCGACCCCATGAATTGCAGCAAGCCAGGCCTCCCTGTCTATCACCATCTCCCAGAGTTCACTCAGACACATCCATCGAGTCTGTGATGCCATCCAGCCATCTCATCCCCGGCCGTCCCCTTCTCCTCCTGCCCCCAATCCCTCCCAACATCAGAGTCTTTTCCAATGAGTCAACTCTTCACATCAGGTGGCCAAAGTACTGGAGTTTCAGCTTTAGCATCATTCCTTCCAAAGAAATCCCAGAGTTGATCTTCTTCAGAATGGACTGGTTGGATCTCCTTGCAGTCCAAGGGACTCTCAAGAGTCTTCTCCAACACCACAGTTCAAAAGCATCAATTCTTTGGCGCTCAGCCTTCTTC
>SJYW01002126.1:0-20222 GCA_006410735.1 Raphicerus campestris | reverse complement strand
GGGGACAACAGAGGATGAGATGGCTGGATGGCATCACTGACTCAATGGATGTGAGTTTGAGTGAACTCCAGGAGTTGGTAATAGACAGGGAGGCCTGGCATGCTGCGATTCATGGGGTCGCAAAGCATTGGACACGACTGAGCAACTGAACTGATTGACTGAACTGACCTCTATTTCCAGGTCCCACACAAACACACACACATGTGCACAATTTTCATACAGGGGAAAGGTAAAATGAACATAAAATGATTAAGTAGGCTTTGCAGAACAGTGCTGGAGACACAGATATAGAGAACAGACTTTAGGACATGATTGGAGGTAGGAGGAAGGAGAGGGTGGGGATGTATGGAGAGAGTAGCTTGGAAACCTACGTTATCATATGTGAAATAGATAGCCCATGGGAACTCACAACGGCGCTCTGTAACAATCTAGAAGGGTGGGATGGGGAGCAAGGTGGGAGGGAGGTTCAAGAGGAAGGAGACATATGTACCTNGAGAGAGTAGCTTGGAAACCTACGTTATCATATGTGAAATAGATAGCCCATGGGAACTCACAACGGCGCTCTGTAACAATCTAGAAGGGTGGGATGGGGAGCAAGGTGGGAGGGAGGTTCAAGAGGAAGGAGACATATGTACCTATGGCTGATTCATGTTGTTGTTTGGCAGAAACCAACACAATACTGTTAGGCAATTCAATTAAATAGAAAAAGAAATTTAAAAATTTTTAATTAATAAATAGGCTTGATATTATCATTTCCTGTTCCTAAGTGAGGTGCTCTTTCAGATTCTTTACAAAGTGTTTAAAGGCACATTCTATTAATAGTTGTAGGGACAAGGAAGAGATAAAATTTAATTCTTTTTATCTCACTGTCTTGCTCACAAAGTACTGAAGAGATGCTGGGGCATTCAGCAAAAAAAAAAAGAAAATAGAGTTCCTTACTTTTATTTTTTGTTTTATTTGGAAAACTCTCTTATCTATATTATTGCTGCTTATGTTCCTGCTTTTAACTCTTGTGACATATAATAATACAATCACAGGCCTAAACAGGGGTCTGAGATATTTTTTGATGACAATAACAGAAGATATTTTGACTACTTGGTTATTCAAAGTAGGTAACATTAGTTTCACCATAAAAAACATTAGGTAAAACAAGAGTAGTAAAAAAGATGTGTATAAGAGACAGCATATGTACCTATGGCTGATTCATGTTGTTGTTTGGCAGAAACCAACACAATACTGTTAAGCAATTCAATTAAATAGAAAAAGAAATTTAAAAAATTTTAATTAATAAATAGGNAGAAAAAAAAAAAAAAAAAAAAAAAAAAAAGCTTGCAGATAAAAGAAGTTTCAAAAAGGAACTTATATCTGAAGAGTGACTGTCAGACTCAGAAGAATTTCAGCAAATCTGAAGCCAGGCAGCCTGGCTTTATATCTCAGCTCTGCCGCCTCCTAGCTCTGTGCTCTCGAGCAAGGGACTTAACCTTTTCAAGTCTGGGTTTCTTCATCAATGATGTGTGGATAATGAAACCCAGGGGATGAAGTATATAAACTACTCACCACTTAGCAACTGTCAGCTCTGTTTATTCAGAGGCCTTTGATAATTAGCTGCTGCTTCTCTGACTCCCTCCCCAGTTATCACTGCCCATGGGGGTCTTTATGCTTCGGTGGGCACTTTTATTGGACAATCTTAATGATGGCTTTTACAAAGAAACCACTAAATGATTCCCTTGAGCCTGAGGCAGGATCAGCTATTATTTCGTATGTTTTCTTACTATGTCTGTGGCTTTTTTAGAACAACTTACTTCATGCACAGATTCATTTGAATAACTTTCTGAGATCTGCTCTGTGTGCCAGGTTCTGAGCTAGGTAATGGATAATCGTCCCTACCCTCATGGAGTTTTTGACTTGAAGAGGGAAGAGGAAATCAAGAAAAAAGTACTCTACTGTGAAGTTTTTGTATCTATTAGGTTGGCCAAAAAGTTCATTCAGGTTTGTCCTTAAGCTTTACTCGAATGAACTTTTTGGCCAACCCGATACATTGTGACAATGATGAAATTATGAGTTTTCACTTGGGCTTCCCAGGCGGCACTAGTGGTAAGGAACCCACCTGCCAGTGCAGGAGACATAAAAGACATGGGTTCAATCCATGAGTAGGGAAGATCCCCTGGAAGGGGAAATGGCAACCCACTCCAGGCTCCTTGGGGGGAGAATCCCATGGACAGAGGAGCCTGGTGGGCTACAGTCCATGAGGCTGCAGAGTCAGACACGACTGAAGCAACTTAGCAGGCAGCGCTTCTTTTCTAAAGGAAGTACAGAAGATCGTGTGGCTGTGACTGCGTACGGCAAAGGAATGGGAAGAAGAGGATATTTCCGTGGCTTCAACAGCTTTCCTCCCTCTGTATTGTCCTCATAGAGCCACACGCTCCCACTTTCAAAAATATAGATGACTCCAGCTCATTGTTCAGCTTTGTAGTTGTTTCCTAAATGTAGCAACTATGAAATATCCTTGGAGGGTGGGCGAACTAGCACCTACCTCCCTGAGAGCAGACACTATTCCTGAAAGCCCAAGTCAGTGTTCACTGAGCACCGTAACTCATCTGAATCAAGGAACAAGGAATTCCTACTGTGCGGAATACAAGTTTGTCTTTATGATATTCATGAAAGAAAGAACTTAAGAAGGCGAACGGTAACAGGGAACACAAAATGTTTTGGGACTTCCCTGGCCACCCAGTGGCTAGGACTCTGCACCCCAACTGCAACGGGGCACAGGTCTGATCCCTGGTCCTGGTCGGGAAAACAAAGATATCGCAAGCCAAACAAAGATTCTGCGATACTACAGAAGTAAATATGAAGTAAATATTTTCCTAAGCAATTGAAAATGAGAGGTACCCATCCAACTCTTGTCTTTCATATCCTCATAATGAATGCTCTTGGTTTATGAAAGTAGGAAATTTAGTAGTCAATTCCTTATGATTCTAGAGAAAAAGAATTTTAGAACTTTGAAGCTAGAAAGAACCTTACAGAACTGGTCCAACTGCCTTCTTTTAAAGACGTGGCTATTAAAACAAGGAGGACAGAGTAAGGATGTTCTGCTGATNATTCCTTATGATTCTAGAGAAAAAGAATTTTAGAACTTTGAAGCTAGAAAGAACCTTACAGAACTGGTCCAACTGCCTTCTTTTAAAGACGTGGCTATTAAAACAAGGAGGACAGGGTAAGGATGTTCTGCTGATTTTAGCCAACCTTCACATCATTGCATTTAAGCAAAAAGTTTCTTATTTCAATTATTTCCTGATTCAGGTAGTCCTCCCCCCTAATTAGCTTGAATTAATGAGTTTTTAGGAATACCGCCTTTTAAATGAAGAGATGTTGCTAGAAATTAAGCAAACAACCTACCACACCAGTATTTGGAGGCAAAGTTCCTGTTCAGGTCTNAGAACTGGTCCAACTGCCTTCTTTTAAAGACGTGGCTATTAAAACAAGGAGGACAGGGTAAGGATGTTCTGCTGATTTTAGCCAACCTTCACATCATTGCATTTAAGCAAAAAGTTTCTTATTTCAATTATTTCCTGATTCAGGTAGTCCTCCCCTCTAATTAGCTTGAATTAATGAGTTTTTAGGAATACTGCCTTTTAAATGAAGAGATGTTGCTAGAAATTACGCAAACAACCTACCACACCAGTATTTGGAGGCAAAGTTCCTGTTCAGGTCTGTTCCGACGCAAGAATTTTTTTCATGTAAAGAACGATTCTTTCTCCACATTCGATCCTAAATAAACAAAACACAGATTACCAGAGCATCCATGTTTGTGGTTTAGGAAAGACGCCACTTTTAATGACAAAGTGGGCAGTGTTGTGTTTCTCTCCTTTAACCCCATCTCTTCACCTGGTCACTGTCTTCATAGTACTTCTTGCATGGCCCCTGTTCTATCCAAGTCTTAACTGGGTTCACTCAAACTTGAATCAAATGAAATGGTAATATTTGATGAGCTCTGACCTAGCGAAAACAAAAATTTCAGCTGGTTTTTGTAGGCTGCTTACTGGCCTTCCCGTTAAGTCTTGTTTCCTTTAATTTTATGCATTGCCATTTTCTATCTTCTGTCATTCTAAGAAAAGTAAAGTAACTTGGTGTTTCAACTCAAAACTATGAGTCATGCATTTCTTTTTTTTTAATTGAAATGTATTTGACCTACAACATTGTACAGATTAAAGACGTTCAACGTGTTCATTTGATTTATTTACATATTATGATTACTACTATCGGGATAATTAGCGCTTCTAACCTGTCACATTAATTCTCTCTTTTTTGTGGTGGAAACGATTAAGATCAAGTCTTTTAGCAAGTTTGATGATGATAATACAAGGTTGTTGAATCATGAGTTTCAGTGCTCTCTTTCGATTGAATTCAACATTCACTTAAAACCTACAGAAAGCAGAGATGTAAAAATACCTCTAGTTTGATGGTGTCAGTGATTGTAATGATTCAACTCTGGTTTCTAAATGTAAAGCAAAAACACCCCACTGGGTTCTTGAGGTAATCTGGGAATTTAATCTTGTAAACAGTAAACAGTTGCACAGACTCTGTTTGAGTTCTGGGTTGGGATGACATGGCACCCTCTTCCCTATTCCACCAATCCTTCTGCCCAGTCTGTTTCCAACCCCAGGCCTGTGATTTTGGCAGCAACAGTTTCTCTGAGGAAATTGGGTTCTCATACTTCAGGAGTTAGTTGGCAGAGTTAAGATACAAAAGATGGTTGCAGAGTAAGACTATCTAAAGTGTGGCTAAACTCCACTGGGATTCCAGTGAAGGGATAAATTTATTGTAATAGCAATCTATAAATGTGACCATTTATTGAACTCCAATTTTATGTTAGATGCTATACAGGGTATTTCCCATTTACTTAGTTCAGGGTTTGCTCATTACCCCCTAAAAACTTTTGTTCACAGTATTCATCTTCCCTGAGATGACTTTTTCATCAATCTCCTTCACCATTCCCATCTCCTCTGCTTAAATTAACTGCTACATAAAATAATTCCTATATAATTCTTTATGTTTCTAATCACTGCAATTATGCCCATTCCCCTGAGTGTTTAAATGTGCTATTCAAGTATGTTTTTCATATATGTTTGACTGTTTTTATAATTTAAAAAAATTTTAATTAAAAATTATTATTAGAGTTTAGTTACTTTACAATGCAGTCTTTTTCTTTTTTTTACACACAAGAATTAATTTATTTCAACCAACATTAACAAGTCAGAAAATTGAAGTTTTTATATGCCTGCACTTACACACATACACACTTATGAATAAACTCAAGCAAGAAGTTTGCAGAAGTTTACAGGCCAGAGTTTTTAATGTGATCTTCATTAAGTTAGAAAGGACCATACTTCATATTGCTTGAGTAATTTTACGTGAATCATGATGCTGTTGGATTAAAACAGTTTCCAGTGTACACAAGACTGACCAAGATACTCCTATATATAAGTTCATGATTGAGTTAAAGTGTACTAGGATTAAATTTGCATATTGGTTAGTGTGCAATTCTGTTCTGATGCACATTCCATTAGAATGCCATTCTAATTCTTGCAATTCATGATTTTTATAAATCAAAATACCATCCAAACAACTCCTAGTAAGAATGAATGGATGCGGGCACTGTGTATCAAGGCGGCTAACATCAAAAAAGAGATAAAACCAGACCTGCACCACTCTTGCTGGGAAAACACCCCATCACAATGAAGTAGTCTTGCCAAAAAAGCCAAACCTGCATCTTATTAATCTTGCAGAATCCAAATATCAAGTTTCAGAAAACACAGAGGACAAAGGAACGTGTTAAACTACAGCATGGCAACACAATGAGTAAATCCAGGCAGGAAACTCTCTTCTTCAGTGAAACAAATTGCAGGGAAATAGAGAAAAAGAGATATGGGGAGAGAATCTATGGATTAAAATAAAAATAAAGGCTATAAAGCAATCACACTATATCAACCTTATTCGGATCCTGAACCAAAGAAATGAACATTTTTAAAAAGCTGTGGTATGATCAGAAATTTAAATACTGATTAGAAATTTTATGATAGTAAATAATTATTGTTTATTTTTAGGTATAATTGTATTGCTATTTTTTAAAACCTCAGTTAGATGCATCCTGAAATATTCATTGATGAAATGATATGGCATCTGAGATTTGCTTCAAAATGATATGGGTAAGAGAGAAGGGAGTTGGGGATACAGGTGAAAAAAGACTGGCCATGAATTGATTGGTTATGTGATAAGTACATCACAGTTTACCATACAATTATTTCCACTCATATATGTTTGAACTTTCCCATAATGAATTAAACAAAATTTTTTTCATAATAAAGCCATTATGCTGGGATCCAGGATTCTATGAATAATTCTGTCTGTGTATCCTGTATGCTCTAAAGGAGTGTATTTTGTTTTCTTTGCCTTCACCTACCTTTTTCCATGTGTAGTCATAACCATCCACATTAACCACTGGCATTATATAGAAATCCATGTTCTTCAGAAGATTGGTATGCATCTTTTCTTTCCCATAGTAATAAGTTACCTACGGATTAAACAAAGTATATTTGATAACGTATCTTTTATCTCCTTCTAAACTTAGCCTGTTTCTTTTTTTTAATTGAGATATAATTGACACATAATCTTGGAACAACACAGGTTTGAACTGTGTGGGTCCACTTGTAGACATTTTTTTCAATATTAAGTACTAGTGAACTACACGATCTGCAGTTCATTGAATCCACAGATGCAGAACTGTGCACAGATGGAGGGTCTCGTTATAAACACATATAAACTTACGTGTGGATTTTTGAGTGTATGGAGAGTGGGTGCGCTTAACCACTGCATTGTTCAAGGGTCAACTGTATTAGGTTCAGGTGTATTACCTAAGGATTCAATATTTGTATATATAGTGAAGGAATCACCACAATAAGTCTAGTTAATATCCATCTAGCTAACATCCACTAAACTTGGTCTATGGTTTGTGTGTTTTTCTTTTAATTTGACATTTAGATTTCCAGATTTAACTTTCAGGAAGAATATAAATTCCTTGAAAAGTCTAGACTTAGGGTACTATGCTGACAAGTGATGGTAAATGTCCTGGACATGGGACAACTGGTCTTCCTATTTATTGGAGTCAGAAGACAGAACTATATGTTTTCTAAAACTTCATTCAAGAAACAGAAGAATTCTTTATTAATACATAAAGCCCACCACACAGATTTAAGGAAACAAAATCTAGATATATTTCCACTCTTTTTATAATAATCTCCATCAGTCACCACTTAAACTAACCTTGTCTCATTCCCAGACATGTCTAGATAATATTTTCTGCATTGTCTTATGAGCTACATTTTTGGTAGAATTGAGCGTATTTCCCAAGCATTCAGTCATTTGGCTTTAAAGTCAGTGGTAGCTTTTCCTCGGTACTGACTATGAGTCTCCTATCAGACATCATCACAGTGCTCTTCTGTGCTTTAGATTCATACCCAGCTAGGGGCGCATATTTTCACATGATCCAATGACATCCACATTAAGTGACTAAGAAGTTAACCCCGAAATGACCAAATATAGGTGCAGGAGAACCACAAAGACACATTTCAGGTAGTTAAATGATTTCATCTGGTGACTTAGAGGTAAAGGACCTGCCTGGCTAATGCAGGAGCCGCAGGAGCCGCGGGTTAGATCACAGGGCTGAGAAGATCCCCTGGAGAAGGATATGGCAGCCTACTTCAGTATTCTTGCCTGGGAAATCCTCAGAAGAGCCTGGTGGGCTACAGTCCATGGGGTCGCGAAAGAGTCGAACACAACTTAGTGACTCAACAACAACAAAGCTTTGGCATAAATTCTTCATTTGTGGTAACATTGCTGCATTTAAATTCGTGGATTAGTTCACAATTTTTTGCTGATTTAAACTTTACTCAAAAGACTTTGTTAAGAAATATTTTTCATTATTGATAGAAAATGTCTCTTTAAAAAATGAAGTATAGTTGCTGTACAATTTTATATAAGTTAACAGGTGTATAATATAGGTTCACATACACCCACAAAGGAAACCATCAACAAAACAAGAAGACAACCTACTGAATGTGAGAAAATATTTGCAAATGATATGATCAATAAGGGGCTAATATCCAAGAAAAATGTCTTCTAAATCTTACCTTTGCTATAGGTAAACATTACCATTTTTCTTTAAATATTTAAAATACTATATCCTTATCTCCCTAGAACAACCATAATAGTCAAAATTAAATTATTTGCCATAGGTAACCACTTAATAAATGTGGGAGAAAGGAAAGAAAAAATACAAGTTAATTTTTGACCCGCCATAGGTCAGAAAGAAAAGCTTAATGAAAAGGAAGCAGTTTTAGAGAATGAAAGAAACAATATTTTNAATATTTAAAATACTATATCCTTATCTCCCTAGAACAACCATAATAGTCAAAATTAAATTATTTGCCATAGGTAACCACTTACTAAATGTGGGAGAAAGGAAAGAAAAAAATACAAGTTAATTTTTGACCCACCATAGGTCAGAAAGAAAAGCTTAATGAAAAGGAAGCAGTTTTAGAGAATGAAAGAAACAATATTTTAAGTAGTTGAGTAACCAGTGAAATCATTTTTATGCTACAAATTAGTAAATTTATGTTAGAGTCATTTTTTTCAATAATAATATAGCATTCGTTATCAGAAAAAAATTAGATCTTATTTTCTTTAAAACGAGAATGTATCATTTTTATTTCTACAGTGGTTGCTGAACTTTTAATAGGTATGTCATGATCAGTTCATTTGTCTTTTTCACTCTCCTTATTTCCTTCCTACTTTAGCAATGGTTGGATGGAAGTCTTTCAGCAAAAAGTTAGTCTCTGAGAGAAGATCAAATATTAGTCAGGAAATCTGTTTAATNTGATTAGTTTATTTGTCTTTTTCACTCTCCTTATTTCCTTCCTACTTTAGCAATGGTTGGATGGAAGTCTTTCAGCAAAAAGTCAGTCTCTGAGAGATCAAATATTAGCCAGGAAATCTGTTTAATAAGAAGGGCTCCAAACAGAAGGGAGTGAGTGAGAGCTGAAATACAGCCTCTACTCTGTGTGTCAAGACCTACCCTCATGTGGGGCTGCAGCTGGAATCCCAGAGGAAGGAGACCTATTTTTTTTAAACAATTTATTGAGATATTACTCATATACTAGAAAATTCAGCATTTTAAAGAGCACAGTTCAGTGGGTTTTATATTTCACAGAATTAAGCAACCATCACCACTGTCCAATTATACAATATTTTCATCACCACCCCCATCAATGTTGCTGTTGCTCCATCACCCAGTCGTGTCTGACTCTGTGACCCCGTGGACGGCAGCACGCCAGACCTCCCTGTCCTTCACCATCTACAAGAGTTTGCCCAAGTTCATGATCATTACATCAGTGATGCTGTCCAGCCATCTCATCCTCTGATGCCCTCTTCTCCTTCTGCCCTCAATCTTTCCCAGCATTAGGGATTTTTCCAGTGAGTCGTCTGTCCACATCAGATGACCAAAATATTGGAACTTCAGCTTCAGCATCAGTCCTTCCAATGAATATTCAGGGTTGATCTACCTTAAGATTGACTGGTTTGATCTCCTTGCTGTCCGAGGGACTATCAGGAGTCTTCTCCAGCACCACAGTTTGAAATCATCAATTCTTTGGCATTCTGCCTTCTTTACAGGCCAGCTCTCACAATCCCCATCAACACCAAAAACTCCCTTTAGGAGTTACCCCTTTCTCCCTTCTCTTCCCCCAGCCTCTGGTAACCATTAATCAACTTTCTGTCTCTGTACATTTGCCCATTCTAGACATTTCATGTAAGTGGAATAATAAAATATATGGCTTTTTCTGACTTCTATTTCTTAGCAAAATGTTTTCAAGATTCATCCATGTTATAGCCTGAATCAGTACTTCATTCCTTCTCATTGCTGAATGGTATTCCATTATAAGGATATGTCACATTTTATTTGTCTGCTCATAAGCTGATAGACATTTGGATTGTTTCCACTTTTATTTTCAATGTTTTGGCTGCAGCATGCAGCATATGGGATCTTATTTCCCCAGCCAGGGACTGAATGGTGCCCCCTGCTTTAGAAACATGGAGTCTTAAGCACTGGACTGCCAGGGAAGTCCCTGTTTCCAGTTTGGGACTTATGAATAGTGTTGCTATGAACATTTATAAACATGTATGTTCAAATCTCTTGGCTGTATACCTGAGCAGAATTGCTGGGTCAAATGGTAACTCTATGCTCAAACTTTTGAGGAACTGTCAAACTGTTTTCTAACATGGTTGCACCATTTTATGATCCCAACAGCAATGGATGAGAGTTCCAGTTTTTCCATATTCTTACCAATATTTGTTATTTGCTATTTTAAAAATTTTGCCATCCTATTGGGTAGGAGGGCTTCCCTTGTGGCTCAGCTGGTAAAGAATCCGCCTACAATGCAGGAGGCCTGCGTTCCATCCCTGGGTTGGGAAGATTCCCTGGAGAAGGGAACGGCTACCCACTCCAGTATTCTGGCCTGGACAGTTCCACGGACTGTATAGTCCATGAAGTTGCAAAGAGTTGGACACAGATGAATGACTTTTACTTCACTTCACTTCACTGGGTAGGAAGTGGTATCCCTTTGTGGTTTTGACTCATATTTCCCTAATGCTGTTGAGCATCTTTTCATGTGCTTATTAACTATTTGTATATCTTCTCTGAGAATTGTCTTTTCAGATATTTTACCCATTTAAAAACTAGATTATTTATCTTTGCATTGTCTATTTGTTAAGGTTATTTATATATTTTGGATATGAGTCCCTCATCATATATAATTTGCAAAGATTTTCTCCCATTCCGTGAGTTATCTTTTAGCTTTCTTGATAGTGTCCTTTGAAAAGCAGAAAGGTTTTTATGCCATTCTCCCAAATTTTGACAGAGTCTCATTTATCTCTTTTTTCTTTGGTTGCTATGCCCTTGGTGTCAGATCTAGTAGTTTGTTGCCTAATCCCAAATCACAAAGATTCACTACTTCTAAGTTTTCTTCTAAGATTTTTGTAATTGTAGCTTTTAAACTTAGGTATCTGACCCACTTTTAGTCAATATTTGCATATGTTGTGAGATAGGAGCCCAGATTCTTTTTTTTTTTTTCTTTTTTTCGGCATATGTGTAGCTGATTGTTTCAGCGATGCATGCCCCCTTTTGATTCTGCACAAAGGCACCACCAGGACTGATGATGAGCCTCTTCAGGTCTTTGATTAAAGAAGATGACAGTCCAGAGCAAGTGGGAATTGGTGACAATCTGTGGAGCAACAGCATAATGAAACCAGTGCCTCAGGGGAGAGGATTAGGAAAGGGAGAGTAGAGAGGAACGGCAATAAGGAGACTTCTTAATGCCTGTAAGTGGAGATGTGGGCCCCAGTGGAAGGATGACCTGAATCGGGGTCCTCAGGACCTGGGGTATTTTTCTGATTGGCCAAGGGAACTTGGTAATGGGGCAACCTAGGTTTCCTTCAGGCATGTGGGGATTAAGGGTAGGGTTATATACATAGACATAGAAAATAAACTAATGGTTATCAAAGGGGAAGTGGGGGAGGAACAAATTAGCAGTTTGGGATTAACATATACACACTGCTGCTGCTGCTGCTGCTGCTAAGTCGCTTCAGTCGTGTCCGACTCTGTGCGACCCCATAGACGGCAGTCCACCAGGCTCCTGTCCCTGGGATTCTCCAGGCAAGAACACTGCAGTGGGTTGCCATTTCCTTCTCCAATGCATGAAAGTGAAAAGTGAAAGGGAAGTCGCTCAGTTATGTCCGACTCTTAGCGACCCCATGGACTGCAGCCTACCAGGCTCCTCCGTCCATGGGATTTTCCAGGCAAGAGTACTGGAGTGGAATACCATTGCCTTCTCTGAACATATACACACTACTATATATAAAATAGATAACAAAGATCTACTGTATAGCACAGGAAACTATACTCAATATTTTCTAATAATCTATAAGGGAAAATAATCTGGGAAAAAATGCATATAAAACGGATTTACTTTTCTGTGCACCTGAAACAAACACAACACTGTAAATCAACTATGCTTCAATTAAAAAAAGTGGTTGGAGGGGCTTCCCTGGTTGTCCACCAACCAAGACTCTACACTTGTAATGCAAGGGCCCAGGTTCGATCCCTGGCTGGAAAACTAGATTCCACATGCTGCAACTAAGAGCTGATCTGCCACAACTGAAAAGAAAAAAAAAAAATCCTGCACACCAAAACTAAAGATCCCAAGTGCAGCAACTAAGACCCAAAGCAGCCAAATAACTACATAATCAAAATATTTTTAAATAAATAAAAACCAAATGGTTGAAGTCATATATTTCGCTGAAAAAAACCTACCTAAAATAAATAAAATATAAAACAGGGAGGGATAATGAACCAGTGAAGTTGCTCAGTCATGTCGGAATCTTTGCAATCCCATGGACCGTAGCCTACCAGGCTCCTCCATCCATGAAATTTTCCAGGCAAGAGTACTGGAGTGGGTTGCCATTTCCTTCTCCAGGGGATCTTCCTGACCCAGGGATTGAACCCAGCATTGTAGGCAGATGCTTTACCGTCTGAGCTACCAGGGCAAAATCAATATTCTTAATTAACTTTGTGAATGATGTTGTTACTTATAATAATATTTTCATATTTGTCATTTATCCAGTTATTTATACTTCAAAAGTATGCCATCTAGATATTTAATCATGACCCTGAAGTCATATAACCTCTTTCTATACGCCTTAAAATTCTGACTTGGTGTATTTTAACAGTGTTGAAAGATGATTTTTTAAAATAACATTTTCAACCAAGTTGAACATGTTCATGAATCTAATTCTTTACTATGAATTTAATCTGTGTATCACGGGGCTCTCCAAGCATATGTTTTCTGATGAGTTTTCACAGTAATCTATAAATATATTTACAGTTATGGTTCTATATCTAGTGAATGAATCACTCAGTGAGGATGATCACTACAGAAATAATGTCTGACACACAAAGACAACACATAAATGTTCGTTGATGGAATGATTCACCAGAAAGATAAGTAATATAACTGAAACCACTGTCTTGCAGTTAAAAAAGCAAAAAACAAAAATAAAAATGAGGAGCAAGGGTGGCAGAGGAGAGAGCACAAGAGCGAGTAAGCAATTAGAGGGCAGGAGATAAAGGCTTGACTAATTCCCATCCCGTGACAGATGATCACTCAGCTCTCTGCCTGGGGGACACTGAAGCTTTGTCTTTCTTATAATCCTAGACAAGAATAACAATGCCTGCCAACAAGTTAACCAATAACTATTCGACAGAGAATAAATCTGTACATAAAAGCATATAAGACATTTTGAATGGAAGATTCTGAAATAAGCTATCGTGCTCATGACCATTAAAAATACAACAAAGAGCTATCCAAGTCCCAGTGTGTGGATGAATAATTTAGACCTTATCCAATGGTAAGAACCTATTTAACCCAATAGTAGGTACTGTTTAAGTCCTCTCCGGACCCCAGAGTTGTATTTCAGTCTAAACCTGCAGCATTAATTTAAATTTCTAATGCAGGAAGTGGATGTCAAGCACTGATTAAGTGGGCCAAAAAANGGAATTGGTGACAATCTGTGGAGCAACAGCAAAATGAAACCAGTGCCTCAGGGGAGAGGATTAGGAAAGGGAGAGTAGAGAGGAACGGCAATAAGGAGACTTCTTAATGCCTGTAAGTGGAGATGTGGGCCCCAGTGGAAGGATGACCTGAATCGGGGTCCTCAGGACCTGGGGTATTTTTCTGATTGGCCAAGGGAACTTGGTAATGGGGCAACCTAGGTTTCCTTCAGGCATGTGGGGATTAAGGGTAGGGTTATATACATAGACATAGAAAATAAACTAATGGTTATCAAAGGGGAAGTGGGGGAGGAACAAATTAGCAGTTTGGGATTAACATATACACACTGCTGCTGCTGCTGCTGCTGCTAAGTCGCTTCAGTCGTGTCCGACTCTGTGCGACCCCATAGACGGCAGTCCACCAGGCTCCTGTCCCTGGGATTCTCCAGGCAAGAACACTGCAGTGGGTTGCCATTTCCTTCTCCAATGCATGAAAGTGAAAAGTGAAAGGGAAGTCGCTCAGTTATGTCCGACTCTTAGCGACCCCATGGACTGCAGCCTACCAGGCTCCTCCGTCCATGGGATTTTCCAGGCAAGAGTACTGGAGTGGAATACCATTGCCTTCTCTGAACATATACACACTACTATATATAAAATAGATAACAAAGATCTACTGTATAGCACAGGAAACTATACTCAATATTTTCTAATAATCTATAAGGGAAAATAATCTGGGAAAAATGCATATAAAACGGATTTACTTTTCTGTGCACCTGAAACAAACACAACACTGTAAATCAACTATGCTTCAATTAAAAAAAGTGGTTGGAGGGGCTTCCCTGGTTGTCCACCAACCAAGACTCTACACTTGTAATGCAAGGGCCCAGGTTCGATCCCTGGCTGGAAAACTAGATTCCACATGCTGCAACTAAGAGCTGATCTGCCACAACTGAAAAGAAAAAAAAAAAATCCTGCACACCAAAACTAAAGATCCCAAGTGCAGCAACTAAGACCCAAAGCAGCCAAATAACTACATAATCAAAATATTTTTAAATAAATAAAAACCAAATGGTTGAAGTCATATATTTCGCTGAAAAAAACCTACCTAAAATAAATAAAATATAAAACAGGGAGGGATAATGAACCAGTGAAGTTGCTCAGTCATGTCGGAATCTTTGCAATCCCATGGACCGTAGCCTACCAGGCTCCTCCATCCATGAAATTTTCCAGGCAAGAGTACTGGAGTGGGTTGCCATTTCCTTCTCCAGGGGATCTTCCTGACCCAGGGATTGAACCCAGCATTGTAGGCAGATGCTTTACCGTCTGAGCTACCAGGGCAAAATCAATATTCTTAATTAACTTTGTGAATGATGTTGTTACTTATAATAATATTTTCATATTTGTCATTTATCCAGTTATTTATACTTCAAAAGTATGCCATCTAGATATTTAATCATGACCCTGAAGTCATATAACCTCTTTCTATACGCCTTAAAATTCTGACTTGGTGTATTTTAACAGTGTTGAAAGATGATTTTTTAAAATAACATTTTCAACCAAGTTGAACATGTTCATGAATCTAATTCTTTACTATGAATTTAATCTGTGTATCACGGGGCTCTCCAAGCATATGTTTTCTGATGAGTTTTCACAGTAATCTATAAATATATTTACAGTTATGGTTCTATATCTAGTGAATGAATCACTCAGTGAGGATGATCACTACAGAAATAATGTCTGACACACAAAGACAACACATAAATGTTCGTTGATGGAATGATTCACCAGAAAGATAAGTAATATAACTGAAACCACTGTCTTGCAGTTAAAAAAGCAAAAAACAAAAATAAAAATGAGGAGCAAGGGTGGCAGAGGAGAGAGCACAAGAGCGAGTAAGCAATTAGAGGGCAGGAGATAAAGGCTTGACTAATTCCCATCCCGTGACAGATGATCACTCAGCTCTCTGCCTGGGGGACACTGAAGCTTTGTCTTTCTTATAATCCTAGACAAGAATAACAATGCCTGCCAACAAGTTAACCAATAACTATTCGACAGAGAATAAATCTGTACATAAAAGCATATAAGACATTTTGAATGGAAGATTCTGAAATAAGCTATCGTGCTCATGACCATTAAAAATACAACAAAGAGCTATCCAAGTCCCAGTGTGTGGATGAATAATTTAGACCTTATCCAATGGTAAGAACCTATTTAACCCAATAGTAGGTACTGTTTAAGTCCTCTCCGGACCCCAGAGTTGTATTTCAGTCTAAACCTGCAGCATTAATTTAAATTTCTAATGCAGGAAGTGGATGTCGAGCACTGATTAAGTGGGCCAAAAAAATTACAGTTATAGGGAACAGAAAAGTGACTTTTACTGTTTTCATTTGTTATATAGATTTACAGTCATTATAATTTTTACTATTATGACATACTCTTTGTCTCATACATGGATTTTTTTTTTTATTACAAGGCCTTCTTTAGGGACAAAAGTACCTACTACTATATATGGAAAAAAATATAATCTGCTCTTTAATGGAGTACTTTATGTTCAATTTCTAAGAGCAGAATATGGCAAGAGACATCTAGATAATTCAAAGCAAAAGAAAAAATTTAATTGGGACTCAGTTTGGACAATTGCTTCAGGTCTTTTAGTTAGTAAATGTACTACAGCTGCAGGTGCATGTGCTCAGTTGCTCAGTCACATCCAACTCTTTGCAATCCCATGGACTGCAGCCTTCCAGGCTCCGCTGTCCATGGGATTTTCCAGGCAAGAATACTGGAGTGGGTTGCCATTTCCTGATACTATTTCTTCATTATGTTGCAGTGTTTGCAAAGTGTGTTAGTTACTTAGTCATGTCCACCTCACTGTGACCCCATGGACTGTACCCTGCCAGGCTCTCTGTCCATGGAATTCTTTGGGCACGAATACTGAAGTGGGTAGACATTCTCTTCTCCAGGTGATCTTCTTAACCAAGGAATCAAACCCAGGTCTCCTGCATTACAGGCAGATTCTTCTACCATATTAGCCACCAGGGACGCCCTCCAGGGTTTGTGTGCCTAGTCACTCAGTCATGTCCAACTCTTTGTGACCCCATGGACGGTAACTCACCAGGCTCCACTGTCCATAAGGATTCTCCAGGCAAGAATACTGGAGTGGGTTGCCATGCCCTTCTCCAGGGGACCTTCCCAACCCAGGGATGAACCCAGGTCTCTCACATTTCAGGCAGATCCTTTACCATCTGAGCCACTGGGGGAGCCAGGGTTTAGTACCAGCTGGAAATGTAGAAAAGATAAGGCAGATAATCTTTAGGGTAATTTAAAAGCTTAAATTCATGGTTCTCAATATGTTTGAAAGTCACCTAAGAAGCATGAGATAATTGTAGATTCCCAAGTCTCAACCCCAGAGATTTCAAGTTGAGAATTCTAGGAGGTGACCTAGGAAAACGCATCTAATAAACAGGCCAGTTGAATCTGCTGCAAGTGGTCTTAGGCCACATCCTGAGAAACTCTGGGCTTTAAGAGAACGTGAATACTTACAGAGCCTACAAACCACAAGCAGAAAGCAGGAGAGATCCACTCTCTGGCATGGATTCCACAGTCAATCCACATGGCATTTTTGGCCCTTTGTTCTTTTTTAGAAACCTGCTCAGAGAAAACCAAAAAACAATTAAGAAGAAGCTTCAGGATAATAATTTCCTGAATAATAAGGCTTTGATTTCATCCTTTTAGCAAATCCATGAAATATACTCTGTTCTCTTCATTCCTTGGACAATTCTTGATTTAAAATTCTTTTTATTCCTTAACAAATACCAAATGATACCAGAGCTACATGAGAAATTGCAAAAGTAGAGACCAGAGAACTAGTGCTTCAGGCCATATCTTCACACTCCAGTTAGAATGAAAGGAGCATGTGTTGGGTGGGCAGGTTTCTGTGGGAAGTGGGCACAAAGAAAGGCTTGGGAGAGGGAAGTTAGTGGTGTCCAAAACAACTTTGGACTCCCTCACCATTTTCCCAGGGTGCACACTTTTATTTAATGTGTAGATCATTTCCTTATTTCACACAAAAATAAACATACATCTAACTTGACATCAATTTATTATCAACAGACCTGGGATGGAGACCTTATTCTGATTTACCATCTCGGGTACTAAAGTAAGCTGTCAACTTTCTGGAATAAGAACTACCAACTTGTCTTCAATGATAGCCTTTGATGACTTTAGAAGAATTCTCACAAACACCTCTACATAAAATGAATCATCATTCATCTACTTTTAAATATTACACAACTTTAGAATATGGAGGGAAGGGAGAAGAGTGTTGCAAAATCAAAGAGATATGTGGGGTTGGAATTCCAAAGCAAGAAAAAGAGAGGGTTCCATTTTTAAATTGCCATCTATACCACTCAGGGAGTTTTCTTCTTACCAAACCTGAAGTTACTGATGTCCACCAAAAAGGCAAGTGTGGAAAGCTTTGGCCACAAAAGATCAAATTGTACAAACAGAATTTCCCAACTGATTTAATCTCCTCAACTTAAAAGAAAATCCTGAGTTGTTTTGATTAGTTGCTTTATTTGACTTTCTGTTTAACTGTGCTGAGCAAATTCTCCTGGTACCCATTCCAACATTGAGGAACCCTAGGGACTCACATGATGTGCACATCCTTGACTGAGACTGGGACTAAAGCTTGCAGGAAGCATGTTTTTCCAACATGTGTATCAGGTCCCAGAAACACAAGTTCCAAAGAGTACATACAACAGGGCAAAAAGTAAATGTCATAGGTGGGTATGCATGATTACATGGATCCAGCCTAGTAGACTAACTCAGCTGCCAAGAGAACTCAATAATGTCTAGGGTCTGACTTGAGTTTGTACTGCAAGCTCTTGTCAGAACAGATTAAAACCCAGAAATCCTGACTCCAAGTCTTATCTTTGGACAATCAAAGAGCCTCATCTATCACAGTTTAGAACATGTGAGGAAACTATGTGTGAATGAAATTTTACTAAATTAAATGTATTTCTCCAATGATTAAATTTCTGCAGACCTTCTTTTTATTTTATTTTATTTTATATTTTAGGAGAAAGAGTGGTTTTAAAAACAACAACAGAACTGCAGAATTAGAAATGAACAGGCAGGAATCAGTTTGGTGTCATGGTTCCCAATATTCTTCCTGTGGCCCAATTCACCGACTTTACTAAGGCCAGNGTGAATGAAATTTTACTAAATTAAATGTATTTCTCCAATGATTAAATTTCTGCAGACCTTCTTTTTATTTTATTTTATTTTTTTTTTTAGGAATAAGAGTGGTTTTAAAAACAACAGAACTGCAGAATTAGAAATGAACAGGCAGGAATCAGTTTGGTTTCATGGTTCCCAATATTCTTCCTGTGGCCCAATTCACTGACTTTACTAACGCCAGTTTGTTCAACTGAGAATAAATAACCAAACAGATGGTAACTGAAGCAGAAACTGTCATATCAGCCCTACTGCCAAGAATCCCAGCATTGCTCTGGTTCCTATTCTTTCCTAGTTCCTGTTGTTCAACTCCTTTGGTTCTAAAAATTATATTAATGTCAATGTTTATTCAAAACAGATCCCTTTCCTTTTTTGGCCTAAGTCAGCCAGTCAGTGGTGGTGCTGATAGTGGTGGTTGTGGTGGTATAAATAAAAGATGATTTGAAAGATAATCCAGATCACTCTCCTCATTTTATGAAGGTAGGTAGAAAGGTTAAATGACTTATCTATGTCACAGAGTTGATTCTAAAACTGAGGTTACTACTCTTAGATCAACACTGTAGTAACAAAGGAAAACAATTTAAAGGTAATCACCAATCACTAAAGATCTGGATATTAAAGTTGAGGATCATTTGTAATACACATATTTCCAGAACTCAAAAAAAAATTCCAAGTAATAACAAGCACCACTGGAAAATTAATACCTCCCCAAAGTTGAAAAATCAATGATTCTTCCATACCTTTAAAACATAAAGTGGGTACTTCTCGTATGAGGATCCAATGTGGATTTTTTCAACCATATCAGGATACCGCTCAGTCATAACTTCCATCCAAGAATAGATCTATAAAAGCAGAAACCAGGGGTCACAGAGCAAGTTCAAAGCACTTCTCTGACAAAGGAAACAAATTCTTCCAGGAAGGGTTATCCCTCTAGAAAAAATTTTGTGGCTATAAGAGGAACTAAAACACTTGAGGCAGAGTGTTTCTTCTGCTGCTTAGGAAAATCAATAAAATTAAACTTTTGAGAAGTATCAAGGTTTAGGGAAAGTGGAAATGTACTAAGAAACTTATGACAAAGTAGGGAAAGATCATCTTTAAAGCATAACTCCTTAAGTTATTTTTAAAGGCTGATAATGTTGAAGCCTCACCTCTGTGTATGAAATCCTATTTACCATTCAAGAGTTCATTTTTATATCAGATTTTTTTAAAAAAATCACTTTTCAAGAGTAACCTAAGGAAGCCCCAGGCACAGTCTTTGTGCAGGATAAATGGAGCTGCCTTTGTTTCCCACTGGAGACTTGTGGACTCACAACAAGGGGTGTGAAATGAT
>SJYW01002125.1:24481-51899 GCA_006410735.1 Raphicerus campestris | reverse complement strand
AGGAGCACCTCAATACATAAGACAAATACTAACAGACATAAAAGGAGAAATGACAGTAGCACTATAATAGGAGGAGACTTTAACATCCCATCTACACCAACAGACAGATCAAAACAGAAAATTAATAAGGAAATGCAAGTCTTAAACCATACATTAGATGAGATGGATCTCATTGATAACTTCAGGACATTCCATCCAAATGCAGAAGAATACACCTTCTTCTCAAGTGCACATGGAACATTCTCCAGGAGAGAGCACATCTTGGATCATGAATCAAACCTCAGTAAATTAAAAAAAAAAATTGAAATTGTATCAAGCATCTTTTCTGACCACAACGCTATGAGACTAGATATGAATTACAAGAAAAACATCTGAAAAAAACACAAACAAATGGAGATTAAAAATATGTTTCTAAATAATGAACAGGTTACTGAAGAAACCAAATGACAATGAAAATACGACAAGTGAAAACGTATGGGATGCAGCGAAAGCGGTTCTAAGAGGGAAGCTTATAGCAGTATAATCCTACCTCAAGAAACAAGAAAAACATCTAACAGACAGCCTAACTTTACACCTAAAACAACTGGAAAAAGAAAAAAAATCCCAAAATTATCAGAAGGAAAGAAACAAAAAAGATCGGAGCAGAAATAAATGAAAAAGAAATGAAAGAAACAATAGCAAGGATTAATAAATCTAAAAGCTGGTTCTTTGTGAAGAAAATAAAAATTGACTAACCTTTATCCAGATGCATCAAGAACAAAAGAGAGAAGAATAAAATCAACAAAATTAGAAATGAAAAAAGAGAGGTTACAACAGAAAATACAGTAATACAATAGATTATGAGACTGTTATGAACAATTACATGGCAACAAAATGGATAACCTGGAAGAGATGGACAGATTCTTAGAAAAGTTTGATCTTCCAAGACTGAACCAGGAAGAAATAGAGATTATGAATGACCCAATTACAAGTACTGAAATCGAAACTATGATAAAAAGTCTCCCCCCAAACAAGCCTAGGACCAGATAGCTTCACAGGTGAATTCTGTCAAACATTTAGAGAAAAGCTAATGCCTATCCTTCTAAAATTCTTTCAAAAAATTGCAGAGGAAGGAACACTTCCAAACTCATACTATGAGGCCACCATCACCCTGATACCAAAACCAAAGACAACATAAAAAAAAGAAAGCTACAGGCCAATATCAATGATGAACATAGACGCAAAAGTTCTCAACAAAATTCTAGCAAACAGAATTCAACAACACATTAAAAAGCTCATACAACATGATCATTTGGGTTTATTTCAGGGGTACAGGGATTATTCAATATATGCAAATCAATCAATGTGATACACCATATTAACAAATTGAAAGATAAAAACTGTATGATTTTTCTGCATCTCAACAGATGCAGAAAAAGCCTTTGACAAAACTTGGCACCCATTTATAACTGAAATTCTTCAGAAAATAGGCAATAAAGGAACTTACCTCAACATAGTAAAGACTATATATGATAAGCTCACAGCCTATGTTATTCTCAGTGGTGAAAAACTGCAAGCATTTCCCCTAAGATCAGGAACAAGACAAGGGTGTCCACTCTCACCATTGCTATTCAACAGTTTGGAGGTCCTAGCTACAACAATCAGAGAAATAAAATAAGTAAAAAGAATCCAGATCAGAAAAGCAGAAGCAAAGCTCTCACTGTTTGTTTGCAGATGGCATGATGTTATACATAGAAAACCCTAAAGATATTATCAGAAAATTACTGGAGCTAATCAGTGAATTTAGCAAAGTCACAGGCACACTATACAAAAATCNCAGAAGCAAAGCTCTCACTGTTTGTTTGCAGATGGCATGATGTTATACATAGAAAACCCTAAAGATACTATCAGAAAATTACTGGAGCTAATCAGTGAATTTAGCAAAGTCACAGGCACACTATACAAAAATCAACACACAGAAGTCACTTGCATTCCTATATATCAACAATGAAAAATCAGAGAGAGACATTAAGGAATCAATCCTCATTCACCACTGCAACAAAAAGAATTAAACATCTAGGAATAAACCTACCTAAGGAGACAAAAGGCCTGTACATAAAAAATTATAAGACACTGATGAAAGAAATCAAAGATGACATAAACAGATGGCGATATTTCATGTACCTGGGTNCAAATTGTGAAATTATTTGTTCTAGTTCTGTGAAAAATACCATTCTTAGCTTGATAGGGATTGCACTGAATCTGTAGACTGCTTCGGGTAGTATACTCATTTTCACTATATTGAATCTTCTGATCCATGAACACGGTATATTTCTCCATCTATTAGTGTCCTCTTTGATTTCTTTCATCGGTGTTTTGTAGTTTTCTATATATATATAGGTCTTTTGTTTCTTTAGGTAGATATATTCCTAAGTATTTTTTTTCTTTTTGTTGCAATGGTGAATGGAATCATTTCCTTAATTTCTCTTTCTGTTTTCATTGTTAGTATATAGGAATGCAAGGGATTTCTGCGTTTTAATTTTATATCCTGTAACTTTACTATATTCATTGATTAACTCTAGTAATTTTCTGGTGGTGTCTTTAGGGTTTTCTACGTAGAAGATCATGTCATCTGCAAACAGTGAGAATTGTACTACTTCTTTTCCAATCAGGATTCCTTTTNCAAGGGATTTCTGTGTTTTAATTTTATATCCTGTAACTTTACTATATTCATTGATTAACTCTAGTAATTTTCTGGTGGTGTCTTTAGGGTTTTCTACGTAGAAGATCATGTCATCTGCAAACAGTGAGAATTGTACTACTTCTTTTCCAATCAGGATTCCTTTTATTTCTTTTTCTTCTCTGATTAGTGTGGCTAAAACTTACAAAACTATGTTGAATAGCAGTGGTGAGAGTGGGCATCCTTTTCTTGTTCCCGAGTTTAGAGGAAATGCTTTCAGTTTTTCACCACTGAGGATAATGTTTGCTGTGGGTTTATCACTATCTGTTCTCTTAATGTTTCTTAGTGCAAGAAGTAACTGTTAAACCTGCTGACATCACATTCTCTGCACTCAGCTCATTGGTGATAAGAGTTTAGTTTTTTTTTAATGATATTTGATATTTAGTTCAGTTTTTGTAGTTGCTATGTGGAGAGATGGTTTTTCTCATTGGTTTTGTTTTTCTTGTTTCTACAAACTTTGCTAATCCTCAGTCTCTCAGACCTTAAGTCACCCACATCTGGTGAAAGGTAAAGGGGTGGTTTTCATGTACTATTCATCTCTGGGTAGCCTTTTCATCTTAAAAAATTCCATCATTGCTTTAAACACTTTTTAAGCTGAATTGCATTTACAGTGTTTCCAAATTCTGCTTATGTTAAATAGTTGTTCTCTTCCACTGATGAAACCATATGCATGTAAACTGTATCTTTAACATTTTTTGACATACATTTTCCTTATTTTGGTATTATTACTTTGAGGTTAAAAAATGACCATTTAGGGCTTCTCTGATGGTCTAGTGGTTAAGAATCCACCTGACAATGCAGGGATAACTAGTGCGATCCCTGGCCTGGGAAGATTCCACATGCCATAGGGCAGCTAAAGCCATGCACCACAACTGCTGAAGCCTGTGTGCCTAAAGCACATGCTCAGCAACAAGAGAAACCACCACGCTGCAACTAGAGAAAGCCCATGTGCAGCAATGGAGATCCAGCACAGCCAAAAATTAAACAAACAAATAAATAAATCTTAAAAAAAAGACTATGTAAATTACAAAATTCTCTAGAATATTTGAAAAATAACCCATTTGATTTTAATGTTCCTAAAGCAGAACTGATTAAATAACCCAACCTCTTCCCCCTCGAAGTGTAGTGTGGGAAACAGCAGAAAGGATGTCATGTGGCAGCTTGGAGGAAATGCAGATTCTCTGACTCCCCCAGCACTCCTGAGTCAGAATCTACATTTTACCAAGTGGACCCTCCTGCAGCACCTGGTGGACTTGCCCAGGTGACATGATGCTGCAGAACCTGGGGGTCAGAGTCATTATCTCACCTTGGTGGTTGAGCACCTGGTAATTTACCTGGCATCCTGACTGGGTTCTTTCACCTGCAAGAGCCTATTTAATCCTGAGAATCACTCTCTAAAGCAGGCATTCTTACAATATCAGAAGAGTTGTCACCAGATCTGCCAAAAGTGTCACTAAAAGACAGCCTCTGCATCTGTATTTCCTAAGTCTGAGATGGGAAATTTGAGGCCCAGTCTGTAATGTGGCCTGGCCAAGGGTGAAAGCCTCCAGTGACTCCAGTTCCTGGTGTGGGCACACCCTGTACTTCCAGTGAGTTGGGCACCTTGTGGACAACAGAAGAGCCTCACATCCCAGCAGCAGTGGAAACTCAGCCCCCAACCACTGCTCACTCACCAGCCTGTTGTGGGTTGATGTGAAGGGCCTTGGGAGGAAGTCATCTGTGACTGAGGTCAGGAAGGGCAGATAGAGGTCTCACATCTCATCTGTAGGCTGGCTTCCTGAAGCTTCAATTACAAATGAAGCTCAGAGGGGTAGATAAACACATTTCCTAGGGTAGATAAACACATTTCCTTGGAAGACCAAAATTGATTGTGTATATATGAATTTGTGTAGCTTCAAGGTTGTTTGAATTAAATCATTAAAAGCAGTAGATATTAGAAATTCCCATCTTCCAATTCTGCAGCATTTAGAATATATTGTTTTAGTGGATTTTGAGAAGGCAAATAAAATCAATGATAAGGAGCACTTGGAGTGAAGCCTTAGATGGGATGGATCTAAAAGGACGGAACATTCTAAAATCCATCAACCCTTCCAAAAGATTCCCTGCCCTACCCCCTGCCATTCTTTTAAAAACCAAGGGCTAATTTCAATCCCACCTACTTCTATTTGGTGGTGTTTTTGTTTCTTTTTAGGTATTATCCTATTTTCTCCTTCTTTACCACTGACATCAGCTTATTTCCTATGATTCTGAAATATATTAAATAAATATGCATTTAAAATATTATTTTATTTGATCATGAATTGTTTGTCTTAAAGGGCCTGTCTGGGTAAAAGAGTAATTTCTCATATCCTGTTCTTACAGGAAGAATTTTAAATCGTTTCTCCAAAGACATTGGGCATATGGATGACTCACTGCCTTCATCATTTCAAAAGTTCATCCAGGTAATGTATCAGTCCTGTCAAAATTCTCACAGGGAAGAACAGAGAGCCTGTTTCTCAAGGCCTTTTCACAGGGGTTGAGGGTGAGCCTTTCAGCCTGGTGATGTGTCCTTTAATCTTAAATAAGTGCCATGCTTGTGAGAGAAAGATGTAGCTGTGATTGGGAGGCTGGGTTAACATGAGTGACACTTGGGGCAGGAGTGGCCACTCTCTCATGCTAGGGCTGGTCTGAAGCAGTGACATGCTGAGTAAGTGGTTCTCCCTCTGCCTTCCAGGTGTCTGGTGTGGATTCTGTTTACTGTAAGCATATTTCCTAATAGATACAAGCACCTCTCAAGAAAAGATAGCCAAAATGAACTAAATTGTGCATTNAAGATGTAGCTGTGATTGGGAGGCTGGGTTAACATGAGTGACACTTGGGGCAGGAGTGGCCACTCTCTCATGCTAGGGCTGTTCTGAAGCAGTGACATGCTGAGTAAGTGGTTCTCCCTCTGCCTTCCAGGTGTCTGGTGTGGATTCCGTTTACTGTAAGCATATTTCCTAATAGATACAAGCACCTCTCAAGAAAAGATAGCCAAGATGAACTAAATTGTGCATTGTATTACCATAAAGGACAAATATTTACTTTACCTTTTTTTTCTGATAAATCATGTGTTACAAAGAAAAGATTAATAATATAAGGTGACCAATAATACTTAAAAATAATTATTGTTGTTCACTCGCTAAGTTGTGTCTGACTCTTTGAAACCTCATTAGGTGGCTAAAGTTTTTGAGCTTCAGCTTCAGCATCAGTCCTTCCAATGAATATTCAGGGTTGATTTCCTTTAAGACTGACTAATTTGATCCCCTTCCAGTCCAAGGGACTCTCAAGAGCCTTCTCTAATGCTGCAATTCAAAGGCATCAATTCTTCAGTGCTCAGGCTGCTTTATGGTCCAACGCTCACATCCATACATGACTACTGGAAAAACCATAGATTTGACTATATAGATCTTTGTCAGGAAAGTGATGTCTTTGCTTCTTAATGTGCTGTCTAAGTTAGTCACAGCTTTTCTTCCAAGGAGCAACGTCTTTTAATTTCATGGCTGCAGTCACTGTCTGCAGTGATTTTGGAGCCCAAGAAAATAAAAGTCTTGTTACTGCTTCCTCTTTCCCCCCTTCTATTTGCCATGAAGTGTTAGGACTGGATGCCATGGTTGTTTTTTGAATATTGAGTTTTAAGACATCTTCGTCACTCTCTTTTTTCACATTCATCAAGACGCTCTTTAGTTTCTTTTCTCTTTATGCCATTAGGGTGGTATCATCTTCATATCTGAAGTTGTTGATATTTCTCCTGCAATCTTGATTCCAGCTTGTATACAGTCTTGCCCTCCCTATTAATATTCAAGAATGTTAAGACTAAACCCCATCTCAGCACAGTATCAGGCTAATGGACTTTCTTCTCTAGGTGTAGTTATCATATTCTGCAAACTAAATAATTATCTGAATTATGAAAAATCACCATGTACTCTCAAGTGAAAGATTCATCCGAAAAATTATTTCTATTTATTCATGTGGATTCATGACTTCTGATAGAATACCCAACTGATGTGCTCCCAATGGGAAATAAGCATATCAAAATAATGATTCCCCTTATTTCCTGGAGCATCAGGACTTGGGTCACCTCTTCTGGGTCAACATGTTTCTTGTTGTACACACATCATTGTCTTTGTGCCATGGTGAGACAGAAGTACAGAAGCACTGGCCATAGCAATATGGACCATCAGATGGGCCTGAAATCCAATCACATGGGGAGGACTGTGTGTGTAGCTAGGATTAGACTCCTTGAAATTCTTGAGAATGTGGAAGAAAGAAATGAGACTGGGTTCAAGGAAGAGATCTCTGTCGCACACAGAAATCTGCTTTCCTTCTTCAGAGTGTTGATCTTTTGCTTGGATACTATTTTTGTCTTCTACAGTTNAAGTGTTAGGACTGGATGCCATGGTTGTTTTTTGAATATTGAGTTTTAAGACATCTTCTTCACTCTCTTTTTTCACATTCATCAAGACGCTCTTTAGTTTCTTTTCTCTTTATGCCATTAGGGTGGTATCATCTTCATATCTGAAGTTGTTGATATTTCTCCTGCAATCTTGATTCCAGCTTGTATACAGTCTTGCCCTCCCTATTAATATTCAAGAATGTTAAGACTAAACCCCATCTCAGCACAGTATCAGGCTAATGGAATTTCTTCTCTAGGTGTAGTTATCATATTCTGCAAACTAAATAATTATCTGAATTATGAAAAATCACCATGTACTCTCAAGTGAAAGATTCATCCGAAAAATTATTTCTATTTATTCATGTGGATTCATGACTTCTGATAGAATACCCCACTGATGTGCTCCCAATGGGAAATAAGCATATCAGAATAATGATTCCCCTTATTTCCTGGAGCATCAGGACTTGGGTCACCTCTTCTGGGTCAACATGTTTCTTGTTGTACACACATCATTGTCTTTGTGCCATGGTGAGACAGAAGTACAGAAGCACTGGCCATAGCAATATGGACCATCAGATGGGCCTGAAATCCAATCACATGGGGAGGACTGTGTGTGTAGCTAGGATTAGACTCCTTGAAATTCTTGAGAATGTGGAAGAAAGAAATGAGACTGGGTTCAAGGAAGAGATCTCTGTCGCACACAGAAATCTGCTTTCCTTCTTCAGAGTGTTGATCTTTTGCTTGGATACTATTTTTGTCTTCTACAGTCTCTGTTAATAGTTTGGGACAGCTGGCAATAAAAGATTCATAAATGTATATGCATAAATAAATTTAAGTATAAATTCATGCTTTGTATATATGTTAATATAATATGTAATATCCACTATGAAAGTGAAAGTTGCTCAGCTGTGTCCAATTCTTTGTGGCCCTGTAGACTATACAGTTCATGGAATTCTCCAGGCTAGAATACTGGAGTGGGTAGCCTTTCCTTTATCCAGAGAATCTTTCCAACCCAGGGACTGAGCCCAGGTCTCCCACATTGCAGGCAGATTCTTTACCAGCTGAGCCACAAGGAAAGCCAAATATCCACTATAAGGTTGGCTAGGGTATGACCTGTAAATAGAAATAAAACTCTTGTAAAAAGCCTATTTGAATTGCTTCAGAATGAAGGAGCATGAAATCTGAAGGACCTAATTTGGGAGCTTTTGAGAACAACAATTATAGGTCTTTAATGGTGACTCAAGGAAAAAGTATTGGCACAGCTCAAGTGGAGCCCTTCGTTGTGATTTTACCTCTTCTTCCTAGGTTATCTGCCATGCTGGGTTGGTCATAAAAGGCCCTCACCTGGGGAGAGCCAGGCTATTGAAACTGGTGAATATTTTCCAATAAAGTTATGTGAGTCTACTAAAAAACTGTAATTTGGATTTTTTTATAATTGACATTTCAAATCTTTTTTCCTGACAACTACCGATGGCAAACCTAGTGACTTGACTTAAGATCACACACAGAAGGAAGGACCCCTCCCCATGAGAAAAGAGGATAGCAAAGTGGGATGCATTAGTAAGAAATAGTTCAACTGAAAATATAATAGAAGGGAGGTTAGATAGACCTATATTTCTCCACTTATGATTGAAATTTGTTCCTTCAGATTCCATGCTTTTCACTGTGAGTTTTACATTGATACCACAGCCGATGGGGAGAAACAGGAAAAGCATGTCTCTATCCAAATAATGCAGTTCGATTCACAAGGGCTCTTGGACACATAGTCATAGTTCTGGACATTTCCTTCTCCTTTCAGGCTCCTCTGCAAACAACTGTGTCTCTGAGATTCCCAGAGTACAGATTCTCCCTACCTTTCTTCATGACCTGCAGTACCTTCCTGGGAAAACTTAGGACAACTGCTTACCCTCCTAGCTTACCATTTTCTTACCTATAAATGGAAATGAAAGTTCTTGCTTTTCTCATTCACAAAAGGTTATGAAGAGCATCTGAGAAAAATTATATGAAAGAGCTGTGAAATGATAACCCAAGTCTCTTTGATATAGGCATTACTCTGCTAATGCATCTTCCAAAGACATGCTGGGAACAGCTGCCCTGGGCAACAAAGTGTGGAGGCCCCTGGGTTGGTGAGCAGGGGGTGCTGGTTCTAAGAGGACACAGAACACTTGGTGCTAACTTGGACAAGCCATCTGACCATCCCAGCCCAGCTCCCTTTTGGTCAAAATTTCCAGAAATTGTGATTGCTACCCCAAATTATTCATGTCATTCTCTGTTTCTCTAGCCTGTGAAATTCAGTTGTCAATCTCTTTTTCAAAGTTTCAATAAGGGATTCACATGTTCTTCCCTGTGTTTCCCCAATGCCTGTGCAGATCTCCATGGGATGGTATCCATCTGAGACTATAAACTCTGGAGGTGTTGGCTCAAACTCTGTGAATGTGCATATCCTCAGCTTTCGACCCCCTTTCATAGCAGGCTAGATACTAAGATAGATACTACACATAGATACTAAGTGCAGGTTGCATTCCTATCACCTGAAATTTTCACGAGGGTATCATACTTTTCCTGATAAATATGGATGTCTAAATTAGCATCAATCAGTGATGTGGGCTTCTATTCTACCTGCTGTGTTTTTAGCCCAAGATCATTTTCCAAGATAAAATCACCTCATGGAATGACATGATGCTTAAGTGAATGATTATGGAACTATTACCACAGTGCCATGCATAGAGTAAACACCTGGTAAATGGTACCCCCTGTTGTTGTAATCACTACTCCTTAAAGTAGTCATTTTTATTATAATGATAAAAATTTAATGTATATTCAGAGGGTAAAACGAAAAAAAACTCTTCATGCTTTATAAGTTGTTTGTTTATTATCAAAATTCTTCCCCAGATTTCTAGGAAATCCCCAAAATTGGCTTTATCATATTTTTCTTCTTTTGTCTGTTCTTTATTGGGCTGATGCTGATGAACTCTGAAATTCCTTAAATAAGGTATTTAGAAGAAAAATTTCAGATAAATTAGGAGTCTCAAATAAGTAAAAATAATTTTCCTGGACAATAAATAGTTGGCGGTATGCTGGGAACAAGCTTAAGTATTTCCTAATGGCTCATGATGTAGACTCTCTGGCTCCATGACTCAGGCTTTGTTTCCATCAAGCTCCTTTGCTTTCCCTGTGCCTCAGTGTTTCCATCTGCAAAATGAGATAATACTATTACTTGATAGGGCTATCGTGAAGAGTAATAAGCTAATACATGTCAAGTATTAAATGTGTAGCCCTGTACAGAGTCAGCACTCAGTAAATGTTAACTATGGGCGGAAAACCAGAAAAGAAAAATTTCCACTTCCAAAAGTCACATTTGCATCTTTTCCTCCTTTACTGGACACTAACTTTGTAATTAACCACTTCTTTATCCTTACCTGTGTAACTCAGGCTTCTGGTTTCCTTATCTGTGATGCCTGCTCCTTTGTCTCTAGTAATACCTACTGACTCAGGACAGTTTAGAGTTCAAGTCCTAGTCTCTTTGAACCTCAAATATTCTATTATCTATTAAAATTAGTCATTCCTACCTTATAGGCTACTAAGTGTATTAAAAGAGCTAATACCTAGAAGATTCTTAAGGTTTTTGGCACACAGCAATTATGTAATAGAGCTTCCCGGGTGGCTAGTGGTAAAGAATTCACCTGGCAATGTAGGAGATGCAGGAGGCATGGATTTGATTCTTGGGCCGGGAAGATCCCCTGGAGGAGGAAATGGAAACCCACTCCAGTATTCTTGCCTGGAAAATTCCATGGACAGAGGTGCCTGGAGGGCTGCAGTCCATGTGATCGCAGAGTTGGACACGACTAAGCAACTAAGCACACACACATAATCTTGCAATAAATATCATTAGAACCACCTATAATTTTATTTGTTTGGGTGGCAAACTTTCTCTACTATTTCCATACATCTTTCAGGAAAATAAGTTTAATCACAACAAAATAGTATTATAGTTTATTTTTGAAAAGAATCCTTGATAAAGAGGCCCCTGCATCTATTTTTCACTCTTCCAGACATTTCTACAAGTGATTGGTGTGGTGGGTGTGGTGGTGGTGGTGATTCCTTGGATTGCTATACCTGTGATTCCTCTTGGCATCATTTTCTTTTTTCTTCGGCGGTATTTCTTGGGGACGTCACGAGATGTGAAACGCCTGGAATGTTCAAGTGAGTACTGGGACTCTCATGTTGGGGTGGCAAAGCAGGTTGGCTGCATTTATACCTTAATTAACCACATCCCTGAAATCCTGTATTATATATCTTTTGGAATTTCTCCCTAAGTCAGCATTAGGTANTGGTGGTGGTGATTCCTTGGATTGCTATACCTGTGATTCCTCTTGGCATCATTTTCTTTTTTCTTCGGCGGTATTTCTTGGAGACGTCACGAGATGTGAAACGCCTGGAATGTTCAAGTGAGTACTGGGACTCTCATGTTGGGGTGGCAATGCAGATTGGCTGCATTTATACCATAATTAACCACATCCCTGAAATCCTGTATTATATATCTTTTGGAATTTCTCCCTAAGTCAGCATTAGGTAGTTGTATATTATGGGCCCTGTGAGTCAGTGTGACCCTTAAGCCAAGTTGAGCAGGTGGCAGGTCAGATGCAGCTTTGCATTTTAACACAAGGACGAATATGAGCACCATGAAGACAGGGGCCGTTTCTGTCTTGTTCATGACATACTTCCTAACACAGAACAGCCACCCAGTAAACAGTTTTCCAAAACATAATATGTTTCATCATGTTGGTACTATTGTAGAAGGAAAATAGGGAATTTTTCTTCCCTTGAAGTTACTAGAAATGACAAGGAAAGGAAAATATTAAGAAAATGAAAGGAGGCATCAGGAAATGTACTCATATGTCAGAGGTGATATTTTTAGAAAATACATTATTTCACATACTCCTAAGATGGTAAGTAAGTTGTAGTTGTTAAATGTATTGAAAAGATAAGCCCTGTTATTTCCAGGTTTGCTCTTTATCATCATCAGTATTTGAGATGATGTCACACTATGGTCACCCCTCCCCAAGACTGTTCATATAAATGATGCTGGAAATAATCCTTTTAGGAGGACCCAGGAGGAGGATCTGTTTAGTAGACTTTTAGTTTATCACTCCATTAAGCTTCCTAGTTTTAGAATAATAGGGAACATTATTTTATGATTAATCATTCTATTCTTCAGGCAATCACAAGAGGATGAAGTAATCCAGAACTTATCATTAATGCTCAGACATATTTCATCAATATTAAAAAAATTATAATAAAGTAGAATTGNTAAGCTTCCTAGTTTTAGAATAATAGGGAACATTATTTTATGATTAATCATTCTATTCTTCAGGCAATCACAGAGGATGAAGTAATCCAGAACTTATCATTAATGCTCAGACATATTTCATCAATATTAAAACAAAAATTATAATAAAGTAGAATTGTTAAATATTTTTAAAGAAAGTATAAGGACAGAAAATAAAGGAAGATGTTTGTGTCAGAAACCTTAACTATGGATAGTTACTGCAAGTTAATACCAACTTAACTTCCTAGAAACCAAGCCAAGAAGAGAAACATATTGTCTCATTCTTCTTTGTATTTACTAAGTGGAAAAATCTAAGTTAATCAAGACAAAGGAGTTTTTGGTGGTGAAATATGTGTTTCATTTTTAGTAATAAACTCTCGAGAGGCATTCATTTTATGTATTTGCATAAGTACAGTTGGTGTCATAAATGCTATAGAAAAAATTTTCAGTCAAGAGAACCAGCTAAACTCCCATGAGGTCTGGGTTTTGTGAGGTATTTGATTGGATTATGGAGCAGTAGAGTCCAGACGTGTGAGATATTTTGCTGATGTGATTTGGTAGAATGGTAGGACCTAGGAAAACAGAATAGAAGTGATGAGCTCCATATAGTCTTTTTTGTAGACAGGACTTCAATCATTTTATGATCTGAAGTCAGTCATGAAATGGAGTCATTCAATAGTCTTGTTCAAAGCAGGTTGTTCCATTCAAAGAGGGATTGTTCCAGAAAGAATGTTTTTCAGAGATTTTTGCCTGGAGCATGGGCCACTTCCCATCCACATGGAAGTGGAGAGAAGAGCACCTCCTGAGGCCTTTTTCAAAAAGCAATACAGGATTTCACCTGGAGAGTCCGAGAACTTTTTGGCCCCATCCCTGTGGAGTATTTGGATTTTTTACAACCCAGTAGGCTGCAACAATGTTAGACAGTAAATTCAATCCAGATAATCCTCTTTCACATCCCAGGTAGCCAAATGAGATGGCCTGTTGATTAGAACTGTTTATGTTCTCTCTCCAGGTTGTGGGTCTGTGCCATAAATAATGATACCACTTTTTTCTCTATGCAGTAACTAATAGTATATCTTAAGGCCACTGCTGGAGCCACCAGCAAAAAGACATCTGATTGCTATAACCAGAAGGCATAAGCCTACTTCATTCCTGTGCTCTGAAAACTGCTAAAATCCTGAGGTTTATATTCAGATCCAGCTGCCTACCTTTCTGGAGTATTATGTTGACTTTTGTCCTCTTAGTGACAAATGTGCAGTTGATCATAATAGTTTTTCATTTTTATAAAACTGAGCATAACCAAAATGCAAAACCAGGATGGCATTTGGTTGCATTTCTCTAGCCAAACCTATTCATTTGGCAGTGCCTGAATTATGAATCTGTATCAAATCCTATCTGTAACGATTCTGTGATCAACTAGCAATGTCTTCAAGGGACATTGCAAAGGGAGGTTTAGCACATGTGCCACATTTATTCAGATCATGGATCCTCAAGTTTGCTGTTTTAAGGCATTCTCATGCTGGATTTCCTGGGACTTTATTCAACCTGAGGTGCTTAGTATGGTGATGTATGGTGATGGCTAAAGTTGTTGGATGTTAACTAAGTAAGATTTGAGGGTTTTCTGAAAGTAAACAAAGTCTGGAGAAAAGTGCGCTTAGTCACACATGGATATCTTTAAACCTGATTATTCTCCCTCTGAGACACTGCTATTATCATTAAAAGCACAGCCTTGGAAATAAGACAGAATTGGGTCTGACACTCAGCTCTACCACTTGGGTGAGTTAATTTACTTACTCTTGGGCGGGGTGTGCTCTTGATTCCTCAGCCTAGTTTTCCCTCTGTCACAGGTATACTAATACCTGCCTTCTGGGGCTCTCAGGATTTCTTGAATTGATGCTTTTAAAATACTTGCTGTGCTGTGCTGCACTTAGTTGCTCAGTCATATTGACTCTTTGTGACACCCATGGACTGTAGCCACCAGGATCCTCTGTCCATGGGGATTCCAGTCAAGAATACTGGAGTGGGTTGCCATGCCCTCCTCCAGGGCATGGAGGATCTTCCCAACCCAGGGACTGAACCAAGGTTTCCTGCCTTGCAGGTGGATTCTTTACCATCTGAGCCACCAAAGAAGCTCATGAATACTTGAATGGGTAGCCTGTTTCTTCTCCAGGGGATCTTCACAACCCAATAATTAAACCATGGTCTCTTGCATTACAGGCAAATTCTTTATCAGCTGAGCTACCAGGGAAGCCCCAAAGTATTTGCTAGTGACTACCAAAGGCACCAGAACTTTGAACATGAGAGTATTTAAATTTTTTTATTTATTTGTTTTTGGCTGTGCTAAGTCTTCGTTGGTATGTGGGCTTTTCTCTAGTTGTGGTATGTGGGCTTCTCACTGTGGTGGCTTCTTTTGTTGAGGGGACACAGGCTCTACAGGGCTTGGGCTTCCAGCTTGTGAGCTCAGTACTTGTGGCTCTCAGGCTCTAGAGCACAGTCTCAGTAATAATTGTGCACAGCTTTAGCTGCTCTTTGGCAAGTGGGATCTTCCCAGATCAGGGACTGAGCCCTTGTCTCCTGCACTGGCAGCCAGATTCTCATCCACAGAGCCACCAGGGAAGTCCAAATGTGAAGGAATTAAGAACATAGTAACAACTGGCAGTTCTCACATAGGTGAATGATAACCTGNTTTTTTTTGGGGGGGAGGGAAGGGGGGACTCCCAAATCACTGCAGATGGTGATTGCAGCCATTAAATTAAAAGACGCTTACTCCTTGGAAGGAAAGTTATGACCAACCTAGATAGTATATTAAAAAGCAGAGATATTACTTTGCCAACAAAGATCTATCTAGTCAAGGCTGTGATTTTTCCAGTGGTCATGTATGGATGTGAGAGTTGGACTGTGAATAAAGCTGAATGCCAAAGAATTGATGCTTTTGAACTGTGGTGTTAGAGAAGACTATTGAGAGTCCTTTGGACTCCAAGGAGATCCAACCAGTCCATTCTGAAGGAGATCAACCCTGGGTGTTCATTGGAAGGACTGATGCTGAAGCTGAAACTCCAATACTTTGGCCACCTCGTGGGAAGAGTTGACTCACTGGAAAAACCCTGATGCTGGGAGGGATTGGGGGCAGGAGGAAAAGGGCACGACCGAGGATGAGATGGCTGGATGGCATCATGGACTCAATGGACGTGAGTTTGAGTGAACTCCGGGAGTTAGTGGCGTGCTGTGATTCATGGGGTTGCAAAGAGTCTGACATGACTGAGCGGCTGAACTGAACTGTACTGAAGTGGAATTAGAAAAAACAGTGTGTTACGACATATTAATAGAATTAAAGACCCCAAATGCAAAACTACCTCAATAAATGCAGACAAATAACTTGACAACACTGAATACTTACTGATGATAAAAACTCTCAACAAATAAGAGTAGATCAGAAGTACTGCAGATGACGTTGCAGGAAAATTTGGGTGTAATTAAAAAAAGTTCTAAGGCTGTGGTGATGGTTGAAAATCTCTATAAATTTACTACCAAACTGTATACTTACTAGCAGGCTAGTTTCATAGCATTTAAATTATACTCCAATAAAGCTATTCCAGAAAATGTTTAAAAAACCCTTGAGGAATGACAAAGACCAAGGTCTCTGTGCAAGTCTGACTTTGTATATTTAGACAAAGACTGAGTTGCATAATGATTATTTTTCCTTCTTGTCTGAGTTGTTTAACTCTGCTTTCAATAGTAAGAGTTTATGGGAAATTCAGATCCTTAATTCCCTAGAGAACTTTTGACTTTTCTGTTGTCTTCAGAAGAGAAACAACCAGATAACAGAGGCACCAAATGATGAAAACTGTAGAATTTTTTTAAATTTTAAGACAGATCATCAGTAGTTCTGTTTATTTGCTCAAAAAACTCTCTTTTCAACAGGTAAGTTCCCTTTCTGAAGCCCCCATAGAATAAATTAACTATAGGACTACGTCTTAGCCAGTTTGAGCTGCTATACCTGAGGCTTCCCAGGTGGTGCTAGTGATAAAGAATCTGCCTGCCAATGCAGGAGACATAAGAGACATGGGTTTGATCTCTGGGTTGGGAAGATTCCCTGGAAGAGGAAATGGCAACACACCAGTATTCTTGTCTGGAGAATCCAGGGACAGAGGAGCCTGGTGGACTGCAGTCCATGGGAACATGATTGAAGTGATTGAGCAGGCACACACTAACTACTGGGTGGTTTAAGCAAAACCATTTATTTCCCACTCTTCTAGAGGCTGGGAAGTCCAAGACCGAGGAGCTGACAGATGCAGTTCCTACTGAGAACCGTTACCAGTTTGCAGAATGAATCCCAAGCTGGAATCAAAATTGTAGGGAGAAATATCAGCAACCTCAGATATGCAGATGTGCTCATGATCAGTCGTGTCTGACTCTTTGCAACCCTATGGATTGTAGCCCACCAGGCTTCTCTGTCCATGGGATTTTCCAGGCAAGAATACTGGAGTGGGTTGCCATTTCCTACTCCAGAGATATGCACATGATACCCCTCTAATGGCAGAAAGTGAAGAGGATCTAAAGAACCGCTTGTTGAGGGTGAAAGAGGAGAGTGCAAATGCAGCTTAAAACTCAACATTCAAAGCCCTAAGATCACAGTATATGGTCCCATCACTTCATCGCAAATAAATGGGGAAGCAATGGAAATGATGGCAGATTTTATTTCTTGGGTTCCAAAATCACTGAGATGGTGACTGTAGCCATGAAATTAAAAGATGCTTTCTCCTTGGAAGGAAACCTATGACAAACCTACACAGCATATTAAAAATCAGAGACATCACTTTGCCAACAAAGCTCTGTAGAGTCAAAGCTATGTTTTTTCCAGTAGTCATATATGGATGTGAGAGTTGGACCACAAAGAAAGCTGAGTGCCAAAGAATTGATGCTTTTGAACTGTGGTGCTGGAGAAGACTCTTGAGAGCCCCTTGGACAGCAAGATCAAACCAATCATTCCTAAAGGAAATCAACTCTGTATATACATTGGAAGGACTGATGCTGAAACTGAAACTCCAATACTCTGGCCACCTGATGTAAAGAGCTGACTCATTAGAAAAGACCCTGATGCTGGGAAAGATTGAAGACAGGAGGAGAAGAGGGCAACAGAGGATGAGATGGTTAGATGGCATCACCAACTCAGTGGACATGAGTTTGAGCAAACTCTGGGAGATGGTGAAGGACAGGAAAGCTTGGTGTGCTGCAGTTCTTGGGGTTGCAGAGTCAGACATGACATAGCAACTGAACAACAACAACCTTTTGCTATACCCTAATATGGCAGAGAGGGATCATTGATCTGGTGTCTCTTAATATGAGAAATAATTATATTCATGAGGGTTCTTTTATGACTTAACCACCTCCCCCAAAGTCCCATCTCCAAATACCATCACATTGGGGATTAAGGTTTCAAGATACAAATTTTGGGGGCACACAGAATTATAACAGGCTGTAATGTCCTTGTGAACAGTTTGAAGGTGATAAGGTGAAGTCGCTCAGTCGTGTCCGACTCTTTGCGACCCTGTGGACTGTAACCTACTAGGCTTCNGAATTATAACAGGCTGTAATGTCCTTGTGAACAGTTTGAAGGTGATAAGGTGAAGTCGCTCAGTCGTGTCCGACTCTTTGCGACCCTGTGGACTGTAACCTACCAGGCTTCCTTGTCCATGGGATTCTCCAGGCAAGAATACTGGAGTGGGTTGCCATTTCCTTCTCCAGGGGATCTTCCCGACCCAGGGATGTAACCTGGGTCTCCTGCATTGGAGGCAGACGCTTTAACCTCTGAGTCACCAGGGAAGCCTGTGAACAGTTTAGGTAAGAAAAAAGAACTGTGTCAAGAATTCAAAGATCTCTGAGTGGTCAGGGGGAGTAACTCCAAGCATATACATGATAATTTTATGCAGTCACAAAATTGTAAGTAGAGTTTATCGGTAGTTACTCTTTAGAGTTTAATAATATAGACCTCCTATTTTATTGCTTCATTTGAGATTATGTCCCCTTTTCCAGTTAGACTTGACAGAGTCAAATATGTCAAAATGAGTGGCTCATTCTCTTAATTCATTAAGAGGAAAAGAAANAGTAGAGTTTATCGGTAGTTACTCTTTAGAGTTTAATAATATAGACCTCCTATTTTATTGCTTCATTTGAGATTATGTCCCCTTTTCCAGTTAGACTTGACAGAGTCAAATATGTCAAAATGAGTGGCTCATTCTCTTAATTCATTAAGAGAAAAAGAAAGGTCATTCTAGGGAAGTAAAGCAGTCAAGTCAGTTTTGTATGCATGCAGATTGGAGCTTAAATAACATTTTTTATCTTCCACATATAGTTATTCCTCTGTATCCAATGGGGATTCTTTTCAGGACCACCTGTGGATACCAAAATTTATCGATGTTCAAGTTATAAAAAATGACATAGTGTTTGCCTATAACCCATTCAGATTCCCCCATATACTTTAAATCATCTTTATATTAATTATAACACCTTAAACAATGTAAATTCAACATATGCATGCATATTAAATATTTGTAAATACAACATAAGTGCTATGTAAATAATTGACTATACCAGGCAAATTCAAATTTTGCTCTTTGGGACTGAAAACATTTTTCTCCAAATATTTTTGACCCATAGTTGATTGAATCCATAGGTCTAGAGTCCACAGATACAGAGGGCTGACTATGATAGTTCAGAAAGAGCATCAAGGTGGTCCAGTGGTTAAGAAACCTGTCTTCCAGTGCAGAGGATGCAGGTTTGATTCCTGGTCGGGGAACTGAGATCCCACAAGCCACAGGGAACTGCAACTACTGAGCCTGGGCGCCACACTGTTGCATGCCTCAATGAACTTCTGTGTGCCACAACTAAGACCCAGTGCAGCCAAAAAGAAACAGTGACATATTTTTTAGAAAAAGAAGAAAGAAAGAAACAACATGAAACAGAAGTCAATGGTAGATCTGAAGTCAGAAAACTGTGAGGCTGTATTCCATTTTTTTTAATGAATAACTGATTCTAGCATTTAAAATTTTTCAGTTATCTTTTTTCTCTATATATTAAATGGAATTAATAGTAACATCATCGTTGTATGGTGGGACTTCACAGATAGTGCTTGTGGTAAGGAATCTGCCTGCCAATGCAAGAGAGGCAAGTTGAGGTTTCCATCAGGAAGATCCCCTGGTGCAGGAAATGGCATCCTGCTCCAGTATTCTTGCCTGGAAAATTTCATGGACAGAGGAGCCTGGTGGACTACAGTCTACGCGGCTTGCAAAGAGTCTAAGTGACTGAGCAGTTGGACAAGACAGTTGCATGGTGCTCTGCTGGGAGCCAGCGTGAGGAACTCCACCCATGGCAAAGGTCGTNGGAGCCTGGTGGACTACAGTCTACGCGGCTTGCAAAGAGTCTAAGTGACTGAGCAGCTGGACAAGACAGTTGCATGGTGCTCTGCTGGGAGCCAGCGTGAGGAACTCCACCCATGGCAAAGGTCGTGAGGAAGGAGGCTTGGCATCCGCAAAGGCGTGATCAAGCCTCAGGAAACCCCCTGTTCCCGAGCATCTAACCCCAAAACCAGACTCTATCTACTTTAATGTTTCGTGCTCTCGCCCACACCTCTGACTTTATGGAGGGCTGTTCCCACCGGTTCTCTCGGAGAAGGAGTAAACGTGCAGCTCCAAGTTAATAAAAATTCCTGGGCGTGACAAGTGTTTCGACTTACAAACTCCTCTGAAGGTTATCTAGCCCACCTGAATAGGTTCATCCAGCCACACGTGATTGTTTACAGCCTCCCGACCGTGAGAGGCACGAGATGTTTTAGACTTACTAAAGGCAAATTCTTTCAGGAAGTTCAAAATTATTGATATAGTGGGTTGGTTAGGAATTATATTGATGAAGGGTTTTTCATTTGTTGTGCCAATAATTGCTGCTAATTCCCTGCCCTGGGTGGGACAAGGGTGTCTCAGGTCAAACCTCTCTGCTGGCAAACTAACTTGTGTGACAGGANACCTTTTCCCATATCCCAATTACATTGATTAATATCCTTCAGGTGCCTAAAAGAAGATGTGTATAAGAGACAGCTGTGACAAGGGTGTCTCAGGTCAAACCTCTCTGATGGCAAACTAGCTTGTGTGACAGGAATATCCATACTCCTGCCACTATGCACATGATTGTTTGCTACCTTTCAACCATAAACAGCACAGAGAGTTTTGGAGTATTTTGAGAGTCTTAATTAGCATAGGGCTTTTCTCTTTGTTGAGTCAATGATTACCACCAGGCCTCCATGTCCTTAGGCACCTGGGAATATATTAATCAATGTATTTGGAATACAGAAAAGGAAATATAGTAGTTTTTAAGGTTAGCGATACTAGACTTTTTGCATTAATGAATTTTCTCTTTTGTTATAGATCACTGTACTTTGTTATAAATCACTGTGTCCTTGCTATGTAAAAATGTAACTTTATCACTATCTTAAGACTAAATAGATCTTAAGGGGAACATTGGTGAAGGGTTTTCATTTGTTAGGCTTATGTTTGCTGCTAAATCTCCATATTCCCTTCTCTTATAATGAATATAACTAGCATATAGGAGAAATAAGTATTAAGATTGATCATGTTAACCCTGGGTTAAATAAATTCCTTTCTTGATTGTAACTCACTACACCCTCACTCTATAGGAATGCAACTTTATTTGGAGGGTGATGCCTGGTTTAAGAAAAAAACACCCTTGGAAAAAATAAGATTTTTGGTTATCAGAAAGAAAGGGTCATAAAATGTCAGCAGGCCTCATGGCCAGAAGATGATGTAAAACCCCTAAGATTTTTTTTTTTTAATGAAAACACCTGATTTTGATAAAGGTCAGGACTGCTGACCCCCGCGTGACTCTGTATTCATCCCTATGTGTAACAAAAGGTGTATNAATCGACTTCATTTACCTCTTAGGAGAACATTGATGACATGGGTGTACTTAAAATGTGTGTATGATGAAATGAGTAAATATGAAAACCAACAGTATAATGCATCATGTTTCCATTTTACCTTTTTCCCTAGAACTCAAAGCAATTAGATACATTACATTTCTTGCCCTGAGTAGAACACCAAACTAGAAGGTAAAATTATGTGTTCAAATTCTACTAGTGACCTAGTGAATTAAATACCTTAATTTGCAACATTCATTTTATTCCTTTGATTGTAGGAAGTATCTACTATGTGGAGATATCCGTTGTTTTTCATTATTAACAGAAAGATAAATGAGATCATGCCAGGAACATGGTGTGAAATTTCACAGGAAAGAGTTTATTAAAGATATATTATACATTTGAAAAGTGATAATTACTTATTAGCAGTTGCGTCATTCAATGCCGCAGAGCATATGCTGGTAACAGAACTCTGGAGCTGAGAGTTTGTACTAAGAGAGGATTTGTACTAAGCTCATTTCTAGAGGATTTTCTATTTGCATCATGTTTCTCTCTGGCTCACTACTTTGAATCTCCTCGGTCTTGCATGAAAAGGATTTTGACTGTTAAAATGCTCTTTTATTTTTAATTTTAATATTAATTATTTTTGTGCATTTTCCCTAGTTTTGCAAATTTATTCTAAGGTACTGATGGCAGAAACTCTACCTAGACTTCTAAATAATAGGCAGACTTCTAGGCTCTCATAGAAAATACCTAGCCAGGTCTTTGGCCTTGAAAAAGTATATGTTGCACAAATAGGCATTGATATTTATTTTCTCTCATTTTAGAGAATTGTACCTTATTTCTTAAAAATTTTTTTTCTTTTGTCAAAAATACCACAAAGCAATTGCTCACATTGTTGTTTTGAATCAGTGTTTTTATCTTTTGGTATCACTTTTCCAGGGATAGCACTGAGATGTGTAATTCATAGAGGGCCTTTGACTATGAGTCAGCAGATTTGGAAGTCTGACAATTTCCTGCCAATAATTCTGGTTTCTGAATGTTGTCAGCATTGGGTCTTTACACACTCACCCTGCTTTCCAGCAATTGTGGGAATTTTATTTTCCTAAATCAGGCTGGTTACTTCACCTTATCCTAATTGGAAAACAGTGGGCCTCTGATTTCATTAAACTTTGTAAGTCTTTCTACAGTGAAATTCTAGAAGAAAGAGGTGGGAACAATAAACCACCAAGGGTAAATAAAGGTAAGATGATAGACTGCTCTCGAGGTCATAGGATGCATTTACTGGTGAAACTGGGACACATTTTAAACTGGAAGCCCTGGTATATCCCTACTTATTTCTGAGCTTGAGATCTCTCTTCAGAGATTCTCAGAAAAATTACTTTAAAAATTAAAAAAACATTATTCCATGGACAGAAAAGAAATGTTAACTGGAGATAAATCCTGTTAAAACTCTCATAGATCTTGGCCCTAAAACTTGTTAATTCACCTGAAGGAGCTAAAATTAAAATAAAATTTAGTAGCCTCTCAATTCTAAAATGATGACTGGTACATGATACTAAGATCTACATTTATTTAGACTACATTTGGAACTTTCCATAAACAGAAATAAATATGAGTTTATGTCACAAAGTGAAGTGTATGGTTTCTGTGTATTGCTTCTGAAATTAACCCTATTATTTTAGTGATATATCTTAAAGTGAGAAATCATCCTATCATTATGTTCCTCTGGGAATTATTTCTTTATGTCCTTTGTATATATTGTTTACCGATCTTCACTGGAAAACATGTAAATTTCATAAAGAAGTAATTCCTAGAGGAACACCATGATGGGATGATTTCTCAGTTTAAGCAATGAGGTCAGTTTTTAGGTGGATTAAAAATCCCAGTCATTGCTTTATAAATAAAGCCAAAGTAAAACTGTCAATCAAAACTAATACAGTTGACCTGAGAGTAAGAGGGTACCCATTTTACTCTTTAAGAACTTTAAGTAAAAGGAAAAGATGCTTTAAAAAAAAATTTAAAGTCCTCTATTTCTGCCTCCTCATTCTCTCCTGTTAGAGATGGACATCCATAAGGGAGACAGCCCTATGGATGCTGTCCCTCTCATCTTGGTTACTTTTCAAAATATGTTAAAAAAATATTTTTCAATTTCTGAAAAATAGCCAACTTACTATACACTGAAGAATGTTCATTAGAAGCTAGTACCAATTAGACCACCTAAAAAAACAACAGCAGCTCTACAAATATATTGAGTAGTGCTTAAAGAGGAAGCACTTTATCACTCAAAGATTAAAAGAACACAGTAGATAAAACTCTGGAAATTAATCAGCAGTGTGTTGCTCCCACTGAAAAAACAAAACAGTTTTGATCCAGCAGTTTACAATTGAGAATGTAGTATGTCATGTCAAAACTGTGCAGAAAACATCCAGTTACGTGAACCGTTGATAGTATCTCTCTTAAAATACAAGTATGTTTCATCACACAGGAAGCCAAGATACAGAAATCTGGGTCTTAGCAACCTCTGCACGCGGTTCAGCCTTGCTATGGCGACAGGTCACAGGCCCATTTCCCAAGGCCTTGTATTTAGGTGAACAAGCTCCCCCTTTATTCATTTACTGCTGGCTCTGCTCTGGTAATAGCTCTTCCCCATTTGCTGTCTGCATTTCACTATCTCTTTCCAGCCCACACAAGCTTTTCATTTTGAAATGTAAGGTTTCACAAAATGTGGAAACCATCTTACATCTGGGTTAACCTTCTGTGAGGGACATTGGCACCTGGTTGAGAAAGATGGTTTATTTACTAGGTTATTTGAAAGTGTTTATGATGATAGCCTGGGAGGCTGCCATCTATGGGGTTGCACAGAGTCGGACACAACTGAAGCGACTTAGCAGCAGCAGCATGATGATAGAACTGAGATGTCTTATAAGTTCAGCTTATTATTTTCAGTTTTGCTGTATTTTATTATTTTCCCAAGCTCAATCTGAACTATTCTATACAAGATATGCAATTTCAAATAGTGTTATTTTCTCTGTTTTTCTTAAATTATCAACTTAAAAAAAAAAGGTTTCCATAGTTTAAAGTTAGATATTATGATATCTTGGGGCCAGTTAATTGTTGTTATAAGGAATATATTTCTTTTACAATTATATTTAATGAGAAAATAGTATTATATAAAATTATGTATGGAATTTTTTCCTATCTTATAAAACCGGTTATGTTGCAAGATAAGATGCACTTGTTGCTTCATTCATACTTCCAACAAATGTGTATTGAGTGTTTTTTGGATAGGCAGTGTTACAGATTCTGGGGCTATCACAGTTACCAGAAGAGACAAAGTCTCTACCCTTTTGGAGTTTATCTTCTTATAGAGAAGGCAAAAAGCAAACCACCAGTGTGTGTGTAATGAAGTCTCGGACTGAAACATGCAAGAGAAGAATAAAGTAGAACATGAGTAGAGGATAGCTGACAGCACTATTAACAATGGGCAATCACTGTTGCTCTCTGCATATCAACCTCTGCTGTAGATTCTGCACATACTGACTCACGTTATACTCTAACAATGTTAGGAGGAAGACACTTCATTACAACATTATAGTCTTATTTAGAGTTTAGGAAGCTAAGCTAGATGAAGCTCAGGAAATTGCCCAGTTGGCAGACCAGGCAGGACTTATGCCTAGGCTGTCTAGGTTCAAGGTCCCAATTTTCTGTTTTAAAACTTTCAAATCACAGGAATATGCAAGGAATGGTGAACACATATATAACTTCACCAAAATTCACCAGTTGCTGATTTTTTTCCTATATTTGCTTTCTTTCTTCTATCATCTATATTTTGCTGAACTGTTTGAAAGTAAGTTGCAGAAACTTTTTTTTAAAGTTACAACTCATCCTAAGTACACAAACATGCACTTTTTAAAAACAAGAACATTCTCCTAATGTTCCTAATAACATACTAATATCTCACTCAAGAAATTTAATAGTAATATTATACTATTTGGCTTCCCCGAGAGCTCAGTTGGTAAAGAATCTGCCTGCAATGCAGGAGATCCCAGTTGGATTCCTGGGTCTGGAAGATCTGCTGGAGAAGGGATAGGCTACCGCCTCCAGTATTCTTGGGCTNTGGTAGTATTACACTATTTGGCTTCCCCGAGAGCTCAGTTGGTAAAGAATCTGCCTGCAATGCAGGAGACCCCAGTTGGATTCCTGGGTCTGGAAGATCTGCTGGAGAAGGGATAGGCTACCGCCTTCAGTATTCTTGGGCTTCCCTTGTGGCTCAGCTGGTAAAGAATCCACCTGCAATATGGGAGACCTGGGTTCGATCCGTGAATTGGAAAGATCCCCTGGAGAAGGGAAAGTTTACCCACTTCAGTATTCTGGCCTGGAGAATTTCATGGACTGTAGTCCATGGGGTCTCAAAGAGTGAGCAACTTTCACTTCACTTCATTGCATTACACTATTATCTGATATGTTTTCAGACTCTCCAGTTGTAACTCCTAGTTATTGTCTACTGTCTCTTTTTTCCATTCAAATAATTGTAACCTGATTATATGATTACACTACAAAAGGTCTTCTTATTTGTAGCATTGTCGTAATCATTCCTGATCCATAAATGAAGTTAGAGTCTCAGAAAACCATGTGTTCTGGAAAACATTTTCGCCTCACAACAGCTTATTCCTTATCAGGCATATATAGACAACTTGAAGGAAAGTAAAAATCAGATTAGTGATGAGCTATCATCTGAGTCACCAGTAGGTTTGAGGTTATTTCCTCACAGTCATGATAAGAGTCTTAAGAAAGACCAATTTGCATTTATAAGGATTACCAAAGTAAACTCAGAAGGAAAAGTGAGAAAGTCTTGCCAGTGTTACATTCTTGATCAGTCCCATCACTTGAGTTTAGATTTATGGAATATGTTTCATAGAATATTCAATAAGCCCTCTTCCTTGTAATGAGGTGGTGGGGGTGGAGGTGATAAGCTGNAAGTGAGAAAGTCTTGCCAGTGTTACATTCTTGATCAGTCCCATCACTTGAGTTTAGATTTATGGAATATGTTTCATAGAATATTCAATAAGCCCTCTTCCTTGTAATGAGGTGGTGGGGGTGGAGGTGATTAAGCTGACTTCCATTTTATAATTTTCATTGCAGCCACTTGCCTCATAATCCATATTTTATCCTTCAGATTTTGCATATCTTTCATGCTATCACTAAATACTAATACAATATTTAATCCTTACTCAGAATTCCCATTTCTATGGATTAGACTTTCATAAGGAACACAATTCAGGGTAATATTCATGGAAGTTCTCCAGCACTAAGGATACAATGAAAACATTGCCCACTCACCCTGGTATTTTGTACTTTGCCTTTGTAATTCCATGTATCTGCTAACTGGCCATCACCCATCAATCTTTAGTCCTTTAATGTGAAGTGTATTTACTCTCTGTTCTTTAATTTCAAGCACAGTCTGAATTTTGTTCTTAATCTATAGTATTTCTCCAAAACAAATATTCATTGAACTGACCCCTGAAACTCAATATAGTTTCAGATTATCTTTGGCAGTTAAAAAGTTAATTTTTTAATCTTGCAATTTTGATTTTATGAGGATAGATTAATACAAATACCACCTATACCCATAGTCTGGAGGAAATGACTTGTGTCATGGTCTGTTTTCCTGAGTTTTCACTGAAAAACATTTATGAAATTCTTCAAAGAAGATATACAGATGGCCAATAGACACATGAAAAGATGCTCAGCATTATTTATTCAGTTCAGTCAGTTCAGTCGCTCAGTCGTGTCCTACTCTTTGGAAACCCCGTGAATTGCAGCACGCCAGGCCTCCCTGTCCATCACCAACTCCTGGAGTTCACTCAGACTCACGTCCATCAAGTCAGTGATGCCATCCAGCCATCTCATCCTCTGTCATCCCCTTCTCCTCCTGCCTCCAATCCCTTCCAGCATCAGAGTCTTTTCCAATGAGTCAGCTCTTCGCATGAGGTGACCAAAGTACTGGGGTTTCAGCTCTACCATCAT
>SJYW01002125.1:0-22268 GCA_006410735.1 Raphicerus campestris | reverse complement strand
TAACTGGATGTTTTCTGCACAGTTTTGACATGACATACTACATTCTCAATTGTAAACTGCTGGATCAAAACTGTTTTGTTTTTTCAGCGGGAGCAACACACTGCTGATTAATTTCCAGAGTTTTATCTACTGTGTTCTTTTAATCTTTGAGTGATAAAGTGCTTCCTCTTTAAGCACTACTCAATATATTTGTAGAGCTGCTGTTGTTTTTTTAGGTGGTCTAATTGGTACTAGCTTCTAATGAACATTCTTCAGTGTATAGTAAGTTGGCTATTTTTCAGAAATTGAAAAATATTTTTTTAACATATTTTGAAAAGTAACCAAGATGAGAGGGACAGCATCCATAGGGCTGTCTCCCTTATGGATGTCCATCTCTAACAGGAGAGAATGAGGAGGCAGAAATAGAGGACTTTAAATTTTTTTTTAAAGCATCTTTTCCTTTTACTTAAAGTTCTTAAAGAGTAAAATGGGTACCCTCTTACTCTCAGGTCAACTGTATTAGTTTTGATTGACAGTTTTACTTTGGCTTTATTTATAAAGCAATGACTGGGATTTTTAATCCACCTAAAAACTGACCTCATTGCTTAAACTGAGAAATCATCCCATCATGGTGTTCCTCTAGGAATTACTTCTTTATGAAATTTACATGTTTTCCAGTGAAGATCGGTAAACAATATATACAAAGGACATAAAGAAATAATTCCCAGAGGAACATAATGATAGGATGATTTCTCACTTTAAGATATATCACTAAAATAATAGGGTTAATTTCAGAAGCAATACACAGAAACCACACACTTCACTTTGTGACATAAACTCATATTTATTTCTGTTTATGGAAAGTTCCAAATGTAGTCTAAATAAATGTAGATCTTAGTATCATGTACCAGTCATCATTTTAGAATTGAGAGGCTACTAAATTTTATTTTAATTTTAGCTCCTTCAGGTGAATTAACAAGTTTTAGGGCCAAGATCTATGAGAGTTTTAACAGGATTTATCTCCAGTTAACATTTCTTTTCTGTCCATGGAATAATGTTTTTTTAATTTTTAAAGTAATTTTTCTGAGAATCTCTGAAGAGAGATCTCAAGCTCAGAAATAAGTAGGGATATACCAGGGCTTCCAGTTTAAAATGTGTCCCAGTTTCACCAGTAAATGCATCCTATGACCTCGAGAGCAGTCTATCATCTTACCTTTATTTACCCTTGGTGGTTTATTGTTCCCACCTCTTTCTTCTAGAATTTCACTGTAGAAAGACTTACAAAGTTTAATGAAATCAGAGGCCCACTGTTTTCCAATTAGGATAAGGTGAAGTAACCAGCCTGATTTAGGAAAATAAAATTCCCACAATTGCTGGAAAGCAGGGTGGGTGTGTAAAGACCCAATGCTGACAACATTCAGAAACCAGAATTATTGGCAGGAAATTGTCAGACTTCCAAATCTGCTGACTCATAGTCAAAGGCCCTCTATGAATTACACATCTCAGTGCTATCCCTGGAAAAGTGATACCAAAAGATAAAAACACTGATTCAAAACAACAATGTGAGCAATTGCTTTGTGGTATTTTTGACAAAAGAAAAAAAATTTTTAAGAAATAAGGTACAATTCTCTAAAATGAGAGAAAATAAATATCAATGCCTATTTGTGCAACATATACTTTTTCAAGGCCAAAGACCTGGCTAGGTATTTTCTATGAGAGCCTAGAAGTCTGCCTATTATTTAGAAGTCTAGGTAGAGTTTCTGCCATCAGTACCTTAGAATAAATTTGCAAAACTAGGGAAAATGCACAAAAATAATTAATATTAAAATTAAAAATAAAAGAGCATTTTAACAGTCAAAATCCTTTTCATGCAAGACCGAGGAGATTCAAAGTAGTGAGCCAGAGAGAAACATGATGCAAATAGAAAATCCTCTAGAAATGAGCTTAGTACAAATCCTCTCTTAGTACAAACTCTCAGCTCCAGAGTTCTGTTACCAGCATATGCTCTGCGGCATTGAATGACGCAACTGCTAATAAGTAATTATCACTTTTCAAATGTATAATATATCTTTAATAAACTCTTTCCTGTGAAATTTCACACCATGTTCCTGGCATGATCTCATTTATCTTTCTGTTAATAATGAAAAACAACGGATATCTCCACATAGTAGATACTTCCTACAATCAAAGGAATAAAATGAATGTTGCAAATTAAGGTATTTAATTCACTAGGTCACTAGTAGAATTTGAACACATAATTTTACCTTCTAGTTTGGTGTTCTACTCAGGGCAAGAAATGTAATGTATCTAATTGCTTTGAGTTCTAGGGAAAAAGGTAAAATGGAAACATGATGTATTATACTGTTGGTTTTCATATTTACTCATTTCATCAGACACACATTTTAAGTACACCCATGTCATCAATGTTCTCCTAAGAGGTAAATGAAGTCGATTAAACTGTTAAGCACCCTTAATCACCTACAATGCTTTTCAATGTACACACACATTAGATATTGGTGCTAACAAGTTTATCATGTTTAATAAATTACCTCTTCTAAGACATTCCATAGTTCCTCATCTGTATGATTTTTAAAGGGATCCAGATTTTCCCTCATTGTTCCAGTGAACACAATAGGATCCTAAATACAACAAAATAGAGAATGTTATTACTGCAGTCTCTTCATTTCATTACAATTTTTAGAGAACAGATTTAAAATTTAAAAAAAAAAAAACACAAAGTTTACTACAATCATTAATAATAAGATTGCAAATCAGTTCAATTCAGTTCAATCACTCAGTCATGTCCAACTCTTTGTGACCCTATGGACTGCTGCAAAACACCAGGCTGCCCTGCCCTTCACCAACTCCCAGAGTTCACTCAAATTAACCATCTCATCCTCTGTCATCCCCTTCTCTTCCCACTTTCAATCTTTTCCAGCATCAGGGTCTTTTCAAATGAGTCAGTTCTTCGCATCAAGTGGCCAAAGTATTGGAGTTTCAGCTTCAGCATCAGTCCTTCCAGTGAATATCCAGAACTGATTTCCTTTAGGAGGGACTGGTTTGATCTCCTTGCAGTCCAAGCGACTCTCAAGAGTCCTCTCCAACACCACAGTTCAAAAGCATCAATTATTTTGTGTTCAGCTTTATTTATACTCCAACTTTCACATCTATACCTAACTACTGGAAAAACCATAGGTTTGAGTAGATGGACCTTTGTCGGCAAAGTCATGTCTCTGATTTTTAATATGCTGTCTAGGTCGGTCATAGCTTTTCTTCCAAGGAACAAGTGTCTTTTAATTTCATGGTTGTAATTACCATCTGCAGTGATTCTGGAGGCCCCCAAAATAAAATCTCTCACTGTTTCCATTGTTTCCCCATCTGTTTGTCATGAAGTGATAGGATCGGATGCCATGATCTTAGTTTTCTGAATGTTGAGTTTTAAGCCAACTTTTTCACTCTCTTTTTTCACTTTCATCAAGAGGTGCTTTAGCTCTTCTTTACTTTATGCCATAAGGGTAATGTCATCTGCATATCTGAGATTATTGATATTTCTCCCAGCAATCTTGATTCTAGCTTGTGTTTCATCCAGCCCGGCATTTTTCATGATATACTCTGCATATAAGTTAAATAAGCAGGGTGACAGTATATAACTTTGACATAATCCTTTCCTGATATGGAACCAATCTGTTGTTCCATGTCCAGTTCTAACTGTTGCTTCTTGACCTGCATACAGATTTCTCAAGAGGCAAGTAAGGTGGTCTGGTATTCCCATTTCTTTAAGAATTTACCAGAGTTTGTTGTGATCCACACAATGAAAGATTTTGGCATAGTCAATAAAGCAGAAATAGATGTTTTTCTGGAACTCTTTTGCTTTTTCAATGATCCAACAGATGCTGGCAATTTGATCTCTGGTTTCCTCTGCCTTTTCTAAATCCAGCTTGAACATCTAGGATTTCACAGTTCACTTACTGTCGAAGCCTGGCTTGGAGAATTTTGAGCATGACTTTGCTAGCGTATGAGATGAGTGCAATTGTGCAGTAATATGAACATTTTTTGGCATTGACTTTCTTTGGGATTTGAATGAAAACTGACCTTTTCAGTCCTGTGGCCACTGTTGAGTTTTCCAAATTTGTTGGCATATTGAGTGCAGCACTCTAACAGCATCACCTTTTTGATTTGAAATAGCTCAACTGGAATTCCATCCATCACCTCCACTAACTTTGTTCATAATGATGCTTCCTAAGGTCCACTTAACTTCACACCAGCATGTCTGACTCTAGCTGGGTGATCACAGCATTGTGATTATTTGGGTCATGAAGATCTTTTGGGCATAGTTCTTCTGTGTATTCTTGCCACCTCTTATTAATATCTTCTGCTTCTATTAGGTCCATACCATTTCTGTCCTTTACTGTGCCCATCTTTGCATGAAATGTTCCCTCAGTATCTCTAATTTTCTTGAAGAGATCTCTAGTCTTTCCCATTCTATTGTTTTCCTCTATTTCTCTGCACTGATCACTGAGGAAGTCTTTCTTATCTCTTCTTGCTGAGACTGAGCAACTGAAACTAAAAATTAAATTTAAGCATTTCCCATTGCAATAAGGGTACCCACTTACATCTATACTGCCAGTTTAAAAGGATATATTGGGAGATTATGCATGTTNGTCTTTCTTATCTCTTCTTGCTGAGACTGAGCAACTGAAACTAAAAATTAAATTTAAGCATTTCCCATTGCAATAAGGGTACCCACTTACATCTATACTGCCAGTTTAAAAGGATATATTGGGAGATTATGCATGTTCATTTAGCTGTAGTAGATGGAAGAACATAGTTTAGTAAATAAGAGTATTTCCCTTTGTCTGACATGCCAAATATATATCTCAAAATCAGTAGAATTTTCATCAAAGCTTATTGAATAAAAAGAATTATCTATTAAAACATGAACTGTAGGGGAGGCGATCCAAAGGTGGCAGANATGAATGGATAAGAAAGCTGTGGTACATATACACAATGGAGTATTACTCAGCCCTTAAAAAGAATAAATTTGACTCAGTTCTAATGAGAGGGATGAAATTGGAACCGATTATACAGAGTGAAGTAAGCCAGAAAGAAAAACACCAATACAGTATACTGACACATATAACGATAGTAACGATGACCCTGTATGTGAGACAACAAAAGAGACAAAGAGGTATAGAAAGGACTTTTGGCCTCTGAGGGAGAGGGAGAGGGTGGGATGATTTGGGAGAATGGCACTGAAACATGCAAACTATCATATAAGAAACGAAGCGCCAGTCTATGTTCAATACAGGATACAGGATGCTGGGGGCTGGTGTACGGGATGATCCAGGGAGATGGTGTGGGGTGGGATGTGGGAGGGGGCTTCGGCATTGGGAGCTCGTGTACACCTGTGGCTGATTCATGCCAATGGATGGCAAAACCAGTACAATATTGTAAAGTAGGATAAAGTATTAAAAAAAAAACAAACCCCTATTCAGTTCCACAAAACTTAAAAAAAAAAAAAAAAGAAATGCAAATCAAAACCACAATGAGGTACCAAGTCATACCAGTCAGAATGGCTATCATCAAAAAGTCTATAAATAATAAATGCTAGAGAAGATGTGTGAGAAAAAGGAACTCCAACACACTGCTGTGTGTGTGTATGATCAGTCATATGCTTACTCTTTGTAACCCTATGCACTGTAGTAGCCTGTCAGACTCCTCTCTCCACAGGATTTTCCAGCAGGAATACTGGAGTGGTTTGTAATTTCCTTCTCCAGAGGATCTTCCTGACCCAGGGATCAAACCCACATTTCTTTCATCTCCTGGATTGACAGCTGGATTTTTTTTTTTGGCCATTCAGCCACTTGGGAAATCCCCAACACACTGTTGGTGGGAATGTAAATTGGTGTGTGGAAAACAGTATGGAGGTTCCTTAAAATCTAAAAATAGAGCTACCACATGATCCAGCAATTATATTCCTGGGTATATATCTGGAAACAGTAATTTGAAAAGATACATGCACCCCAGGGTTCATTGCTGCACTATTTGCAGTAGCCAAAATATAGAAGGAACTCAAGGGTCTGTCAACAGAAAATTGGTTTCAGAAGATGTGGCAATATACACACATAAATATATGTATATTTTATATGTGTATATGTATGTATATTATGTTATACAGACATAAAAAGTAATGAAATATTGCTATTTGGAGCAACATGGATAGACCTAGAAAATCATCCTAAGTGAAGTCAGAGAAAGACAAATATATGGTACCACTTATATGTGGATTCTAAAAAATAAAGCAAATTAATGTATATATAAAAAGAAACAGACTCACAGACATAGAAAATAAACTTATGGTTACCAAAGGGGAAAGAGAGGGATCAATAAGGAATATGAAATTCACAGGTACAAACTACTATACATAAAATAGAGAAGCAACAAGTATTTACTGTATAGCACAGGGAACTAGAGTACCTTACAGTAAGAGATTAGATCTGATAGACAGAGTGCCTGAAGAACTATGGACGGAGGTTCATGACGTTGTACAGGAGGTGGTGATCAAAACCATCCCCAATAAAAAGAAATGCAAAAAGGCAAAATTGTTGCCTGTTCAGTTCAGTTCAGTCTCTCAGTCATGTCTGACTCTTTGCGACCCCATGAATTGCCACACACCAGGCCTTCCTGTCCATCATCAACTCCTGGAGTTCACTCAAACTCACGTCCATCGAGTTGGTGATGCCATCAGCCATCTCATCCTGTGTCGTCCCCTTCTCCTCCTGCCCTCAATCCCTCCCAGCATCAGGGTCTTTTCCAATGAGTCAACTCTTTGCATGAGGCAGCCAAAGTATTGGTGTTTCAACTTTAGCATCATTCCTTCCAAAGAACACCCAGGGCAGATCTCCTTTAGAATGGACTGGTTGGGTGTCCTTGCAGTTTAAGGGACTCTCAGGAGTCTTCTCCAACACCACAGTTCAAAAGCATCAGCTCTTCAGTGCTCAGCTTTCTTCACAGTCCAACTCTCACATCCATACATGACCACAGGAAAAACCATAGCCTTGACTAGATGGACCTTTGTTGCAAAGTAATGTCTCTGCTTTTCAATATGCTATCTAGGTTGGTCATAACTTTTCTTCCAAGAAGTAAGCATCTTTTAATTTCATGGCTGCAATCACCATCTGCAGTGATTTTGGAGCCCCCCCAAATAAAGTCTGACACTGTTTCCACTGTTTCCCCAGTTCTAACTGTTGCTTCCTGACGTGCATATAGGTTTCTCAAGAGGCAGATCAGGTGGTCTGGTATTCCCATTTCGTGAAGAATTTTCCACAGTTTACTGTGATCCACATAGTCAAAGGCTTTGGCATAGTCAATAAAGCAGAAATAAATGTTTTTATGGAACTGAGGAGGCCTTAAGAATAGATGAGAAAAGAAGAGAAGTGAAAGGCAAAGGAGAAAAGGAAATATATACTCATCTGAATGAAGAGTTCCAAAGAATAACAAGGAGAGATAAAGAAGCCTTTCTAAATGAAAAATGAAAACAAATAAAGGAAAACAATAGAATGGAAAAGACTAGAGATCTCCTCAGGAAAATGAGAGACACATAGGGAACATTTCATCAAAGATGGGCACAATAAAGGACAGAAATGGTATGGACCTAACAGAAGTAGAAAATATTAATGAAAAGTAGCAAGAATACATAGAAGAACTATACAAAGAAGATCTTAATGACCCAGATAACCATGATGGTGATCCTTCACCTAGAGCCAGGCCTCCTGGAGCGTGAAGTCAAGTGGGCCTTAGAAAGCATCACTATGAACAAAGCTAGTGGAGGTAATGGAATTCCAGTTGAGCTATTTCAAATCCTAAAAGATGATGCTGTTAAAAATGTGGAAACAATGGAAACAGTGAGAGACTTTATTTTTGGGGCTCAAAAATCACTGCAGATGGTGACTGCAGCCATGAAATTAAAAGACGCTTGCTCCTTGGAAGAAAAGCTATGGCCAACCTAGACAGCATATTAAAGAGCAGAGACATTACTTTGCTGACAAAGATCTGTCTAGTCAAAGCTATGGTTTTTCCAGCAGTCATGTATGGATGTGAGAGTTGGACCATAAAGAAAGCTGAGCCCTGAAGAACTGATGCTTTTGAACTGTGGTGTTGGAGAAGACTCTCGATAGTCCCTTGGACTGCAAAGAGATCAAATCAGTCCATCCTAAAGGAAATCACTTCTGGATATTCATTGGAAGGACTGATGCTGAATCTGCAACTCCAATACTTTGGCCACCTTATGTGAAGAACTGACTCATTTGAAAAGGCCCTGATCCTGGGAAAGACTGAAAGCAGGAGGAGAAGGAGACAACAGAGGATGAGATGTTTAGATGGCACCACTGACGTGATGGACATTAATTTGAGCAGGCTCCGGGAGTTGTTGATCAACACTGATGATGGAAGCCTGGTGCACTGTGGTCCATGGGGTAGCAAAGAGTCAGACAGGACTGAGTGACTAAACTGAACTAATAGTAAGTTACAGTGGAAAATAATGTGAAGGAAAAAAAATATTTATATATACATAAACTGATTCACTTTGCTGTATACCTAAAACTAAAATAATATAGTAAATAAATTACAGTTCCAGAAAACATTTTCAAAATTATAACATTGAAGAAAATGCACTTGACTTGCTCACAATTATGGAATTAAACATGAGAAAGAATCATCACCAAAATAGCTCTAATTTTACTGATCTATGAGATATAATTTGCCATTGTTTGAATTTATTTTTTAGACATTTGGACCTTGCAAAATTGTGAAGTGCTGATAAGATTATATATTTAGAGAACCATACTTCCTACTATATTATATAGCTTTAAATTTACTTTAGTGTAGTAACTCCTTTGAAAAATCTATGTTTGGGAAATTTAACTCATCCATAGAGTTCTTTTAAGTTTTCTGTTCAAATCGTACTGAGAGAAATAGCTTAGTTTTTGAGAGAATTTCTTAACTAATCCTTAAGTAGGTGTAGAGGACACTGAGACCTTTGTGTCCTGAGTTGACTCCACCATCTTCCTCAGTGAACACTCTTTGGAAAGAGCTCTCCCCATCACCTGACTGTACATGTAAGATACAAAAGAAGTCCTGAGGACATCAAAGCTCTAATGTCTAAGAGGCTTGTCGGCTTCAGTAGTTGTTTAAGAAAATGTCATTCTTCTTTCTATATGCATAGGTACAACTTAAAGAAATCATCGAAGAGCTTCCTGATAAAATGGATACTGAATTAGTAGAATCTGGATCGAACTTAAGTGTTGGGCAAAAACAACTGGTGTGCCTTGCCAGGGCTATTCTCAGGAAAAATCAGATACTGATTATTGATGAAGCCACAGCACATGTGGATCCAAGGTATGGAGCTGAGATTCATGAAACTTGGAATCTGAATTTTAAATATGGTAAATGGGAAATATTTAGTGATGTTGAGAAATGTTTTTTATGTGTTCTATTTGCCCCAAAGACATCTCCTGATAACATTAACTCCAGAAAACCAAGGAAGAAACCAAAATGTGGTAATAATGTTGTTATGAGCCATCCTGAGAGAGCTAGGTTTGTAAATCCAGCTCCTGATAGTTTCAAGCAATTTGGCGGGAAGACAACTTTCCATTGTTTTATGAAAAATAGTAAGTTTCCAAGTAGACTTTCCCCTGTGTTGGGAAGATTTCCTGGAGCAGGAAATGGCAACCTACTCCAGTATTCTTGCCTGGGAAATCCCATGGACAGAAGAGCCTGGTGGGCTATAGTCCATGAGGCTGCAAAGAGTCAGACACATCTTAGCAACTGAACAACAACAATAAAGAGTTTTTATACTTAGTTTCTCAAGAGCAGGATTATGTCTTAAGTATTGATTTTTAAAACATAAAAATATAGTGATATTTTCAAGTCTTATATCTGCTTTTCTTGTCTTTACTTAACTAAATGCAATTCTTTGATTCCAGCACTGATGAGTTAATACAAAAAAAGATCCGTGAGAAATTTGCACACTGTACTGTGCTAACCATCGCACACAGGTTGAGTACCGTTATTGACAGTGACAGGATAATGGTAAGGCCCTCACCTGTGGGATTTCCATTGTTTCCATTTACCTTCAATTTAAAAATTTATTCTTTCTTGTAAAACTTGATTAAAACTTCTAATTAATTAATTCTTATTTTTTCTCTCATCCTTGACAATAACTCAAGTACTTAAGTGTAGTTTCAGAATATGCTATTAAATAATACATTCAGTAATTTCCTATTTCCATTTAAAAGTTTGTTTGAATTGCTGTTTTTTTTTAAGGTATCCAACCACGAAAATATTCCAAACTCACAATGAGACTTCAGATTTCAGAGTGGTGCAACAAAGTCATTTTTACTGTGTCACATTTCTTTCAGCATTTTTGTATTCCCTTAATAAAAACAGCATTTCATTAGACTGCCAGGCAGTTGTTAGGTGAAGTTGCAGAATTTCCCAGTTGTTGAGACATTCACAATATGTGCTATTAGCGAGGAGTCGTTGAGGAGAAAAGGCCTAATGAGAAAAAGTATTTAAACAGAAAGGATTTAATAAAGAAAATTTTTTACATAAGAATTGGAGGACTGGAAAAATGAATCACTGGGGTAATAATTTTAGGAAGCAATGACTATGTCCTAGAAGATGCCTTATAAGTCAGTGCTGAGACCTCCAAGGGGAGGTCATTGTCTAGCTACTGGTCATATTTATGAGTGAGCATGATGAGGCTAGTTCTCCAAGTGCTAATAGAAGCTGAGGTTATGCTGCAGAAGTAGCAGAAAGCAGACCATTTGCTCTGCTTCCCTCCTTCTTCTTCCCTCTAGTGCCCCCTACTGGCAGAACCTCACAAAGGGCCAGTAGGCCAAAGAGCCTCTGAAATGTGATTTGCAGAGACAACTTGTGCATCATAGATGAAAGTGTAGAAAGAAAGGCAGATGGATACCGAGTGACTGTAGAGGAACAATTAGCAAGTCTCTTTTTTTTACGAGCAAGTCTCTTATACCATGTATCCAGGCACTGCAGACACAGCAAGCTTCAAACTTTGGTCTCTGGATGTCTGTGTACTGTCTGTCTTTCAGGTTTGATTGGCTCTTTATTCCTTAGTAATTTAATATTTCCTTCCTTAGCTTTATCTCCTCCATTTCTTCCTCCTTTCATTTTCTTTTTCTTTCTATTCTCTCTCCCTCTTTGTTGTTCCCTCTGTTGCTTGCTGCGTTTCAATAGATTTTAGGTTGTGGTTTATTAAATGACAAAGAAATCATCCCTCAAAGGAAAAACCTTTGGTAGCAAATAAGCCCAAAAGAAAGCAAGATATTTTCAGGCTAACCTGGTCTGGGTCAATGAGCTTATTTCACCCACTGTATAGCTACTAGTCATCACAAGACTCCAGAGTATACAGTTGATGCTGATTAGTGATGAAGTAAACAGATAAAGAAGGCCTGTACAATGCATAAGAGGCAGCAGATGGAGTTAACCAGTGATTTTGATGGTCCATACTAAACAGGTAATAATCAGGAATAAATGGTCAGTAATACCTCAGATTCCTTATGTCCAATGATATAATGGAGCTTTTGACTTCTTGGGCACTTTCTAGAAAATCACCTCCCACCCTCCTCCCCATGATTGTCAGGTGAGATCATCACTGGGGACACTGAATAGATAGCAGACTGTCAGCACTGAGGCAGTGCCTGTAGCCTCACTTTCCCAAGCTGAACATGCACAGAAGTGAGCTCTGCGGAGGCAGATGACAGGAGGAGGGGATTGCCAACCAAAGGGATGCTCTAGGCTCCAAGCAGTGCCGCTGGTCGGTCACAGGACAAGGACATCTCAGTAGGAAGCAGGCTTCTCCTGCAGAGTTTGTGAGGGACCCATTGACAATCCAAGATTGGAGAACAATGACTCTTAGAATCCAGAGATGTTTAGCATGGAGCATTTTGTGTTCTTGAATGCTAATTGAAAAGTTACTTTTTCCTTCTACTCTTTACCTGTCACTTTGTTAATTCTTATTTCTCAGCATTGTATTTCCAAACTGTTCCCCAAAGCATCCTTCTTCCACGGTAAGTGAATAATGCTGTGACCTTTACCTGTTTTAAGCCCTTTTTCAGGTTTTTCCTTCACCCTATCCTTGCCCTCCACCTCTCCCTGAAGCCACCCTATTGTCATTGAAGGCATCCTACCAATAAAAATGAGTTAAATTATCTTGTATTGGGTCCATTTAAGTTTTATGTCTAGGACAACTAGCTGGAATATCAGCAGATACAGAAGTCAGATAAACACACCTTCATTGAGCTTATATAACTGATTCAGATAATATAATGTATTTTTCCTAAACCTACTAGAGAGTGACAAGCAATCTGAGGTTGGTATTCATTGGGGCTGAGAGTTGAGAGATTGTTATCATACCAAATTGAATGTGTGGTTTAGTTTATAGTTTAATTTGAGTTACAGGAAGAGTGGAGATATACCTGGAGATTACAGGAGACTTTTAATTTCAAGACTAAAGAGTTTTAAAATAAAAAGTTAAAACTATACCTATTTTTTCTTTACGTAAACAAAAAATTTTTTCTTTACGTAAAGAAAAAATTGTAGTTGTTTATGTCTATTTGTTCTGAAATATCTAGAATCTTTGATCAAAGCAGTAAATGTAAAGGCTAAGTTGGTAAAATTCTGTTCCTGACATTTTTCAGTCTGGGTCCCATCTCAGCTCTCATGGCCTGACATGAGTCTGAGCTGCACTAAACTCTTGCTCCTTTGACTCTCCCTCCTTTCTGACTGTCCTTTTTCTTTCTCTGATTCCAATATTTGATGTAAATGAGTTTCGATCCTCAACCCTGCTTTGTCCCTCCCTCATTTCCCCTCTCACTCTCCCTGTTGGCCACAGTCATCAGTCTGGGGCATGTGGTCCTCCAGGTCCACATCTCTAATCCTTAGCTATTCCCCATGCCAGCTGGACCCATTCTCCAAACCCCCTGATTTCATCTTATAGTCTTGACAGATTACACCATTGGGTGGTCATTGAAACTAAACTCATTTATGCCCCAAATTTAGTTTCCTTTTCATTTAACTTCCAATGAGCATGTATTAAGTGCCTGTTACCTGTCATGTACAATGCCAGGGGCCTGAGATGAAACACCAAACAAGGGAGATTGCATACCCTGCACTTAAGGAGATGCCAGTCTCACCTCCAGCCCTCTTGACCCAGATTATTCCCTGTGTCTGGAATGACCATTGTCCACCCACCCACCCCCACTTCTGCATGTTCATGTCTATCCATTCTTTGAGGTCCAGTTCATTGCCCTATCTCCTCCTTGAAGCTCATACTCAGAATCTCTCAGTCATCTGTTACTAAACTCCTTTTTGTGTGTGTGTGTGTTTTTCTCTTACATTGTAGACATTTGAAGATTTCCTTCTCTCTCTCTCTCCTCTCAGTACAGGCTCCTTGAAGGCAGGGGCTGTGACTTACTTGTGTTTGGCTCTTCCACAGCATCTAGCATCGTGACAGGAATGCAATTAAATGTGTAATAAATATTTGCTGAATAATTCAAAAATTAATGAAAAAATTTCTTGTGTTCCTCAAATGTGTTTTGCCTATGTGTTACTTAACTCTTTATTAATCCTGAAAGCTAAATCAGATTTGATTTATTTTTCTGTGAATACATAAGAATATATAAGAGGTACACAGTAAATAATTTGAGCCTGAGTGTAATAAAAATTGCAGTAGTAAGCAGGGGAAATATTTATGCGTATGGGCATATTTGTTTAATTTATATATAAAGCTAGTAGTACAAAGTCTTCAGTTCAGTTCAGTCGCTCAGTCATGTCCGACTGTTTGCAACCCCATGAACTGCAGCATACCAGGCCTCTCTATCCATCACCGACTCCTGGAATTTACCCAAACTCATGTCCATTGAGTCAGTGATGCCATCCAACCATCTCATTCTCTGTTGTCCCCTACTCCTCCTGCCCTCAATCTTTCCCAGCATCAGGGTCTTTTCAGATGAGTCAGCCCTTCACATCAGGTGGCCAAAGTATTGGAATTTCAGCTTCAACATCAGTCCTTCCAGTGAATATCCAGGACTGATCTCCTTTAGGATGGACTGGTGGGATCTCCTTGCAGTTCAAGAAACTCTCAAGAGTCTTCTCCAACACCACATTTCAAAAGCATCAATCCTTCTGCGCTCAGCTTTCTTTATAGTCCACTCTCACATGCATACATGACTACTGGAAAAATTGCTTCTTTAGTCTTACTCAAAGAGAAAATTTGATTTCTAGATATTTCTTCAGTGCAGAGCGATTATACTAAAGCTGCTTGTGTNCACATGCATACATGACTACTGGAAAGATTGCTTCTTTAGTCTTACTCAAAGAGAAAATTTGATTTCTAGATATTTCTTCAGTGCAGAGCAATTATACTAAAGCTGCTTGTGTAGCAACTCCTTTTTGTCAGGCTTTCACTCTCAGGATAATAAACTACAACCAAAACCAACTTTAAGAAGCACTTTAACCTCACTGACAACGGAATCAGCCCCAAAGAGGTGACATAATCTGGAGGCATTTACTTTTTTTCCCCAAGTTTTGCTCAGTGTTTTTAAACCAACTTGACAGTTAATTTGCTGTCAGGTCACTGTTGTCTGATTTATATGATACCACTGTACTTTTTAGATCAACTGAGTTTGATTTTCTTGAATTAAGAAATTTCCCAGCTCTGAATATCTGTATAAACAACCCTCAAATCTCAGAGTCTGAAAGCTAAAAATACTAACTAATCATAACAACACCAAATGCCTTTGGCAGAATATAAATGATATAGATTGCTAAGTGCCTGTAATCATAGTCTAAAACTTTGATTTTCTTCTATTCCTATAACATTATAATAGTAAAACATTGGGTTAGGGATTCATCTACTAGTAAACTAGGGTAATCAAAATATTTAAATACCAGCCAGTCTTACCACCCAAATAGATTCTCTGTATTCTCCCTGTCCTGCCCCTTTCTGAAATATTGTTGGAGTATAATAAGTTACTGTGAAACATTGTGTACTAACAGGTTTCTTTCTGCTGCTTAACAGGTTTTTGATTCAGGACAACTGGAAGAATATGATGAGCCATATGTTTTGTTGCAAAATAGACATGGCCTGTTTTACAAGATGGTGCAACAACTGGGCAAGGCCAAGGCTGCTGCCCTCACTGAAACAGCAGAACAGGTGAGCCCACTGGGGGGAGTTGTAATTAAAATTTATCTCCACAGTTCACTCCTCACGATTTAGTAGCAGGGGTCCAGAAACAAGCTCTCTGTGTCCTTTTCAATCATAAGCCTCCAGAGACAAAGCTTCATGAATGGATCTTAACAGGCTGCAGGTGGAAGACAGGTCTGCTGGGACTCTGCAGAAGCAGTGGGGATGGGGTCAGGATGTGTGCATGCCCGTGCACCTGAGAGACATTTTGGACTGGACTCGGCACACATTTAGACTCTGGGTTCAGATTCTCACAGAGTACAGGACACGCATTTTGCAGACCTTTCATATTCATTCTGATTGGTACTCAGTACATTTGTGATACAAGTTCTGTCAAAGAATATGCAGGAAATTTGAGAGTTTAAGGGAAAACATTTGGAGTATTTTGATTCTAGGAATATCTTCCAGGAAAGGTGTAGGTCTCTTCTGTGTTCTGATCTGTAAATAAAACTCCTACCTGATACTGTCACTTTCTCTCTAATTCTCTGTTGTTTCGAACTAGGTGCGTGTGCCCCCCGTGCTTTCTCTAGCTTACGGAAAATGAAATTGTCATCAGGACAGATCAAGAACTCACAGTACCTTCACACTGTAGTCTGCATGGTGCCTGAAGGTTACAGAGCACTTTCTCAGAGAGGAGGTGTGTGAGGCACTGAGCTCTGTGCATGGTGTGAGGAAGGGGCTCGATGGGAACACTCAGGTCATGTGGTTTTGTACTGAAAAATTTGGTCTTTGTCTCCAATGCTGAATGAGGATGATGAAGACAAGTTTCAAAGAATAAAGGAAAGAAATTTGTTAATTTGCTAGCGAATGAGTAGTATAGCAAACTAATTTTTTAAGAACTATCATTCTGCCTTCTAAGAGACAGCAGGTGTATTTAAAGAAAAGTTTTAGGGTGCCTATATGATAGTTGATTGTTTTTTAGGATAGCTATTTCCATGATGTTATCCCTGGTCATTTTGGTCCCCTGGTTCCAGTCAAAATGTTCCTCTTTTGATATTTTTTGCTTTGCTGACTTCACGGCCTTGGGTTTCTGTGGTTATGACAAGAGGAACAAGCAGAAATGGCAAGAATGCCTGCACTGAGGTCTGATTTAAGGAACTTAGTCATTGTCATGCAGCCGCCTGTAATTCTTTCTGGAACAAGGTGAGAGTGGGGTTGATGGAAAGAGGGAATGATGCATGCCTCTTGAGATGCATGGCTTGAGGTGGGATGAGGCTTCTAACTGTGTGTGGTGAGGCTTCCCCGCTGAAACTAAATCTCTGATTATTAAATTACAGGTACATTTTTACTTCTTCATACTTTGCATTTCCCAGATATTTCACTTGTAAAGGATAAATTTACTTGTGTAATATTTTAATATCTCTTAAAAACATACTTTGCATTTCTCAGATTTTTCACTTGTAAAGAATAAATTTACTTGTGTAATATTTTAATATTTCTTAAAAACATATTCCAAGTATCTCACAGTATTTCTGTTATATATACTGCGGAAAATTCTTCAAGAGATGGGAATACCAGACCACCTTACTTACCTCCTGAGAAATCTGTATGCAGATCAAGAAGCAACAGTTAGAGCTGGACAAGGAAAAAGAGACTGGTTCCAAATTGAGAAAGAAGTACATCAAGGCTGTATATTGTCACTCTGCTTATTTAACTTATATGCAGAGTACATCTTGTGAAAAGCTGGGCTGGATGAAGCACAAGCTGGAATCAAGATTGCCAGGAGAAATATCAATAACCTCAGACACACAGATGACACCAGCCTTTTAGCAGAAAACAAAGAAGAACTAAAGAGCATCTTGATGAAAGTGAAAGAGGAGAGTGAAAAAGCTGGCTTAAATCTCAACATTCAGAAAACTAAGATCATGGTGTCCAGTCCCATCATTTCATGACAAATAGATGAGGAAACAATGGAAACAGTGAGAGACTTTATCTTCTTGGGCTCCAAAATCACTGCAAATGGTGACTGCAGCCATGAAATTAAAAATGCTTGCTCCTTGGAAGAAAAGCTATGAAAAACCTAGACAGCATATTAAAAAACAGAGACATGACTTTGCTGACAAAGGTCCATCTAGTCAAAGCACGGTTTTTCCAATAGTCATGTATGTATGTGAGAGCTGGACTACAATGAAAGCTGAGAACCAAAGAATTGATACTTTTGAATTGTGGTGTTGGAGAAGACTCTTGAGTCCCTTGGACTGCAAGCAAATCCAGCCAGTCAATCCTAAAGGAAATCAGTCCTGAATATTCATTGGAAGGACAGATGCTGAAGTTGAAGCTCCTGTATTTTGGCCTCATGATATGAAGAACTGACTCATTGGAAATGACCCTGATGCTGGGAAAGATTGAAGGCAGGAGGAGAAGGGAATGACAGAAGATGAGATGGTTGGATGGCATCACCAACTCAATGGACATGAGTCTGAGCAAGCTCCAGGAATTGGTGATAGAAAGGGAAACCTGGCATGTTGCAGTCCATGGTGTTGCAAAGAGTTGAACACGGCTGAGTGACTGGACTGAACTGAACGGTATCTCTATGTGAGAGATTTATCTAAAATGTAGCTCAAATTTCCTCTGTCACCATTTCCCCTCATTCCTTCTCCTTAGAGATGAAAAGTAGTACCTTCCACTTTTCACAGGGTGGGAAATTACTCAGCGTCATTGAGCTGGCTGAAGAGTTGGCAGCGTCAGAATTCAGTTTTTGGTATAGGGATGAGAAGTCTGTGTTCTGAACTTTTTATAAGTACTTATATTATGTGCAGATGTAGAGAAGGTATACTTGGAGCCCTGTTTTATTTTTAATTCCTGAAACTCACAGAGCATTTTTACCTACCAGAGCAGAGGTCCCTAACCCATAGGCCACAGACCAATACTGATCTGTGTCCTGTTAGGAACTGGGCGGTACTGCAGGAGGTAAGTGGCGGGTGAGCAAGCAAAGCTCCATCAGTGTTCGTAGCTTTTTCCCATTGCTTGCATATCCCCTGAGCTCTGTCTCCTGTCAGATCAGTGGCAGCACTGGATTCTCATAGGAGCATGAACTTTAACCCAAAAGTTGAGGTGAAATATCCTGATTGCCACAGAACAGAAATAAAGAGCACAATAAATGTAATGCACTTGAATCATCCCAGAACCCTCCCCCAACCCAATCCATGGAAAAACTGTATTCCACAAAACTGGTCCCTGGTGCTAAAAAGGTTGGGGACCTCTGTACTAGAGTGTCTCCCAGTCAGAACTTCCCCCCTAAGACCTGATGATCATTTGTGATTCCTTGAATAAGTAGTGACAAAGAAGTCAGGAATTTCATAAACATTTGTTCCTTTGACCTTACGCATTCCACATCAAAAGGACGTGCCTTCACCTGTGTGTCAGTCTTCATTTTAAAAATGTGTTATTATTTTATATTTTTCAAAATTGAGTAATGAGAAAATAGACCAGGGAATTTTAGGTAGGTCCAAATATTTAATAGTGGAGTTCACCACCATCATTTTACAGATGAGAAAACCAAGACTCCTTGGAAGGAAGATGGAACTGACGTATGTAACTCATTGTTTTGCTAGTTTGCAGCAGATACTACAAAATTAGAAACTTGTTTTTTCAGTATGTGCTTCAAATCAAGTTTAACAGACATACAAAAACAGAAATGGGTCATAAAATTAGAAATCTCATGATTCTGGTCTATAATCTTGCATCTAGTTTAATAATATCACTGTTATGTTTGTATTGTTCTTTACAATTTTTTTACATGGTTCTCACATGTCTTATTTCAGTTAATCCTCTTGATGGTTGTTTTTTATCCACATCATAGATGAAGAGATTTGGTCACACATAAGGTCACAGAGAAAGAAATGACAATGCACTCTAGTATTCTTGCCTGGGAAATCCCAGAGACAGGGGAGCCTTGTGGGCTAGAGTTTATGGGCTCACAAGAGTCAAACACGACTTAGTGACTAAGCCACCAAGGTCACAGGGGGCTTCCCTGGTGGCTCAGATGGTAAAGAATCCACCTTAAATGTGGGAGAGCTGGGTTTGATCCCTGGGTTGGGAAGATCCCCTGGAGAAGGGAATGGCAACCCACTCTAGTATTCTTGCCTGGAGAATCCCCATGGACAGAGGAGCCTGGCAGGCTACAGTCCATGCATGGGGTCACAAAGAGCTGGACACTACTGAGTGACTAAGCACAAGGTCACAGACGGGAACCAGGAAGCAGAGAGGCTGGGTGCTGCCCTAGGTACTGTGTTTTGTATCAAGTCTGAGAACACTGCTCCTTCTTTAATTGATAACCAAGTTGGGTCATCGACCAAGTTCATCGGGTGGCAAAGCATCAGTTGCTCTTAGGTTTACCACTGGTTCAGGTCACCTCTACAGAAAACATAAGGAAATACATATCCTGATTCCCCATCCGGCTGAGTATCTTTTAGACATTATTTCTGCATATGCTTGGTCCTCTTAGGTAAACAAGCTATCAGATTGTCAATTTTTTGTAAGTGTATGCATCAGATATCAATGCGTGGTTCAGAGCTGTAACACTGGGAACATTAGCCTAAGTCAAAAAGCTTTTCAATCTAATAGAATAAAATTCATTCATTTGAAATGAAAACTCAACATCTGGGAGAAGGTGCTTACAAATAACATTTTCTTTACCATGTAGTTGCTTCTCTGAAAATGTTGGTGCAGGCAAGCTCAATCACTGTCTGATTGACCCTTTTTGATGATCCATAATACAGTAGAGAAAGTACTTTCTAGAAATATAAAGCTGCAGGGTTCATTAGTTTGCTAGAGCTACCATACAAAGCACCAAAGAATAGGTGACTTAAACAACATAAATGTACTACTTCACAGCCTTGGAAACTGCAAGTCTGAGGTCACAGTGTCGGTAGGGTGGTTTCCTCTGAGGTCTCTCTTCTTGGCTTGGAGATGCCATTTTCTCTCTGTGTCCTCATGTGGCTTTCCTCTGTATGTGCCTGTGTCCTAATCTTTCTATGAGGACATCAGTGGGATTACATTAGGACCTGCCTATATGACTGCATTTTAACTTTATTGTCTCTTTAAAGACCCTGTATCAATATGGAGTCACATTCTAAGATAGCATACATAGCAGAAGGTTGGGGCTTCTAAATATAAAATTTGAGGGGACAGGATTCAGCCCATAACAAAGGATGAAAGCCATCATTCATTTTCTTCTGTGATGAAGCCAACCTCTCTCTCTGTTTTTTTTGTTTTGTGTTTTTTTTTTACAGAAAAAGTGGAATTCTTTTTTTTTAAAGGTTTAGAGTAAACCCTTACTTCCCAATAATAGGAAAATGCACCTACAGTTCTTCTGAATAGCTTCCAGTTCAGTTCAGTTCAGTTGCTCAGTCGTGTCCGACTCTTTGAGACCCCATGAATCGCAGCACGCCAGGCCTCCCTGTCCATCACCAACTCCTGGAGTTCACTCAAACTCATGTCCATTGAGTTGGTGATGCCATCCAGTCATCTCATCCTCCGTCATCCCCTTCTCCTCCTACCCCTAATCCCTCCCAGCATCAGAGTCTTCTCCAATGAGTCAACTCTTTGCGTGAGGTGGCCAAAGTANAACTCCTGGAGTTCACTCAAACTCATGTCCATTGAGTTGGTGATGCCATCCAGTCATCTCATCCTCTGTCATCCCCTTCTCCTCCTACCCCTAATCCCTCCCAGCATCAGAGTCTTCTCCAATGAGTCAACTCTTTGCGTGAGGTGGCCAAAGTATTGGAGTTTCAGCTTTAGCATCAGTCCTTTTGAAGAACACCCAGGACTGATCTCCTTCAGAATGGACTGGTTGGATCTCCTTGCAGTCCAAGGGACTCTCAAGAGTCTTCTCCAACACCACAGTTCAAAAGCATCAATTCTTCGGTGCTCAGCCTTCTTCACAGTCCAACTCTCACATCCATACATGACCACTGGAAAAACCATAGCCTTGACTAGACAGACCTTTGTTGGCAAGGTAATATCTCTGCTTTTCAATATGCTATCTAGGTTGGTCATAAGTTTTAGAGACTCAAAATAAGTAAAATGTATTTTTAATAATTAGCTTTTAAAGAGGTGGTACATCTAATGCTATAAAATTTTAAAACTTCAGTTTTAAAAATAAATATTTTAAAATTTATGAATGAAAAGTAAATCACTCTTCACTCTGTCATCTCACAGCTCCTCCCCAGGTGGAGCCCTAGCACCACTGTTGGCTGTTCTGTTGACTGTTCTGTGCATCAGGAAGAACTTGTGCAGATGTGACCTTCCTGTTTTTAAGCACAAATGGTGGCTGTTCCTTGTATTTTTCACTTAATGTTTTATCAGTGCATAGTTATTCTTTGTAATGGCTACATTTTATTTATAGTTTCTCTATTCCATACTCTTCATTTTCCCTTCTAATTAACTGTTACAGTTTGGTGCTTTTTCCCCCAAAGGTGAAGCTCCCAAATTCACTCACTATCTGTATTTTTTAAAAATATAATCTATCACTTTCTGCTTTTTAACTTGAAAAAATCCACCCTCTCTTTAGTTTATTTTGATGTCACTTCTCACTTCTTGAATGTGTTTATTTGTATTTTTNAGGTGAAGCTCCCAAATTCACTCACTATCTGTATTTTTTAAAAATATAATCTATCACTTTCTGCTTTTTAACTTGAAAAAAACCACCCTCTCTTTAGTTTATTTTGATGTCACTTCTCACTTCTTGAATGTGTTTATTTGTATTTTTCTTATTTATTAATATAAATATTTTAAGGCTGTGAACTTCTCTCTGCATACTGTTCTACTTATACCCTATGGGCTGGTGTGTAGCCCTTTCATTATAGTTAGGTTTTAATTTATAAACTTCTATAAGTTTGGCTTTAATTTCCCCGTTGGTCCAAGAATTATTTGAGAAGGAGGTCATTAAAATTTCCTGAGTAGAGAGAAATTATTAACATTTATTTGTTCTCTTTTTTAAATTTAAACTTATTTATTTTAATTGGAGGCTAATTACTTTACAATATTGTATTGGTTTTGCCATACATCAACATGAATC
>SJYW01002124.1:15844-46606 GCA_006410735.1 Raphicerus campestris | reverse complement strand
TGGGGAGGGAGGTGGGAAGGGGCTTCGGCATGGGGAGATCGTGTACACCTGTGGCTGATTCATGTCAATGTATGGCAAACAATACAGTACTGTAAAATATAATAAAGTATTAAATTTAAAAAAAAAAGAGAATAATAGAGGAACTGATGTTTAAGCTAACAAGGTGAGCTGAGGTGAGTGTTAGTTGCTCAGTCATGTCTGACTTTTTGTGACCCCATAACTGTAGCCCTCCAGGCTCCAAGAATCGAACCCTGGTCTCCCACATTGTAGGCAGATGCTTTAATGTCTGAGCTACCAAGGAAGCCAGGTGACTTAGGTTCAAATGAAACAAATTTACATAGGGTAGCAAGGAAGAACAAAAAGGAGAGTAGCAATATCTAAGGATTTGGAATCACTTTAAAGTCATTTATATAAACTGCTCTCCATTTGTGAAGTGAAAAATAATGATTTACTAATCTAGTATATTTCATAGTCTTTATCATAATCTTTATCAAACTATAGGTGATGGGAAATGTCCATGTGTTATTGCTCAGTATTCATTGATTGTCGGTCACACAGCTTTGTTGTCCATATCTTTATAAGGTTAGCGAGAACACCGGTAGAGAATACACCATTTAATTTGAACTGTATAGAGTTCAGCCCATTTTTTTACAGATTGTTTTGGGAAAGATATCTTATTATTATTAACTTGGATTCTAGGTATGTGTCTTCCAGAATTCTCAAGATTTAGAATTCCAGATGACCATGCAATTTCAGACCTATCCATGTACAATTACATAGAGGTAAGTGAGAAGCTTTAGTTCTTTCCAATAAGATCACGGACTGATATTCTAATAAGCATTCTTTAATTTTTCTTTGTTCCAGCCCCATCTCATGCATGCTGTGTAAGAACAGGTGCAAAAAGGAAATACACACACACAAAGCATCCTTTTTACATGGTTGAGATATGAAGGCAGAGACAGTGATAATGACCCCCACACACCATCTTCATCTGTATTTTAGGGACATTTAGAAGGTAACAAAAATGAAAAAGAGTGTCTGGTTTCAGTATCTGATCATTCATAAGTTCAAGCCTTAGACATTTAGTACAGTTAATAATACACTGTTTTAATGAGAAAATTTTTGATATCTTAATATATTTGGAAAATTAAAGAGACATTGAATAACCTTTTCATTCTTAACATTATAAGCTGGGAACTTACAGTAGCATTAAATAGTCTTTGGGGGTTTTTGGACTGAAAGAAATATGTAACACCAAAGAAATTCACAGTCAATAGATTAATACTCAGAAGAAAACCACAATTCCATTTGGAGCCAGTCACATGAAAACTCACAGTAAATGATTATGATTATAGTTTTTCAATCGAATGAAAAAACTTACAAGGTAAATTTTTAGAAAGAGTGTAGATATTTTTCATCTCCTGAAGACAGAAATAAATAAAGTAGACTTCAACTTAAGCAGAATTTTTTCATATGTGGTGAAGGTAAGCTTCTGTAAGCTTCTGGAATTCTCATTGAAATATCTTGTCTTGTCTTTAGAACAAGACAATTATAACATAAGATTTATCTTGAATATGGACTAAACCTAGAGGCATAGCTTTAAACAGATCTCTTCTTGCCAAAATAATGTTGCAAACTGACCAGAAAATAACAAATTAATCAAATCTTTGGGCTCACAGACAACTCACAGATTCATGTAAACACTTGCTGAAATAGAATTGACCCTCAAGCAAAATAGAGTTCTAATAGGTTTTGCATAATTGCTGTACCTTTTCAAGTTATGTCCTATGACACTGGCTGAAAAGAAAATGACTGAAATGGATAAGGAGCAAGAATTTATTTGACTACTTTGAGTCTGGCTTTGTGGTGAATGGGAATGAAGAGTGATAATAAGTTGTAGTAAACAATTGAAGGTACATTTTAAAAGATATTCTTTGAGACTTCTTACATTATTACAGATGCGAGCACACGTCAACTCCAGGTGGTTCATCTTCCAAAAGAACATAGAGAGACTTCTTCATGCTATTATGCCATCCACCTTTATTCCTCTTTATACCATGGTAAGGTCTGAATTGAAGACTTGTCCTCATTTTAGTCTTCTGTTTACTCATTGTAGAATACTTAAGAATGCTTTTTAAACTTTTATAGGTCACCTTTTCCAGAATAAGATACCATGAAGCAGTGCTGCATTGGTACTGGCAGAAAAAGGTGGGAACAAGTTACACTTACTTGTAATCTGATATGTTGAAGTTTACAGCATTATGGTTATGTTTACCGCAGACAAATATGGAAATAATGAAACAGACACCAAGTGTTTGCCTTCCAATAAAAAATGTCCTGACTACACAGGCGACAGAATGCCTAATGAACAAAATTACAAAGAAGAGGCAACTCCCATTGCCTCTTAAGAGGCAACTCTTGAAGAGAAGAAATTCAAAAAAGAAACCGATGCTGATATTTCTAAACTTTTTATTATATTTTAGCAGCATGACCTTTTACTTTTATTTAGCAGTTGACTTTCTTCATACAATACTCCTATAGGTTTAATTTATAAAATTGGGAAAAATTCTTTAGGATTGACTGGTTTGAATATTCTTTGGAAGGCCTGTTGCTGAAGCTGAAGCTCCAATACTTTGGCCACCTGATGTGAAAAGCTGACTCATTAGAAAAGACCCTGATGCTGGAAAAGATTGAGGGTAGGAGGAGGAGAGGGTGACAGAGGGTGAGATGGTTGGATGGCATCATTGACTCAATGGACTTCAGTTTGAGCAAACTCTTGGAGATAGTGAAGGACAGGGAAGCCTGGCGTGCTGCAGTCCATGGGGTTGCAAAGAGTCAGGCACAATTTAGCAACTGAACAACAAGTACAAATGATTCTATTTCTGAAAACAAAACTAAACAAGTAATACAAAATTATATTTGTTCTTTGAGAAAAGCATCTAAGTATTGTAGTGATTGTCAATGACTTAAGATGGGAATGCAATGAGATTCCCTCCAATGCTGAGATTTCTGTGATTTTAACATAAAAAATGGACAAAGTCAAATCACTTATAAAATACAATCTAATTCCAATGAAATGCTATACCACATTAATTTTGGGCAGTCAACTCACAGATGCCATATATGGAGATTCAGATCCCTGATCTTCCACTGTGGAAATATTGCAACTTCATTCACTAAATAAATAGTTCTATTTAGTATGTAGACACTGAGCTATGTGTGGTGATGAGCATGAGGCAGCCCCTACCCTTTGTATAGCTCAGAGACTAGTACAGGAAATGGACACCTGCAGTGGAGAGGCACTACCCGGGAGGGGATGGGTCATAGACTCCAGGATGGAGGGTGGAGGATGAAAAAACCTCTCAGACATTCAGAGTGGCAAGTATTCGGTGGAGCTGAAAGAAGCTCATATGTGTGAGAATGACAGGAGAAGGAGCTGGAATAGCAAGTAGGACCCAAAACATCATGAATATTATTTATTTAAGGAAAATCGGAAGACAAAGGAGACTTGAAGTCTCAGGTGTGGGTTTTAGAAAGATTACTTTGCTGTATAGAGACTAGATTGGAATGACTCAAGATTTATTCATACAGAGATGAATAAAATAAGGTCCCTGCCCTCAAAAAGCTAAAAGTACAAAGGGAAAGAGATAGCAATAGGCAGTTAAATGTAGGACCAGTGGTGTAATGTTAGAGGCCAGGATGATACAGGAATGCACACAACCCAGGCTGGACTCCTCAGCTTGTATGGTTGGTAGACTAGACGGTAAAGGTGCCTAAGTCTTTGAATGTGCATCTTCCAAGTCACAGAGGTTCACTGGACCCATCACTCTTAGGGACACTTTGTGCAGGGTCTGAGCAGTGACTGAATCACTTGTGGCTTCTTCCAAGACAGAGTTCACAGTTCTTTTTTTTTTTTTTTTTAATTGTGGATTTCTTTGTGGCTGGGCAGAGACTGAGTGCTAAGAATTCTTTATACAGAACATGTGGAATCAGGAATTTCTGGGAAGAGAGAGGAGAAAGAGAGGAAGGCAGGAAGCTTCAAATTACCAGCCATTGCAGGACTTCACCTAGTGGTCATGCAATGTAATCTGTTTCACATTGAAGAACAAATAGGAAAGTAAACAGTGCTGTTTAAGAATGAAGTCTATTTTCAAGATTTTAATCTCTGAACAAATAAAAGGAAAGTTCTTACTCTTTTTACAGGTGATAAATAGAGGACTTTTTCTCTTTGGAACGCTGATAGCTGTCAGTGGTACCTACCTACTTATGCGCTACAAATCACTGAGACCCCTGGATTACTTGAGAAGACCATCAGAGTGGGTCACTTACTTCCAGAATACAGGACATGTTTCCCTGTAAATTCCTTGGAGTCACTAGAACAAATTCACAATGTCATTAGCAAGTGATAAAAAGATCCTGAAGTAGCAAATACTTGATTTCTCTGTAACCAAAACAGGAACAAAATCATGTTTCCATTATCATTTAATTCACTAATGGAAGATATTTAACAGCTTATAATCAAATTCAATGTAGAATTTCTCTGCAAGTTTATTGTAATTATTGAAAAAATAACCCATTACTTTTCAGTTGTAAAATGCAGTTTTCCCACAGCACTATTGTTAGGTCAGATCATTCTAAATATAAAGGCACAATGACTAAGATCTCTTTCACTTCTCAAAAAGCAAGGCCCCAGAGACCTCAAGAAGTCACGATCATACTTTTCTTTAAAGGACTTAATAGAAATCATGATAGGATTGACTTAACACTTGGGACTAAAAGTCACAAATTTGCCTAATGGATTAGTATTAATTGTACTTTTCATCACTTGGATGAAACTTACTCAAACAAAGGGCTCAGATTTTCTTGCTAAAACTAGAAGTATAAATAAACAAAGGGGGCTTTCTCAAGAGTTCAGAATGAGTCAGTTTTATTTCCCAGTCTTCAAATGCCAGTATTACCTTCTGAGGATTTTGAAAATTTATTTTTTAATTAAAAAAATTTTGTGGTAAAAGTCATAATATAAAACATACTATTTAAACCATATTTAAGGCTATTAAAGCCATACTAAGTAAAGGATAGGAAGAGTCTTATAAATTAAATATCTATATACATAAAGGGGGAATCAGTTTCATAGAAAGATGAAGCCATGTTTATTCCATTTCAGAAGCAGCTTAATAACATTCTTAAACTGTACACTGCAAAACCAGGGATAAACTTGATGTTTAAAAGTTCATTTAGAACACTAGATTATGAATCAGAAAAGCAAAGCTCTGGTCCAAGATTCAATATAAACTAAACGTGTGACATTGGACATGTTTTTAATATCTCTGGACTTCTGTATTATTTCTAAATCATTGGCTATACTTTGTTAAATGCATTAATTATCTTACAGGAAATCATTATTCTTCTAAATCATGCAATTTTATATTTCTTTTGAGAATGTCAGTAATTTTCACAGAAATACTAAAGTTTCAGAATTATTGACAATTAAAACAAGGCCTGGAAAAGTTTTTTTTTTTTCCTCCTAAAGTCTCCACCAAATACCTTCAAGCTATATTACTCAATTTTAAAGAAGTGTATGCAATCAGACAAATTTTTATGTGGAGAACTTTTGTCTTTTCTAGATTATATAGACATTCCCATTTGCATTGACAGTTGGAATTTGTTTTTGTTGTTATACATGATCTTAGATTGTTTTAGCTTAGAGTATTAACTTAAATATGATTTAGAAATACAGGAATAAAGAACAATTCAGAGAAAACAAAAAATAAATCTGTTTCTTCAAAAACAAAGAAAAAAAGTTCATTTAGTGAATACTTTTTTTTGGTTCTTCCTTCTTTAATAGGCCAACTGAATCATTTAGCAGTCTTTCAAGTGGTGGCTCAGATGGTAAAGCGTCTGTTTACAATGTGGGAGACCTGGGTTCGATCCCTGGGTTGGGAAGATTCCCTGGAGAAGGAAATGGCAACCCACTCCAGTACTCTTGCCTTGAAAATTCCATGGATGGAGGAGCTTGGTGCAGGCTACTATCCGTGGGGTCGCAGAGTCAGGCACGACTGAGCGACTTCACTTTCTTTCAAGTGTGATTAATTATGAAGACTCAACACCGCTAGAATAATCATGTAAGAAATAAAAATTAGGAAATGAAATGATTCACTTACTTTCCTACATTGTCAAAGAAATCCTTGAGTCCTAACAATCCATATTTAGTCTAAATAATGACTATGAAAAACGGCCTCTTCAGTAGCTCTGACCACTGTTTATGCAGTGGATTTATTGAAAAGCAATGAAGATTAAATAACATATTTCATGAATACAGTCCTACAGTTACTTTCATTCTCCTTCAAATGTAGCTTTGTTTGGTTTCTGCTGGAACCTCTTTTCTAAATCTAGAATTCTTGGAAAATTATGAGAAATCACTAGGAGGAGAGGCTAATCCTACCATGTTCATATTTGAAATGAAATAGATAGAGACATCTATCTTCCATCAACACCAGCTTTACCATGTACATCCACTGCTAATGTATGATTACCTATAAATCTTGATCACCTTGAAATTCATCATTTTTGTCTGTGTGTGTTGCTTTTAACCATCTGAGCCACCAGCAAAACCCTTGTGCGTTGCTTTGCAATGGTATCTTCTAGAAGTTGCTCGGCAATACTTTGTCTGAAGCTCCTCTTTATCATTTTACACATAGAGCAACAGTCTTGGTTTCACATAAAATTAAGGTAATGATTTTCTTTTCATCCTAGAATCGCCTCTTTGATAAATTTGATTGAGCAAACATTTGACATGACACTAAATAGGACCCAACACTACAGAAAATCCGAGATTTTCTAGCAATTTCACACAATGTGTATGAAACAAAGTCATTTTAACTGCCCAGGATTTCTTTCTCTCTCTCTCTCTCTCTCTCTCTCGCTTTTTTTTTTTTTTTTTTTTTTGAGAAATACATTATGTCCTTTGGAAAATTCAGTCATTGAGAACTATGTATTTGAAGTGAAAATTTCTGACATGTTAGAAGTTGATGGTGCCTGATACACACCTTGTGCCACAAGTGATTTTCCATTGTATAAAGCAACCCCTGAATTAAAAGAATCTGCCTTGCTCAGTTACTCCCTGAGGTCAAAGAGTCCAAAAGCAATTCAGATTTCCTTCTGAATCACAAAAGTTCTGTTAATATTACATAGAATGGGGAATTTCAAAATGGTCCTTTTAATGATAGTCTAAATAGCATTGATTTAAGTCCCATCTTTCATTACTGTTATTCAGTCCTATAAAGGATGAACTTGGATTACATCAACCTTTGACCCATTGGTTCTGTCACTGTCACCCACTGATAATGATTCATCATTAGTGATGATAAAAATGATGGAAGAAGAGTTAAAAGTCACTTTTTTCTTTGGCTTGTCCCTGTCTTTCTGTAACATCACAATGGATCTTAAACGCATTTCTCTCCTAACTGCAGATAGGTCTTTAGCCAGTGTCTGGCATCTCAGCAGTTAGAAACATAAGAGCTGCAAAAGAGCTCTTTAAAACTGGGCAGGGAGAAAATAAAGTTGAATATTAAGTAAAAGCTTGGCCCTTTCTCTGGATTGACATTTAGGAAAATTGGATTAATTTAATTTGGGTTGTTCTTTTTTACTAATTAGCTGATGTGGAGTTAGGTGGTAATGCTCAGTCTACTTAATTAACGCTGGAATTTAATGTCTTTTATTTATTATAATTCTTAACTTTACTACATAAGTCTTTTTCAATGCCGTATAATATCGATAGATTCAAACTGCATGAACCTTCCATGAAGGCAGCTAGATGTGTTTCTTTAAGGCATTTTGAATGTTAATTCACTTCACAAATATTCAATGAGCCCTTATGAGGTGAGGCAACTCGTGCTACAATCTGGGGATATTGTGGGAAGCAGAGACAGACAAGGCCCTTCCTAGCAGAGTTTCAGCTTGATGTACTTACTAATGTCCCTTGAATTAGGTTAAGAGTTTTTTCCTTGTATCAAGATTACATATCAGTTGGTAAAAACATGCAACAGCAAACCAGGTTCAAATCCAGGCACCAAAGTGTCCTGAAGCAAGTAAATTTTAACTTTGAACCTAGCTCATAAATCCATAAATAAAATAATATTAGTATCTATTCCATGGAGTTTTGCAAAGATAATGGATGTAATCTGCATAGTGCAATAAGAATTGTAAATAAATTATTAACTTTGTATTTGTTATCATTACTAAACATAAAATGTTTTCTGATGTATTAAACTCTGATTTTAATAAAATTTTACCTAACAAGTGCAAGCCTCTATTGGTAGGTCTTAGAACTGTTATTATAGTCAGTAGGAATATCTTACACATCCCATCCCAGAGTCTGGCTAAAACCAGGAAATATTTGCAACGTATGGCCTTTTGTGGCTTCCCAGGTGGCACTAGTGGTAAAGAACTCACCTGCCAATGCAGGAGACATAAGAGACATGGTTTCAGTCCCTGGGTTGGGAAGATCCCTTGGAGGAGGGCATGGCAACCCACTCCAGTTATTCTTGTTTGGAAAATTCCAGGAACAGAGGAGCCTGGTGGACTACAGTTCATAGCATTGCAAAGAGTTGAACACACGACTGAAGCAACTTCACACACACACACACACACACACACACACACACACACATGTGCCCTTTTTACTTTACCTCCTCATCTCCCCACTCTTTGTTCTATAAAAGAAGCTAGCATCCTGACCCCAACAAGATGGTTCTTTAGGACATTAGTATGCTATCTTCTGGGACTCCTGGCTTGTAAAATAAAGTCATTAATTCCTCATTCCAAAACCTTATCTCCTAATTTATTTACATGTCATGTGGCTTGCGGAACAATCTCGGACTTGGTAACAGAAGCTCCTCCTATTAGTATTATAAATGTGTGGTGGCTGCAATTGTGGGTGACTGTGACATCCTTGTGTTGCAGGAAGGGGGACCCCTTCCAGGGCCTGAGAGTGGGCTCTTGTTTAACACTCAGAAATGAATTGTCCACAGAGACATGGGCTGACAAAGCAAGAGATCTTATTGGGACGGGAAGCCCAGGGAGAGCAGCAAGGTGAAAGAACACGGGAGAACTGCTCTGTCACATGCCTTGCAGTTTCGGTGATGAAATTAGTCTCCAGGTTGACTCTAGCTAATCACTCTGATGCGGGGTCTTTCCTAGCCAAGATGCATTTCAGCGAGGAGGATTCTGGGAGGTGGTAGGACATGTGGCATCTCCTTTTGACCTTTCCCAAATTCTTCCAGGTGGTAGTGGCTTGTTAGTTCCATGTTCCTTATTGGGACCTCCTGCCATAAAATAACTCATGGAAATGATTACTTTGGTGCCTGGTCAAAGTGGGCACTTTGAGTCAGTGTGTTTCCCCTAACACTTGTTTACTGATACGGCAGCAGAGGCCCAGTCATACCTCTTTGTACTTTCACCACTTCTTCCTATGCCCTCTGTAACTCTCCAAAAATAGTTGCTTGTCCCTATTGCACGTATGTAGAAATAAAATAAGATGGGGTGTCTCTTGAGAAGTTCACTATTCGGCGAGGGTGACAAGTACATAAATATACTGCTGCCAAAGGTGACACATGCCACGAGGGAGGTGACTGGTGAGGGCTATGGGAATATACGAGAGAACCCATTCAGAGGTAGGTAATAGCAGGTAGATCCTGATCTCAGCCCTTCTGAGATGAGGAGGAGTTTAGAAAAGCGGGAGAGACAAAATGTTCCAAGGATATGGGCTAAGACAAAGAAGTAAAATAACATGTCAATTTCTAGGAACAAGAAATACTATAGTTGCTGGAGGCTGAGGTGGCTAAAGGGACAGCGTGTGGAAAAAATGAAACTGGATGAGACTGGTATGTGAAAAATGAGATGGTTATGCAGGGCCTGAGAGTCAGCTCAGGGGCCTTATTTTTAATTATGAAGGCAATGGATCCCTTAAAGGACTTATTCTGGGTAGTGACACAAGAAAATTTGCACTTCAGAACAATTAATCTGGTGGCAGTATAAAGTGAATGGATTAAAAAGAAAGCAAGAATAAAGAGGCCCAAGGAAAAGAAGCCTTGAATGAGACAAGAAGATGGGGCCAGAGAGTTCGTAACAAAAATAACAGAGAAAGGGGTCCTAGAAACACTGAGAGCAGAAACTCACAGTTAAGTGGGAGCTGTCAACAATGTCACAAGTCTCAATGCCACAGATGCCAGGAAAGAAAGACCTGAAAAGTGTCCACTGGCTCTAACATGTGGGAGACCATCAGTGGCCTTTGTGAGTGCTGTTTCTGTGAGAGTGTGGTAGAAGAAGGAATTGCCGATTGGCAATGGGTTGAGGAACAAATATGTGAATTCACTAAATGGCAGACTTTCTGAGGCTGTGGCTCAACCTTATTCACTATGTATCCTCAGTGATTAGTAATTGTCTTCACGTGGGCTTCCATAACACATTACTACTGAGTGGCTTAAACAACAGAAACTCATTTCTCACAGACTTGGAGATCGGGAAGTCTAAGATCAAGTTGCCAGTAAGGTTTTCATTCTGATGCCTCTTTTCTTGGCTTGTAGATAGCCACATTCTCTCTATATTCTCCTGTCAGTTGAGAGAGAGAATGAGAGTGGTTTATCTTTGTCTTCTTATAAGGGCACTGATCCATCATGAGGGCCCCACCCTCATGACCCCATTCTTGTATGTTCCTGTTTACCTACCAAAGGTTCCATCTCTTACACCATCACACTGAATATCTGAGGGACACAAATATTCAGCCTATAACAGCAAGCAATTGGTACATTTCAGATGTTTGATAAATATTGGTCAAATAAATGCTTATCAAGTGATGATGTGGCATCAATTTTCTTTTAGTTAACAGTGATGAGGAGAAAAATAAAGTGATAAGCTAGAGGGAACTGAGAATATATTTTGAATTAAATTTTCATGGTTATATGCTAGAGTTTGGAGAAGGAGATGGCAACCCACTCCAGTATTCTTGCCTGGAGAATCCCATGGACAGAGGAGCCTGGCATGGGGTCGCAAGAGTCAGACATGACTTAGTGACTAAACCACCACCACCATGCTAAAGATACTGAGTCTGTAATAAGGGAGAAATTGAGGGTATAAGTAAAAGATAAAATTATTACTTGAGAGAGGTCCCTGAGGCAGAGAATGGGGGTGGGGAAGAAAACAAGAATATAGAATCAAATTGGTCCTGAGAGATCTCTCCCATTACCTTGCAACCAAAGAGTGAGGTTTAAGAATGAATTTGAACATGGAGGCTTGCAAGGAGTTGAGCAATTTCTTGATAATACTTTATTTTGCCCAACAAATAAGAAGCATGATTGTTTCATAAAAATGAGGTGGGGCATAGTAGGACAAGAGAGTAAGATGAGAACTGATGATTTGTGATAGCAATAGCAACTGAGTACTCTTGTCTGGAAAATCCCATGGACAGAGGGGCCTGGTAGGCTGCAGTCCATGGGGTCACTAGGAGTCAGACACAACTGAGTGACTTCACTTTCACTTTTCACTTTCATGCATTGGAGAAGGAAATGGCAACCGACTCCAGTGTTCTTGCCTGGAGAATCCTAGGGATGGGGGAGCCTAGTGGGCTGCTGTCAGTGGGGTCGTACAAAGTCGGACATGACTGAAGTGACTTAGCAGCAGCAGCAGAGAGTAGATTGGGCTTCCCAGGTTGTGCTAGTGGTAAAGAATTTGCCAGCCAATGCAGGAGACATAGAGGTTTGGGTTCAATGCCTGGGTTGGGAAGATCTCCTGGAGGAAGGTATGACAATTCACTCCAGTATTCTTGCCTGGGAAATCTCTCAGACAGAAGAGCCAGAGGGGCTACAGTTCATGGGGTCACCAAGAGTGAGACACCACTGAAGTGACTTAACACACACACACACAGAGTGGATCATCCAGAGATCCAAAGATTACTAGACAATAACAGAAAGTCTCACTGCTCACTGAGTACAGATGCTGGGAATCCAACATGGTTTTTCTCCAGCTTATCTTGTTGACTACAGTCATGGAGAAAACACATAGGTGATTGAACCAGGGATTTGATTTTTTTTTCAGAATGAATGTGCATGAAAAATGTTGGAACATGAAAATTGAGAATAATGGGTCATGATTTAAAATAATACAAGTGACTAAGTGATTTTAAAGAGGCGAAAGCTAGAGGCATTTGGCAGATTGAGCGAGAGACTAGAGAATTTTGATGAGAGAAGAGAAAAGAGTAGGAAAAGGCAATGAGTAAGGAAAACATACAAGACTAAAGTTAGAAATTGGAATATGAAGCATGCTCCAGTCTGTTATTTTAGACTTCCTTCTTGTTAGCACTTAACAAGAATCCTGCCATGGTCAATTCTTGTCTTTTATGACTCAAAAAGTGATTTCCAGGCAAAATATCTGTACCATTCTCTAGTGCAGATTCGGTGAATAAACTTATGAGAAGTGTGAAATCCCCTTTATGAGAGTTTTTCAACTCTCAGAATGCTTGAGATTGTAGGGTTTTGGGGGTTGTTGATTGTGCCCATCCAGAACACTTTCCCTTCCTTTTTCTGGTTTAGAGAGTGACGTAGAGAGAGTAAATTCCTCATTGATTTTTTTTAAGACAGTGACTCATTGTGCAAAATTTTTATCAAACAGGAAGTCCCTGAGAGCTGCACCAGCTGTGGGGAAAGAGTGATTTTCTTCTGAGGGAAAATTTAGTCTTCAGCTCACATTTTGAATGGAAAACAGAATATGGCTGTAGCAGTGAGCAATGATACCATCAGGCAGCCAAGAAATAAGAAAAGCACAAAGGAGGAGTAGCGGGTGTCCTTGGATGGCCAGTCCCCAGTGCAGCCTGGTCCATGCATGTTCAGGATGCGGTTGTTCCATCCCAGGAGAGATGCTCCTGACCACACTATTGAGGACAGTGAGATGCAAGGAGTGGTCCTCCAGGCCTGGGGAAAATTGATCACTCCAGCATGGATCACGCAAATATAACACTCATATACCAGCCTGGTTAGGGTGATGATGGAAACAATCTCTGCAAGAAGAGAAAGTGGGACAGCATAGCAGGGCATGGTGGGGATGCAGGGGAGTGGGGGAAGACCAACCAGGAGTGATACATTCATCACCGCAATACCTTACAGAGCATCTGGAACCAACAAAGTGCTCCAAAAGCCAAAATATCTTAAGAGAAATTATGCCTCATAGTCCTCAGGAAATTCAACTGGAGATACATTTACTCAGAAAGTGTGGAGAGGAAAATGGCATGTGTTCTTTAGTCACCAAGTCATATCTGACTCTTTTGCAACCCTATGAACTGTAGCCCAACAGCCTCCTCTGTTCATGGGACTTCCCAGGCAAGAATACTGGAGTGGGTTGCCATTTCCTTCTCCAGGATGTCTTTCCAACCCAGGGATTGAACTTGAGTCTCCTGCATTGGTAGGCAGATTCTTTACCACTGAGCCACCAGGGAAGCCCATGTGAATTACAGCAGGACAAAAATAAAAGCTCTAAAATCAGCTCTGGCCTAATGGTGCAGCTGTTGTGTTAAATTTTCTGAGAGAGAAAAACTCCAAAGAGAAACTCTGGAGTGGTTTAGGAAGAGTCCCTAAGACAGTCATCTCTTGGTTTTGACTTCTCTCAACTGTCTGACTCAGCTACAGAGATGATGTCAAAGTAGGTTCCACAGGTGTGAACGGCCCAAAGTGATGGTAAAGTTGTGCAGGAGCTGGGTTAACCTACCTACTAGCACTGTCAGCCTGTGACTTCTGACAAGAGATGGAAGTCTGTGAGACTGTGTCTTCATCTATGCCTCTATTTTGCAAAAATTAGGCTTTAATAATATTATTCTTTTATTTCTTTGCACCTCCTGAGAGAGTGATTTATTCACCCATTAAGCTCCTTTTGAGTACCTACTATGTGCTGGGCATTGGGCCGACACTGGCAGCTCAACGATGATGGAAACTCAGAAATCTAGATGTTTAGAGGGGAGGCAGATGAGTTAAGCAATTGTAAAAACCATACAGGAAGTAAAAGTTACAATTTTGATACAATATACTGTAGAAATCACAGAGAAAGGCACTTGTGAGTAAGGCAAGAGAAGTGTATTCCAGGAAGAATGAAGATTATGTCCTGGAACATGGAGGCAATAAACGACAGAAAATGGTCTAAGAATGAAGAGAGGATCCCAAGATACTGGGGCTCAGAGAATAACTAGAAAAGAAAGATAACGTCACAAGGAGCAGATAGGGTCTTACTAAGAAAGGCTGTTAATTTCTTGCTAAAGTTTCCATTTGGTTGTTTATTCCTATTTTTCTTTTCCTTTTTGACCTTTTCCCACTTAAAATAGTAAATTATAAATCCATTACATCGTCATGCTTTTTAAGCATAGAAGTGACAATAGTTAAGTTCTCCTTTTCTTCTGTCTTTTTCCTCTGGAAAAAAAACAAAAACAAACCAGTAATTGAAGCAGCTGTGTAGAATCAGAAACACAGTCCAAAGCATGGAAACCATCTAGCAGGCTTTTGCAATAGTCCAGGCAAGATATGACAGAGCCTGAATTAGGATATTTTTATAGGCATGAACAGTGAAGTCTGTATTCCAGAGACATTTAGCAATTAATATCATCAGAATCCTCCAACTTCTTGAATGTGAAGAGAGAGGAGAGTGGAGTCAGAATTACTTGGAGGTTTCTGACATGCCTGATGAGTAAAGAAAGTGGTTAATGAAGACAAAAATCTACTACAAAATGTATGGGTAGATAGTGAAATGTTGCGGCTATGACCCGTGGATGACACCAGGATTCTTGGCCTCCAGAGGAGAGGATTTCCATCTGGAGCCAGATAGGAAGCTTGGTTACATGGAGATTTTATGTAGCAAACTTTTATTAAAGATAAGGAGATCCAACCAGTCCATTCTGAAGATCAGCCCCAGGTGTTCTTTGGAAGGAATGATGCTAAAGCTGAAACTCCAGTACTTTGGTCACTGCATGCGAAGAGCTGACTCATTAGAAAAGACTCTGATGCTGGGAGGGATTGGGGGCAGGAGAAGGGGACGACAGAGGATAAGATGGCTGGATGGCATCACAGACTCAATGGATGTGAGTCTGAGTGAACTCTGGGAGTTGGTGATGGACAGGGAGGCCTGGCATGCTGCCATTCATGGGGTCGCAAAGAGTCAGACATGACTGAGCCACTGAACTGAAAAGAGAAAGAAAGCTTCTGACATAGACATCAGAAGGGGACAGAAAAGACACTCCCTTGCCAGTTTTTAGCAAGGCATCTTATACTTGTTAGCAAGCTGTTGATCACAGATAAAAGAAATACCTCAAGGCTGAGAGTTGCACCTGGGTTTCTTTCCCCAACAAACATATCTGCACAAGTAGCAATGACTCTGGGCAAGATATATTGTATCCATAAAACAATTGTCATGCCTTGAAGGAAAAAAGATCTCCAAGTAAGATACATAGTTTCAATAACTTAGTTTAAGAAAAACATTTTCTTGAGTAAGATGTATTTTGGAGGCAATTAGTGGAGGTTTGTGACATTGTACAGGAGACAGGGATCAAGACCATCCCCATGGAAAAGAAATGCAAAAAAGCAAAATGGCTGTCTGAGAAGGCCTTACAAATAGCTGTGAAAAGAAGAAAAGTGAAAAGCAAAGGAGAAAAGGAAAGATATTCCCATTTGAAAGCAGAGTTCCAAAGAATAGCAAGGAGAGATAAGAAAGCTTTCCTCAGCAATCAAAGCAAAGAAATAGAGGAAAATAACAGAATGGGAAAGACTAGAGATCTCTACAAGAAAATTAGAGATACCAAGGGAACATTTCCTGCAAAGATGGACTTAAAGGACAAAAATGGTATGGACCTAACAGAAGCAGAAGATATTAAGAAGAGGTGGCAAGAATACACAGAANGTCATGAACCTTCGGGTGGAAGCCTCTGCTAGTTTGTGAGGGAACAGAGATGAAGGAGTAGAGGGATGGTGCGTAACGGGGCAACAGCAGTCTCTAGCAACAGTGACCCTGATGAAGAGGCACTGAGGGAGTCTGAAGACGTTGAGGAAGAAAGGCTAAAGTGGGGTGCGTAAAAGAAATGTTTACTCAAATGCAGTTTCTCCAACTTGGCAGTCTGGACATTTTGGGCTGAATAATTATTGTGGGGAGGCTCTTTTGGGCATCCTGGGATGTTTAGCAGGACTGCTGCCCACTAGATACCTGTTTTAGTCCCTTCTGAGATTTTATAACCAAAAATGTCCCCAAACATTGTCAAATGTCCCCTAAAGAGCTAAATCACCCTGGTTTGAGAACCATTGCCTTGATGGGAGAAAATTAGTAAAATGATTAGATAAAACATTTCATAGATTATTGAAATGTTCCCTATTTTTAAGTAGCTTTATTCACTCACATAGGTTTACCCTAAAACCAATTACCTGTGCTAATAATACAAAGATCCAGGACTATGGTTTTTGATACATTTTCTCAGACTGTTCCCAGTGGTACTCTGTTCCTTGGGTTGAAACTAGAAGAAAAGAGGTGCTGGAAACTGCTCGTTGGTATTCCATTTTGAGAAATTTTTTTGCATGCATGTGAAGTGCAAAACATTGTAGGGAATACAGAGGTACAACACACACAGACTTTGTTTTAAAAGAGAGTACAATCTCATGACAGTTTTCAGTGCAGTTCTCTTTTGCTTTTTCCTTTTAATAAACACCTGGTTTATACTTGTTTCAGCAACAGAGGGCATTGCAAATAATGACGTGTAGTCATAAAACAGAATTGTTAAAGGAACAAAAGGACATACAGCTTTTTTTAATACTTCACTTAAATCATTTTAGGAACTTAGCAACTACATTAATTAGCTAAAAACAAGATTCCCTGCTTCTTCCCTGCTTCTTCCTCAGCAGTCCATTCCCCAAATTTCTTCATTACTGAAATTTAGTCTTCCATCCATATATTTAGTCTTCCAACCATATGGATGGTTTATTTAGTACAGTCTTTGTACCAATCAATTAAAGATAAACACATATAATGAAATTATAATGAAGTCAAATTAATACTTCCCCATACTGATTCATATTTCTGTTCTTATTTTTATATGTATGAGATTGTAGACTTAAAAAAATATCCACAACCTAAAAGTTGAGAGTAATGTTTTATTTGGTGAGAATTTTTAGGACTTCAAGCCTGAGAGACAGCATCTCAAGCAACCCTGGGAGAACTGCTCCAAGGAAACAAGGGGAGGAGCCAGGTTACATGGAAGTTTTGCAATAAAGTGCAAGTAGTCAGGAACAGCCAAAGATTATTGTTAAAGAAAACCAGATATCCAAAGTAGCGGGATTTAGCACTTTTCTATGTATGGGATGATGCAAGAGAATGGACTCACTGAAATAATTCCTTTGATAGGCACCTCAGCCCTCTGGGGCCAGTATCTTGTTTCCATGTCCTGAGCTTCCTCGGGGCTCATGAAAGGGAGTGACTGCCGTCTGATGGCTGTAAGATGGCAGCTATTCTTTCCTTTCTGAGTTCCCTCAGGGCTCACTAGCTCTCCATCTGTGATGGCTGGCATTCCTGGTCACATCCTTGTTTACTGATATGGGGAAATAGTCCATTTCTCAAGATGAATGAATGAACAAGAAAAAGTATCAGACAGAAATGGGGTGCCCAGGGGCTTTAATTTATGACCTATAACCAAAAGAATTGACATAAACCCCACTGCACTGGTATCCCCTAGGATCCCTGTTTCTTTAAAACTGTAAAATGCCTAATATGTATTTCCTTCTGACTGAATTACAAACACATATGTATCTTCCTATTACACTTTGTCAACCTTGCACCTTCAAATCCAAAGTCATGTCTTTTCCTCTGATATCTATCCCTTTATTCATGTACTAAGGATTAAAAACCCATATAACAAGCAAATTATAGGATACTAACAGAAACAAATAAAAATACTATATTATAGAAATGAAGCTCTTGACATAAAAAACAGGAGAAACAGTTTGCTTTGATTTCAGGTGTGAGCTTAAACTCCCTTCTCCTTCTTCCAATTCTAGTTGACCCAGTTTAATTACACAAATTGTAATTTATAAGATGATTTATTTATAAAAAAATAAATGTACTCTAAAATTCTAGAAACCACCACTTTTAAAATAGTGATGTGCTTATACATTTTTATATGCAATAAATAACCATCTTGAGATGAATGCAAAGCAGAAGCTACATCTCAATTCTACTTAACAGATCTGAATATTTACTAGGAGAGAGTCCAGGCAATAAATAACCATCTTGAGATGAAGGCAAAGCAGAAGCTACATCTCAATTCTACTTAACAGATCTGAATATTTACTAGGAAAGAGTCCAGGCAAATCAAATCACTTAATTCTTCCAAGTCTTATCTGTAAAACGGATATAAATATCTGCCCTATCTTACCTTACACACTTGTCCTGAAGTTCATATAAAAAATATAACTGCTAGGAGAAAAAATCCTACAAATGCTGTAGCAGAACTGTTAATACTCATGTTACAGTTAAATTCTTTCAGTTGAATCGCTCAGCATCTTTGTTCATGCCTTACAGAAAGCTGGAGGTATTGTGCCCCCTGCTGTTGAAATGTGAATATACATATACTGAAGTCAGTCGTGTCTGACTCTCTGCGACCCCATGGACTGTACCAGGCTCCTCTGTCCATTGGATTTTCCAGGCAAGGGTACTGGAGTGGGTTACTATTTCCTTCTCCAGGGGGTCTTCCCAACCCAGGGATCGAGCCCAGTTCTCCTGCACTGCAGGCTTACCCATCTGAGCCACCAGAGAAGCCCTTGGTTGAGCGAGACCTCATTCCCTGAGCCACCAGGGAAGCCCAGGGAAACCATATACATATGGTTGTTGGCTAAAGGAGTAAGAACTATACTGGAAACAATGTCCCTTTACGAGAGTAAAAATACTGAAATAAAAATGCTTAAATCTTCAAAAATGAAGCAACTACCCTAATGCAATAAAACCATGACTTCCAAATTTCCTGCCAAGACCAAGGTAGGTAAAACTAATCCTAATCAGAATTTTTTTGGTTTTGAAACTATGATCTGCTTCTCATTTTGACTTTGTACTTCTACTCCCTGACCTCAACACTTTGGGCTTCTGGGACCCTAACCAATCTTTTGTACCATCTCTTCACTCCATTCTCCAGGCAGTCCAGAAAGCTTCTGATTAATGGCAGAAACTTTTTAATTAACTGTTAACTGAAAAAATTTCAGAAAGTATTAACTGATCTACCTTTTAAATTTTATTAAGCTACTTGTTTCCAACTGCATAATCAAAGATTTTGGTACCCCCTGGTACATGCATCACAAATCACATTTTTGTTTTTCCTTTTCTTCTGGGGTGGAGGGAGAGAGAGGAGGTGGTTATAATGGGGAGTATGATTGATAGAAAAATTAGGATAAAATAAAACACACATCCTCTAAGGGACTGGTACTCAACTACAGGGAATCTGTCATTTATTTTCCTATTTCTAATCCCTAGAACAATGCAAATTCATAACCCACAATTGTTTGAATTAAATCACCTTGATTGGATTTCTCAGATTGATGAGAAAGTCTGCAGCATCCTCAGTATCTTGAGATCTGTCCCTAGCACCTGTCTCCCTGAAAACACTCCTCAGGCCCAGGCTTGGCCACTACTGCTGACTTAAAAAATATTTATGACCTAAAAATTTGAGTGTTATGATTTATTCAGCAAGATTTCTTAGAACTTCAAGTCTGTGAGACACCATCTCAAGTAACTCTGATAGAACTGCTCCGAGGAGGTGAGGGGAGGAGCCAGGTTATATAGAAGCTTTGTAACAAACAGCAGGTAGCATGAACATCAAAAGATTATTAATTAAAGAAAACCAGATATACTAGGTTGAGGAATTTAGTGCTTTTCTATGTGTGGGAAGAGGCAAGAAGTCTGGGCTCACTGCTATCCAGGACAGTAGCCTGTTTCCACATCCTGAGCTTCCTTCCCTCGGGGCTCACCATAGGAACTGGTGTGGTCTGATGGCTCCTATTCTTCCTAAGTGCCCATGGGGCTCACCAGCTCACATTGGGAAGACTGCAATGACTGTGACAACTTTGTTTACTGATATGGTAGGAAACATTTCATTTCTCACTGCCGGTCTAAACCCAACTTTCATTCCCCTGGCCTCCAAGATTCCAAAATGAAGTTTGTTCTTGGATTTGGGGTGATACTTTTAATTAGTGTGGGGCTTCCCTTGTGGTTCAGCTGGTTAAGAATCTGCCTACAATGTGGAAGACCTGGGTTTGATCCCTGGGTTGGGAAGATCCAGAGAAGGGAAAGGAGAAGGGAACGGCTACTCACTCCAGTATTGTGGCCTGGAGAATTCCACGGATTGTACAGTCCATGGGGTCACAGAGTCGGACACAACTGAGCGACTTTCACACACTTTAATGTGTGAATACAACATGTGTATTGTGTGAATGTGTCAATACAATATGTGTTCAATATAATGGCTTCGTGCTGATATCCTGGAATGTATTAATATCATTTCTATTATTTCCACCTCTGGTTCTAAGGTTACCATTGGGGGAAAAAAAGTCTTATCTATAGTCATAGTTACCTTAATGCTGGACTGAGAAAAGATAAAAAAGACACAAAATCCATCTTTCCAAGAGCTGGAAAACTTTCTGTCCATGCTTTTGAAGATTATTTTTTGACACTAACATTTAAATATATATTTTTAATTTAAAGGAGAATTTTAGAAGTTTCAAAGAAATCAATAATATTGTCTCCAATTCATTAAACCATTTTATCAATTAATCTTTTATTTTTTATTTCACACATCAATATTTTATAGAAAAAAAGGGCCTCAATGTTACACTCTAATTACAATGTTTTATTCTGATTTTTTCCAACGTAGAGACCTCAATTTTTACACAATCAGTAAATACTTAAATAACTTAACACTTTCAAGGTTCATTTAAACATTTCCTATACAGTTTTACATATATCAATACTATTAATGGCTACATAACAGTCTATGAAAGCAATAGCAATACATGAAAATTTACTTATCCAGTTCCCAATTACTGGGCTCTTTTAAAAATTCAAATAAATGCACTCACTAGAAATATCTTTATACAAATAGCCTTTTTTCTTTTAAAATATTTTCCTGGCATATGCTACTCAGAGTCAATTAGATCTATCAAAAGACAGACTGGTTATAGGGTTCTTATTATATTTTTCTAAATAGTTCTTCAAAAAATGAATATAATAATGCTACTGGTATGAGGATACATGCAACTAAAATTTTTTTGCATGAACTATGTCAAAGTTGCTTAGTTTGCATTTTTAATATTAGGAAATCTGAATACCATTCTAAGAATTAACTTCTATTTGTTATCTTCTTGTTTGAACTTAATTCTTTCACAAATTTGCCTAATAAGCCTTATGGATTTGCATTTACCTTTTAAAAAATGAGTACTTTATCCTTATATAATGCAGGTAGGTTTTACCCCATCTCTTGGGATGCAAGAATCCCATTTTCCTCCTAAGTTAAAAAAGACATATCTTTGCTTGCTTACTAGCCTAAATTATCATAATTCTGTCAAATTATATAAATCATCCATCCATCCACGTTAAGTGGAAGTGTAGCAAATTTATGTACTAACTTCACCTATTGCCAGTTCTTTGGACATAATTTCATTTACATTAATCCTCACAATAATTCTGAAAACATTATTTCTACTTTATAGATGATGAAATGAAAAGTAGGCATGGTTTTCCCATGATTATACAACTGTAAGTAGTAAAGTGAGGACTACAATTTTGGTTTTCAGATTTCCTACTTACTTCCCTTCCATTATACTAGGATGCAGTTCCTTCAATCTGCTTCTATATGAGTATCTTTCTTAATTTATCCCAACATAGTTGTGTAACTTTCTTTAAATGGCTTGCATATGCTAATACCCAAACACTTTAAATTGTAGCTTATCATTGTTGGAATCTAGAAATAAGATTAATTTTTAAATGTTATATATCCTGCAATTTTCTGAATTAGTCTTTTATGTTTATGATACTACAGGTTTCACTAATTTAAAAGCCATACTAATAAAAAAAATTTGTGCTCTCCTTATCTTTCTCATTTACATATGCTTATTAAGGATTTATTACGATGAGTTTTCTTCAACTATATATAAAAAATAGTGCCAAGATTATTTAATTTTTGGTTGAGAATTATTATTTTTCCCTAACAGGAATGATATAAGTTCTGTTTTAATAATTACTTATCACAATGAGAAACCAACAAAGTCATTAACAGAAATAAATATTTTTATTAATATTTTTAAAGTTACCTATAGTTAATACTTTGAATTTTTACCACTTTGTTCTGTTGATATTGATTTAATGATTATTCTGTCGAACACTAATCACATAATTCTGAGTGAAGTAAATAACTATTTTTCATTTGCTAATATTTTGCATTTGTTCAGATGAGAGCCTTTTCAAAATGTTTCCTCCTAGTACTGAGGCGATATTGACTTCAAAATGCAAGTGTTAGTATATCATTTTTCTGGTACACAGATATTATTTATTCTATGAACATTTGAAAAAATTCACCAATAAGCCCATAAAATGGGTTTGTCAGAAAATTATACTAGTATGGGACTTCCCTAGTGATCCAGTGATTAAGACTTTCCTTCCAATGCAGGAGGTGTGAGTTCAATTTCTGGTTGGGGAGCTAAGATCCCACTCATATGCCTCAGAGCCAAAAAACCAAAATATAAAAAGGAAGCAATACTGTAACAAATTCAGTAAGGCTTTAAAAAAATGATCCACATCAAAAATAAATCTTTAAAAAAAAAAGGATAAAAAAAAAAGATACTCTCCTCTAATTTTTAAAATGCTTTTCTTCAGTAATAATTTTTTATTTCCAATTTATTTGTATTCAAGTAGGAAAGTAATAAATTCATTTCTTAGTTTTTAAAACTTATTTTATCTAACATTTTCCTGTTTCTATTACTGTGGTTCTATCATCTTTTGCAACATATCACTGATATTCTCAAATTCTTATGAATAAAAATATTCCTCACATTGAAATTAAAATATTTTCAATAGGTTTGGATTACCTTCACTTCCATTTAACATCTCAAATTCTCTTACATTTTAATAACTAATTTTTAGGTCTATTTCAGACATTTCATTTGTTTTGATAAGTATAAGCCTAGAAGCCAACCAATAACAGATTTGCTAGATTCAATATATATATATTAATATCAATTCATGACTTCTCTATTTCAGTAAGTTGAAATTTACTTAAATTGTTCTTGTTTCATTTTTCTCCCATACAGAGGAGCAACAAGTCTATTTAGAGCGTATTTTGCCCTAGTAACACGTTACTTTTTATAACATCATAATCAAAAGGTAAATTAAAAATAATTATGTTAAAGCTTAGACAAATTCTACTTCAGTGAGATTCATAGCTCTAAGTTACATGCATTTTTAATTAATCTTTACTTTCCTATTTCTCTGACTCAGTAATAAGCTGAGAGTCTGCCTACTTTGCTTCACTTGCAATGCTGGACTGGTTCTCATGAGCCAGTAATCTTTTCTTTCTCCTTCAGTACCTACACTGTTCTAACAATTAACATTAGCTGAAAGATTTTGAAATCATGGAAGCCTGGATTTCAATGTTGGCTCTGCNGTCTGTCTACTTTGCTTCACTTGCAATGCTGGACTGGTTCTCATGAGCCAGTAATCTTTTCTTTCTCCTTCAGTACCTACACTGTTCTAACAATTAACATTAGTTGAAAGATTCTGAAATCATGGAAGCCTGGATTTCAATGTTGGCTCTGCACAAATCACACTCAAGAGTGAATTACTGTCTTTATTTCCTCTCTGACAAATGTATTATCTGCCTCACAGAGTTGTTGAGAAACTATAATGAGAGTACAATAAGTGCGTGCTGCTGCTGCTGCTAAGTAGCTTCAGTCGTGTCCAACTCTGTGCAACCCCCGAGACGGCACAAGAACACTGGAGTGGGTTGCCATTTCCTTCTCCAGTGCATGAAAGTGAAAAGTGAAAGCGAAGTCGCTCAGTCATGTCCAACTCCTAGCAACCCCATGGACTGCAGCCTACCAGGCTCCTACATCCATGGGATTTGCCAGGCAAGAATACTGGAGTGCATAGCACATAGTAAATGCTCTGTTCCAGGGCAAAAAATCATAATTAAAGGACTTATTTCCTATAGGATTATCATTCTCTGTCTGAGGAATTGAAATGGTGACTTAGGAAGGAAGTTTACTTCTTCTGACAGTTTCACAAGCTTGCTCTGCTATAATAAAAGCAGCTTTATAACTTCTGGTGGTTCTGGAAAAAAAAATGTTTCTATCTTCTAGACAACAGCTAAGAGGCAGGAGCTGATTATGAAGGCATCCAGCTTGTTACTTGCTGGGACACAACCAAAGGGGCATGGTAAAGCTTCCTCTGATTTAATCCTAACAATTGTAGTGTTACTAATCAAAGTGGTGGGGCCAACAAAATGGTATACTTCACTTTCATTGAGAAATCTTGGGAAATCTACTCACAGATGGATTTTTAAAACCATCTGTAATGCCAGGTTAAAAATGCTTCGCTCAGTTTCTCCTTAGCAGTTTCAGAACAGGCATTCTGAAATATCGTTTCCTGGAGCAGTTTATTTTTTCTTTAGCCTGAATTACTTAGACGTTCTTTTCTTTTAGGTGCCAGAGCAGAGCTCTGCATAAATTTTCTGAAGTATTGAACCAGAACTAATCTTTCCCCCTAGATTTTCTTTGGACCAAACCTCCCAAGAATGAGCTTTGCAACTACTAACTGAACTCTCTGACTCTTTCCAGTGTATATGACTGGGATGACATCACTGCCTCATGATTACAAGGGTCAACCAGGAGAATTAAACTACAAGATGCATTCTAAACATCACCTTTACAAATAAAAGAGCATGCAAAACTATTCTTCCAACAATTACAAACATATTTTATCACATTGGCACTTGCATTAGTTGCTATTGCTGCCACCATATCTGTATGTTTATATTATAAACAAAAGACCCACTTAATTTCCTGTGTGTGTTTCACTACTCAGAGGTGGTAGCAACTGTAATAGCTGTAAAAATAATTTAAATATTCCTTAGATATCACCGTTCTGTAGACAATAATAAAATTTGAAGATAATCAGTAGATAAAATATCATCTTCCTTTAAGCCACCATTGCTAACACAGAACTCTCACATATATACCCAGTACTAAAATAAAGCTAATTCTGGGTCATGGAGCCCATTCTGAAACAAAACAAGTCCAATAACTAATACATCAGTCATTGATAGGTTAACAAAGGCATCCAATGACTAAAAGTCACAAACAGAATTATAGACAACATCTGCATGGCATTCATCATATAACCACATCCAATTACTCATACAGGAAACTATCCTTTAAATGAGAATATTCTGATGCCAGGACAAAGGCCCAAAGTAGCATTTCCAGTTTGTTTGCTTTTTTCTAATTTTGAAGGTGCTTCCCTGAACTTTCTAGGTTTTTGCTTCCCTCAGAGGATTCTAGTTTGGCCATTACTATATTATTGGTTCCAAGAGGCTCTGATGGCTTTTCATCACCGTCAAAGAAAATGTCTTCTGGATTTGGAGGTGGGGGACAGAATTCTTCACTTGGAAAGATCTCGTGGAAGAGTGTTTCAGCTTGCTTGACAGCATGCTCACTTCCAAGTCCACAGTCAGGCCCAGTGCAGACATAAACGTTGGGAGGCAAGCCATTATATGAGCTTCGGCTGACTCCCGAGGAATCTCTCATGTTAAAATAAAGAGCCCACAAGAGTCCTGGCTTTGGAAGTTCTTCCTTGTCTACTTCTGTCTCAGAATATGGGGTGAATAATTTCTTCACCACTGATTCTAAGTCTTCTCTTGCTGTTTTGGAAGATGAACAGGTCAGATGTACTAGGTAGGTGTCTTTCATGCATGTCATGGTTGAAGAACACAATTCAGTGATTCGGACAGCATGTGTTCCTGGTTCCACTGGAGGTACTATCAAAATGGAAATCTGCTGATCTGAATCTGTCTTTAGGACAGATTGATCTGTAATGAGCACTGCCCTGGATATCTGCTTGTACTGCACACTTGAACATGTTTCCTCAGACAGGTAACTATCCTCCACAATGAAATATTTAGCATTTATCCTTTGACCAAGGTGATCTATAATTGCTTTGCATCTTCCAGATTCTCTGTCAACTATAAGGCATTGTACTTTATGGCGAAGACAATATATTCCACCGAAAACTGCACACATCCTGCAGAAACACTGGGGAATTTCACCTTGGCCATATAAGGGAAATAAAAAGGGAGTGTTGCCAAACCGTCCAAGACACTGAAGAAAGTTTTTTGTTGCTTTAAGGCCATCTACTGTAGTGCAAGATGATTCTGACATCATGGCAATCGAGTGAAGTATAAAATGTTGGAGGCTGGGGGTTAATTTTTTGGTTTTCAAATACTCTGAAAATGAGCATTGTGTGAAAGCTTGGTATTCCTCAGGATGTTGTTCATAATCTAAACAAAATGTAAGAAATTTCATTAGCATCCTCTTTTCAACCATAGTGAGCTCTTTGCTATTAAAGACATCTGCTCTGGAACAAGGCACCTGCTCTACTTTTCCTTCTCGAAATGCAAGAATCCTAGTGACATTTTTAAATTCAGCGTAACGACTAACATTTGATTTGATTAATAGATCAATTAACAGTCCTTGAGAATAAAGCAGCTTCGATGACAGATCAATATTAAACCTCCTGCCTTCTTTAACTATTTGAGAGTAAGCAATCCTCTTTCTCTTTGGTGGCACACTGTTTTCTTCCAGTTCAGGTTTGATTTCATCTTTAGTGCCATCTGAAACTGTGTGTTTATAAGTATCATACCCACAATATTCTTCTTTCACAGAAGTTTCTGCCGTATCAGTTATTTCTTCATTGTTTTTTGGAGTGTCTTGTGTAGGCACTTCATAGCTAGTAATGTGTGATGAGTGTGTTTCCTCAGATAAGCATGCAGAATCCAGAGGTTTTATGAGGGTACTAGATGCTACACAAGAAGGATTTTTCTGCAGAGCATCACGCTCTTCAATATTGCCATCCATGCCCTGACTGGCATAACAAAAAACTTCGGCGTGTTGAATGGTTTCATCCTTCTTGCAAAGAGGGATGGCTTCTTCTGTTTCATGGATCATGTCTTGCCATGCAGCAGGGCTTTCTTCCCCAGTATCACTGTTTTGCCAATGTTCCTTCAACCAGGACAGCAATCCTGGAAAGCTGAAACTAGCCCAGTTTCCCCCATAGTAACTTCTTGAATCAAGATGCAGAACCCTTTGACCACTTCTGGAACATGCAGCAGCAAGGATGGATTCAGGCAGACCTGTCCCCATCACTATCACATCAAATTCTGTTGGGAGACTGTTGGCCATCCTGGAAAAGTGTCTGGTGACAACTTCTAATGAAGAAAATGTGTATGAATCTGGGCTGAGGGTTCAGAGAAGGTGTGACTACGCTGTAATAAAATCTCTCCTTGTGATATCCCAGATCATCCCAGAAATACTGAAGTTGCAGGCCTTTTTTAGTATTATTTTCTTATAGGTCAGTAGCATAAAACCATGATAAAGTACATCTAATCATATCTGAGAAAAATAAAATAAGTATATGGTGTTCATTTCTGTGTTTCATCTTAAAAGTGCATGTCAAAATGTATCACATATGCATTTGTGACTGGAATTCTGCTCTGGAAGGAGAAAATTCAAGAAAGAATACAATTATTAACAATACTAAGAGAATAATAATTTCAAGCATCAATAATTATAATCCTTTGGAGCACGAATTGATATCAGTACATGATTCTACTAAAGCAAGTCATTACATGCTTTCTCACACGTTTTCTAACTTCTTGAAAATAAGCAAAAGATATAGACTCCTCCAAGTCAGGCAACTGAACAATAAAGAATGGATACAACAACATCCCACAAAAATAAAGAATTAGTGTAATACAATTCTATAACTTTTGGTTTTAAGTATTTGAATAAATGGTACACAACTAGGAGATTAAATTGCAAGTAACAGGTGGCTCCACTGTGTTTATGGAAACATACTATATACTATGTGCATGCTGCTGTGATTATGCATATTTCTGTGGCCCATACAGTCTGTGGATGCTTCTAAGACAAATGAATAGAAGACTTTCTCATGCCCCATCCACCTTTACGCTCTTATGAGAACAACATGAGACTATTTCAATTGAATGGGCTATTGCTATAATCAGAAAAGGATTAATTCAATAAAATAACTAGCATATTGAAATGTTTAGCTATATAAAAGAATCAGTCTACTGAAAATATATTTGTAAGAAATCCTTATATAAATGTGCATATGCACAGGTGTGTTTTTTAGGTTTAAGTTAAAAAGGAAAGGTCCTGGGTGCATATATTAAAACGCTGCAATATAAAATAACATCTACTTCATTGGAAGGACTGATGCTGAAGCTGAAGCTCCGATACTTTGGCCACCTGATACAAAGAGCTGACTCATCGGAAAAGATCTTGATGCTGGGAAAGACTGCGGGCAGGAAGAGAAGGGGACAACAAGAGGATGAGACAGTTGGATGGCATCATTGACTTAATGGACATGAGTTTGAGCAAACTCCGGGAAATAGTGAAGGACAGGGAAGCCTGGCATGCTGCAGTCCAAGGAGGTGGACACAACTGAGTGACTGAAGTACAGCTTCTAAAACCCATGTCAACATAAGGTGACATGCATTTTATGAGACCCTAGCTCTGAGACGGAATCTCTTCATCTCAAGATGAAGGTCTAAACATCCTCTGCCAAGATTAGCATGTTGTTTGTTGTTCTTATTTTTGAAGGGGTAGGAGGTGGTAGTAAAGAAAGTCTCTCCTGTTAATCTGTAGCATCATTCTGTTGAATTCCATGCGCAGAACACCTGCATGGTGGTAGGTGTTGCCAGAGGTGCAATAGCCAAAGGGCTGAAAGGCATACTCACCTGGAAGTTCTTAGATTGAAGTATTACACAAACCACAGGCTTGATGGCCTTTCTATCACTCATCATTGCACGGTAAGAGTGAGTTTCTTGAGCTCTGATTTTTCCTACTGCTCCACTTACTGAAACCTAGATCAGTGCATACTGGGCCTGCCTAGGCTGAGATAACTAGATGGGTATCCTGGATACCCATATAACAAACCATTCAACTGGAACTTAAAGTGACTAATTCACTGAATTGATATGGCAATTTTCATAGTCTTGTCTGGTCAAAGCCTCTGCCTGAAGAATATTAGGGATTCCACTTGCTTTCAGCATTCCCTAAGAAACCAGGAATTGAGCACAATGAAGTGGTTGCCTGGCCTACTCATATATATATGTGAATTACTTATTCTGCTTTCTTCCTGCAGAGTGTGGAGAGGAAGACAGAACCCATGAGGATATGTGAAGAAGCGTAACCATAGTATGTACCTATTTTTGGCTTAGAAGGAGATATAGTAGAGGGTTGGGAGTAAGAGAGAGGATATAAGCCATAAGTGCTGAAACCAGGCACCTCCTAACCTACAGGTATCAAAGGAATTTTGGTAATACAAGGCAAGACAGGACAACCTTAAAGAACATTTAGCTCAATTACCCTGTAACCCCAGGTAAGAGAACTGATGATTGGAGAGATTAAGTGACTGGGAGAGTCCACATGATGGGTTAGCCACAGGATTAAGTGGGACCCATGCTCACACCATCAGGCCAGTGGTCTTTCCACTTGACGGAGCAGCCTCTCTAGAAGCCTCTGAAGGAAGCAGTCACTTTTGATATTTTAGAATGTCCTGCCCTTCACTACTCCAGGGTTAGTTAGTTCTTGCTTAGGGCTAACAATGAGGAAAGCACCTTCCCTCTCTTTAACTCTTACCTAGAAGCACAATGTTTGGAATTTACTCCAGAATCCGCAGGTCAAGGCAGGAGACACAGGTTCCATCCCTGGGTTGAGAAGATCCCCTGGGGAAAAAAGTGGCAACCCACTCCAGTATTCTTGCCTGGGAAATCCCATAGACAGAGAAGCCTGGTGGGTATAGTCCACAGGGTCACAATAGAGTCAAACACGACTTAGCAATTAAACAACAAAAATGTTTTCAGCTCTATCATAATCCACTATTGACCTGTCTCCCAGGGCTTGAACAAGACTCAGAACGTTCTGTCCCAGAGTTTCCACCTCTAACTTAAAGGCAGGTTAAAGCCATTGTTGAAAGCACTAACTAAATGCCCAGAAAAAGAGAGTAGTGGCAAAATACTGTGTGGTGAACATTTTTAGCAGCCTTAGAAAATCCTTTCAGATTGGGGTGGGAATGGAGCAGGGATGATGAAGGAGGAAAAGGATGGAAGAGAAAAGGAGATACAGTAGGGTGAGGCCACAAGATAGAAGGGATGAGGAAGAAAACAAATGCTGGTACTAAGAAAAAACTCAACATACCCCTGTTTCCAAACTCCCAAGCACTGAGTTAGAATAGAAACTGAATTTCCCAGCACAGAAAATGTACTTCTTGAAGATAAGAACTTTAAGTGCTTATTGGGGAAGGGGTAGGTAGTAGTAGAATATTAGAATCATTGAGACAATCAAATAAAATTATGATTTCTATGACATTTTCTTGTGTTCCTCAACATATAAAAAAGGAATCATAACAAATATAATATGC
>SJYW01002124.1:0-14490 GCA_006410735.1 Raphicerus campestris | reverse complement strand
TTAATCTTTACTTTCCTATTTCTCTGACTCAGTAATAAGCTGAGAGTCTGTCTACTTTGCTTCACTTGCAATGCTGGACTGGTTCTCATGAGCCAGTAATCTTTTCTTTCTCCTTCAGTACCTACACTGTTCTAACAATTAACATTAGTTGAAAGATTCTGAAATCATGGAAGCCTGGATTTCAATGTTGGCTCTGCACAAATCACACTCAAGAGTGAATTACTGTCTTTATTTCCTCTCTGACAAATGTATTATCTGCCTCACAGAGTTGTTGAGAAACTATAATGAGAGTACAATAAGTGCGTGCTGCTGCTGCTGCTAAGTAGCTTCAGTCGTGTCCAACTCTGTGCAACCCCCGAGACGGCACAAGAACACTGGAGTGGGTTGCCATTTCCTTCTCCAGTGCATGAAAGTGAAAAGTGAAAGCGAAGTCGCTCAGTCGTGTCCAACTCCTAGCAACCCCATGGACTGCAGCCTACCAGGCTCCTACATCCATGGGATTTGCCAGGCAAGAATACTGGAGTGCATAGCACATAGTAAATGCTCTGTTCCAGGGCAAAAAATCATAATTAAAGGACTTATTTCCTATAGGATTATCATTCTCTGTCTGAGGAATTGAAATGGTGACTTAGGAAGGAAGTTTACTTCTTCTGACAGTTTCACAAGCTTGCCCTGCTATAATAAAAGCAGCTTTATAACTTCTGGTGGTTCTGGAAAAAAAAATGTTTCTATCTTCTAGACAACAGCTAAGAGGCAGGAGCTGATTATGAAGGCATCCAGCTTGTTACTTGCTGGGACACAACCAAAGGGGCATGGTAAAGCTTCCTCTGATTTAATCCTAACAATTGTAGTGTTACTAATCAAAGTGGTGGGGCCAACAAAATGGTATACTTCACTTTCATTGAGAAATCTTGGGAAATCTACTCACAGATGGATTTTTAAAACCATCTGTAACGCCAGGTTAAAAATGCTTCGCTCAGTTTCTCCTTAGCAGTTTCAGAACAGGCATTCTGAAATATCATTTCCTGGAGCAGTTTATTTTTTCTTTAGCCTGAATTACTTAGACGTTCTTTTCTTTTAGGTGCCAGAGCAGAGCTCTGCATAAATTCTCTGAAGTATTGAACCAGAACTAATCTTTCCCCCTAGATTTTCTTTGGACCAAACCTCCCAAGAATGAGCTTTGCAACTACTAACTGAACTCTCTGACTCTTTCCAGTGTATATGACTGGGATGACATCACTGCCTCATGATTACAAGGGTCAACCAGGAGAATTAAACTACAAGATGCATTCTAAACATCACCTTTACAAATAAAAGAGCATGCAAAACTATTCTTCCAACAATTACAAACATATTTTATCACATTGGCACTTGCATTAGTTGCTATTGCTGCCACCATATCTGTATGTTTATATTATAAACAAAAGACCCACATAATTTCCTGTGTGTGTTTCACTACTGAGAGGTGGTAGCAACTGTAATAGCTGTAAAAATAATTTAAATATTCCTTAGATATCACCGTTCTGTAGACAATAATAAAATTTGAAGATAATCAGTAGATAAAATATCATCTTCCTTTAAGCCACCATTGCTAACACAGAACTCTCACATATATACCCAGTACTAAAATAAAGCTAATTCTGGGTCATGGAGCCCATTCTGAAACAAAACAAGTCCAATAACTAATACATCAGTCATTGATAGGTTAACAAAGGCATCCAATGACTAAAAGTCACAAACAGAATTATAGACAACATCTGCATGGCATTCATCATATAACCACATCCAATTACTCATACAGGAAACTGTCCTTTAAATGAGAATATTCTGATGCCAGGACAAAGGCCCAAAGTAGCATTTCCAGTTTGTTTGCTTTTTTCTAATTTTGAAGGTGCTTCCCTGAACTTTCTAGGTTTTTGCTTCCCTCAGAGGATTCTAGTTTGGCCATTACTATATTATTGGTTCCAAGAGGCTCTGATGGCTTTTCATCACCGTCAAAGAAAATGTCTTCTGGATTTGGAGGTGGGGGGCAGAATTCTTCACTTGGAAAGATCTCGTGGAAGAGTGTTTCAGCTTGCTTGACAGCATGCTCACTTCCAAGTCCACAGTCAGGCCCAGTGCAGACATAAACATTGGGAGGCAAGCCATTATATGAGCTTCGGCTGACTCCCGAGGAATCTCTCATGTTAAAATAAAGAGCCCACAAGAGTCCTGGCTTTGGAAGTTCTTCCTTGTCTACTTCTGTCTCAGAATATGGGGTGAATAATTTCTTCACCACTGATTCTAAGTCTTCTCTTGCTGTTTTGGAAGATGAACAGGTCAGATGTACTAGGTAGGTGTCTTTCATGCATGTCATGGTTGAAGAACACAATTCAGTGATTCGGACAGCATGTGTTTCTGGTTCCACTGGAGGTACTATCAAAATGGAAATCTGCTGATCTGAATCTGTCTTTAGGACAGATTGATCTGTAATGAGCACTGCCCTGGATATCTGCTTGTACTGCACACTTGAACATGTTTCCTCAGACAGGTAACTATCCTCCACAATGAAATATTTAGCATTTATCCTTTGACCAAGGTGATCTATAATTGCTTTGCATCTTCCAGATTCTCTGTCAACTATAAGGCATTGTACTTTATGGCGAAGACAATATATTCCACCGAAAACTGCACACATCCTGCAGAAACACTGGGGAATTTCACCTTGGCCATATAAGGGAAATAAAAAGGGAGTGTTGCCAAACCGTCCAAGACACTGAAGAAAGTTTTTTGTTGCTTTAAGGCCATCTACTGTAGTGCAAGATGATTCTGACATCATGGCAATCGAGTGAAGTATAAAATGTTGGAGGCTGGGGGTTAATTTTTTGGTTTTTAAATACTCTGAAAATGAGCATTGTGTGAAAGCTTGGTATTCCTCAGGATGTTGTTCATAATCTAAACAAAATGTAAGAAATTTCATTAGCATCCTCTTTTCAACCATAGTGAGCTCTTTGCTATTAAAGACATCTGCTCTGGAACAAGGCACCTGCTCTACTTTTCCTTCTCGAAATGCAAGAATCCTAGTGACATTTTTAAATTCAGCGTAACGACTAACATTTGATTTGATTAATAGATCAATTAACAGTCCTTGAGAATAAAGCAGCTTCGATGACAGATCAATATTAAACCTCCTGCCTTCTTTAACTATTTGAGAGTAAGCAATCCTCTTTCTCTTTGGTGGCACACTGTTGTCTTCCAGTACAGGTTTGATTTCATCTTTAGTGCCATCTGAAACTGTGTGTTTATAAGTATCATACCCACAATATTCTTCTTTCACAGAAGTTTCTGCCGTATCAGTTATTTCTTCATTGTTTTTTGGAGTGTCTTGTGTAGGCACTTCATAGCTAGTAATGTGTGATGAGTGTGTTTCCTCAGATAAGCATGCAGAATCCAGAGGTTTTATGAGGGTACTAGATGCTACACAAGAAGGATTTTTCTGCAGAGCATCACGCTCTTCAATATTGCCATCCATGCCCTGACTGGCATAACAAAAAACTTCGGCGTGTTGAATGGTTTCATCCTTCTTGCAAAGAGGGATGGCTTCTTCTGTTTCATGGATCATGTCTTGCCATGCAGCAGGGCTTTCTTCCCCAGTATCACTGTTTTGCCAATGTTCCTTCAACCAGGACAGCAATCCTGGAAAGCTGAAACTAGCCCAGTTTCCCCCATAGTAACTTCTTGAATCAAGATGCAGAACCCTTTGACCACTTCTGGAACATGCAGCAGCAAGGATGGATTCAGGCAGACCTGTCCCCATCACTATCACATCAAATTCTGTTGGGAGACTGTTGGCCATCCTGTAAAAGTGTCTGGTGACAACTTCTAATGAAGAAAATTTGTATGAATCTGGGCTGAGGGTTCAGAGAAGGGGTGACTACGCTGTAATAAAATCTCTCCTTGTGATATCCCAGATCATCCCAGAAATACTGAAGTTGCAGGTCCCAGGTATCCAACTGCTACCCTTTTTTAGTATTATTTTCTTATAGGTCAGTAGCATAAAACCATGATAAAGTACATCTAATCATATCTGAGAAAAATANAAAGACTGAAGGCAGGAGGAGAAGGGGATGACAGAGGATGAGATGGTTGGATGGCATCACCAACTCGATGGACATGAGTTTGAGTAAGCTCCAAGTGTTGGTGATGGACAGGTAAGCCTGGCGAGCTGCAGTCCATGGGGTCATGAAGAGTCGAACACTACTGAGTGGCTGAACTGAAGGCAGAGAAAAGGTATTTGGGAGGGAGGGAAGAGATGTTATTTTGTATAGCAGGGTTACATAGCCACCCTGAGTACAACAGGCACAGGGTAGATGTAATGGAGTGGGTCCATGCTTGACATATTGGAGGAAAAATAAAGAAACCAATGTGGCTGGGTGGAATGAGAATTGCAAAATAAGGGCAGGGAAGTAGGTGAGCAGTGATTGGCTACAGGTTCTTGGCTATTTTAGTAAAATGACTTTGGCTTTAAAGTCCAAGGCAATGCCTATGTAAGAGCAATAATAGTGAAGGAAAAAAGGAATAAGAGGCTTTTGGTAAATGTTTAAGAATTTTGGTAGGTTTGTTTTTATAATACTATGAGTTGTTAAGGTTATCTATTATACTTGGGGTTTTCCAGATGGCACTAGTTGTAAAGGCTCTGATTCCTAATGCAGAAGATGAAAGAGACATAGGTTTGATCCCTGGGTAGGGAAGATCCCAGGGAGAAGGAAATAGCAACCATGGAAGGAAATGGACGGTAGCATGCTAGGCTCCTTTGTCCTCCACTGTCTCATGAGGTGAAGGTGAAGTCGCCCAGTCGTGTCCGACTCTTTACGACCCCGTGGACTGTAGCCTACCAGGCTCCTCCGTTCATGGGATTCTCCAGGCAAGAATACTGGAGTGGGTTGCCATTTCCTTCTCCAGGGAAATCTTCCCGACTCAGGGATCGAACCCAGCTCTCCCACGTTACAGGCAGAAGCTTTAACCTCTGAGCCACCATGTCCATTGAGTCAGTGATGCTATCTAGCCATTTCACATCCTCTGCCCCCTCCTCCTTTTGCCTTCAGTCTTTCCCATCATCAGTGTCTTTTTCAATGAGTTTACTCTTCGCATCAGGTGGTCAAAGGATTGGAGCTTCAGCATCAGTTTTTCCAATGAATATTCAGGGTTGATTTCCTTTAGGATTGACTAGTTTGATCTCCTTGCTGTCCAAGGGACTCTCAAGAGTTTTCTCCAGCACCACAGTTTGAAAGCATCAGTTCTGCACTTGTCTCCTTAATGGTCCAATTCTCACATCCGTATAGGACTACTGGAAAAACCATAGCTTTGACAACATAGACCTTTGTCACAAAGTGATGTCTCTGCTTTTTAATTTGCTGTCTAGGTTTGTCGTAGCTTTCCTTCCTGGGAGCATCTTCTAATTAAAATTTAAATAAAATTTAAAACAAAGAGTCTTTAGTTGTTAGAAAAATGCAAATCAAAACCAGAATGAAATACCACTTCAGACCTACTAGGATGGCTGTTATCAAAAACTAAAAGCTAAAAAAGGAAACTAAAAAACACTGAAAAAATGTGGAAGCGTTAGAACCCTGTTGTGCCACTACTGAGAATGTAAAACGGAGTAGCCACTGTGGAAACAGCTTGGCAGTTCCTCAGAAAGTTAAACACAGTTATCAATGATCTAGTAATTCTGCTCCTAGAAGTAGAGCCAAAAGAATTGAAAGCAAGGACTGGAGCATGTATTTGTACACAAGTGTTCATAGCAGTATTATTCACAATAGCCAAAAGATGGAAATAAAACAAATGTCCATTAATAGACAAATGAATAAAAAAGGTGGTATGTACATACAATGGAATATTACTCAGTAATAGAAATAAATGAAATCCTGATACATGCTACAACATAAATGAACCTTGGAAACCTTAGGCTGAGTGAAGTAAGCCTGACACAAAAGGACAAATATTACAGATTCCACTAATAAGAGGTACCTAGAATAGACAAATTCATAGTAACAGAGAGTAGAGTAGCATCTACTCCCCCATCTTACTCCCCCAAAGTAGGAAAAAAGTACAGTATATGCAAATGTAACCAATTTACTGAGTGAGCTGGACTCAGTATGTTGTTTAGTTGCTAAGTCCTGTTCCACTCTTTTTCCATCCCATGGACTGTAGCCTGCCAGGCTCCTTTGTCTAGCACAGTGCAAGCAAAAGGTAATTTTATTCTCTTTGGTACTACTCATTTCAAATATTTTCTTTCCACCTATTCTTCACTGCCCTTGGTGGACATTTTATCAGTTCTCAAAGCCTTTCTGATCACTTTCAAGTAACATAAAGTCCAAAATATTGTAATACTGACCATATTAAAACTCATAGAAAAATCATCTGTCAGCCTTCCAAAACAGAGCGCGCTGTAGCCTGGAGAGCTTCTGGGGGGTGGGGAGGTGGGAGTGGAGGGAACAATAACCAGCTTCTCGCATTTCCTTAAGCACCACCTTTGATGCTGCTCTGGGCCCCTCTGGGATTTTGAGGAAAATCTTCCTTGATTGGTAAAGTTGTCATCTGATGTGGGTGCCCTTTGCTTATGCAAATTTTCAGTCTGTGTTTTCCTCTCCTGGGGTGACCTATGGACTCTCTAGAGGACCTGAGGTCACTGGAGATATTTTCCCACAACTCTGTTAACAGCGGCAGTGCCTCTCTGTCAGCTGGAGCCTTAGTTCTCCCTCTAAGACCCTGATTAGGTCCCCTAGACCCTCCAGGCAGTCTTCTCCAATAGGGTTCCTCCCAAAGTTATGGTCACATGACTACTCTAAAAATTTTATCTGGAGGTGTTCTTAAGGGTCTCCTCAACCTCTTAATGAACCTGCCTTCTCTTAAGCCTTCTGAAGGAGAGAATAGACTAATGTGTGAAGAACTGATTTCTCAGTGCCTCTGTACATCATCCTTCATGGGCTGTATAGCCCTTTTTTTAAAAAACGGGGGAATTCCTCAAGCCTATTGTACCATGGAACCTCTAGCGAGACAGAAAGCAGTCTATTTTAATATCCTCCCACACTGGATCATTAATTCATTACCACCTCTATATTTCAAACCAGTCTTTTACAAAGTATGANACTCATATAATTTTGTATTTTAGATTTATGCAACCGTTTAACAAGTTCTATATATTTAATGTTGACTATGTTTATTGTCTAGTCTACAGCAAGGTCTCAATAAATATTAGTTGAATGAATGAAGAAAGACTCATATTTTTCCCTAAAGCATTCATTCATTCATTGGTGCCGAGTCTCTGCTCATAAACTTTATATTGTGGTGGTGCTGGGAGAACAGACAATTATCAACTAAGTACATATGTAGTGTTGTGAAATGTGGCATTAAGAAAAATAAGGCAGGGCTTTCCTGGTAGCTCAGTAGTGAAGAATCCACCTGCCAATGCAGGAGACAAGGGTTGGATCCCTGGTGGGGGAAGATCCCTCATGCCTCAGCAATTAACACTGTGTGCCACAACTATGGAGCCCGTGCTTTAGAGCCTGGGAACCACAGCTACTGAGCCCTGCAACTACAGAGTAGCCCCTGCTCACACAGCAGTGAAGACCCAGCACAGCCAAAAATAAATAAACACATAAAATTTTTTAAAAGATAAATAAGGCAGATAATTCATAATTATCTTTAATTCCTAAAGGAAATCAGTCCTGAATTTTCATTGGAAGGACTGATATTGAAGCTGAAGCTCCAATACTTTGGCTACCTGATGTGAAGAACTCACTCACTGTGAAAGGCCCTGATGCTGGGAAAGACTGAAGGCAGGAGGAGAAGGGGATGACAGAGGATGAGATGGTTGGATGGCATCACCAACTCGATGGACATGAGTTTGAGTAAGCTCCAAGTGTTGGTGATGGACAGGTAAGCCTGGCGAGCTGCAGTCCATGGGGTCATGAAGAGTCGAACACTACTGAGTGGCTGAACTGAAGGCAGAGAAAAGGTATTTGGGAGGGAGGGAAGAGATGTTATTTTGTATAGCAGGGTTACATAGCCACCCTGAGTACAACAGGCACAGAGTAGATGTAATGGAGTGGGTCCATGCTTGACATATTGGAGGAAAAATAAAGAAACCAATGTGGCTGGGTGGAATGAGAATTGCAAAATAAGGGCAGGGAAGTAGGTGAGCAGTGATTGGCTACAGGTTCTTGGCTATTTTAGTAAAATGACTTTGGCTTTAAAGTCCAAGGCAATGCCTATGTAAGAGCAATAATAGTGAAGGAAAAAAGGAATAAGAGGCTTTTGGTAAATGTTTAAGAATTTTGGTAGGTTTGTTTTTATAATACTATGAGTTGTTAAGGTTATCTATTATACTTGGGGTTTTCCAGATGGCACTAGTTGTAAAGGCTCTGATTCCTAATGCAGAAGATGAAAGAGACATAGGTTTGATCCCTGGGTAGGGAAGATCCCAGGGAGAAGGAAATAGCAACCATGGAAGGAAATGGACGGTAGCATGCTAGGCTCCTTTGTCCTCCACTGTCTCATGAGGTGAAGGTGAAGTCGCCCAGTCGTGTCCGACTCTTTACGACCCCGTGGACTGTAGCCTACCATGCTCCTCCGTCCATGGGATTCTCCAGGCAAGAATACTGGAGTGGGTTGCCATTTCCTTCTCCAGGGGAATCTTCCCGACTCAGGGATCGAACCCAGCTCTCCCACGTTACAGGCAGAAGCTTTAACCTCTGAGCCACCATGTCCATTGAGTCAGTGATGCTATCTAGCCATTTCACATCCTCTGCCCCCTCCTCCTTTTGCCTTCAGTCTTTCCCATCATCAGTGTCTTTTTCAATGAGTTTACTCTTCGCATCAGGTGGTCAAAGGATTGGAGCTTCAGCATCAGTTTTTCCAATGAATATTCAGGGTTGATTTCCTTTAGGATTGACTAGTTTGATCTCCTTGCTGTCCAAGGGACTCTCAAGAGTTTTCTCCAGCACCACAGTTTGAAAGCATCAGTTCTGCACTTGTCTCCTTAATGGTCCAATTCTCACATCCGTATAGGACTACTGGAAAAACCATAGCTTTGACAACATAGACCTTTGTCACAATGTGATGTCTCTGCTTTTTAATTTGCTGTCTAGGTTTGTCGTAGCTTTCCTTCCTGGGAGCATCTTCTAATTAAAATTTAAATAAAATTTAAAACAAAGAGTCTTTAGTTGTTAGAAAAATGCAAATCAAAACCAGAATGAAATACCACTTCAGACCTACTAGGATGGCTGTTATCAAAAACTAAAAGCTAAAAAAGGAAACTAAAAAACACTGAAAAAATGTGGAAGCGTTAGAACCCTGTTGTGCCACTACTGAGAATGTAAAACGGAGTAGCCACTGTGGAAACAGCTTGGCAGTTCCTCAGAAAGTTAAACACAGTTATCAATGATCTAGTAATTCTGCTCCTAGAAGTAGAGCCAAAAGAATTGAAAGCAAGGGCTGGAGCATGTATTTGTACACAAGTGTTCATAGCAGTATTATTCACAATAGCCAAAAGATGGAAATAAAACAAATGTCCATTAATAGACAAATGAATAAAAAAGGTGGTATGTACATACAATGGAATATTACTCAGTAATAGAAATAAATGAAATCCTGATACATGCTACAACATAAATGAACCTTGGAAACCTTAGGCTGAGTGAAGTAAGCCTGACACAAAAGGACAAATATTACAGATTCCACTAATAAGAGGTACCTAGAATAGACAAATTCATAGTAACAGAGAGTAGAGTAGCATCTACTCCCCCATCTTACTCCCCCAAAGTAGGAAAAAAGTACAGTATATGCAAATGTAACCAATTTACTGAGTGAGCTGGACTCAGTATGTTGTTTAGTTGCTAAGTCCTGTTCCACTCTTTTTCCATCCCATGGACTGTAGCCTGCCAGGCTCCTTTGTCTAGCACAGTGCAAGCAAAAGGTAATTTTATTCTCTTTGGTACTACTCATTTCAAATATTTTCTTTCCACCTATTCTTCACTGCCCTTGGTAGACATTTTATCAGTTCTCAAAGCCTTTCTGATCACTTTCAAATAACATAAAGTCCAAAATATTGTAATACTGACCACATTAAAACTCATAGAAAAATCATCTGTCAGCCTTCCAAAACAGAGTGCGCTGTAGCCTGGAGAACTTCTGGGGGGTGGGGAGGTGGGAGTGGAGGGAACATTAACCAGCTTCTCGCATTTCCTTAAGCACCATCTTTGATGCTGCTCTGCGCCCCTCTGGGATTTTGAGGAAAATCTTCCTTGATTGGTAAAGTTGTCATCTGATGTGGGTGCCCTTTGCTTATGCAAATTTTCAGTCTATGTTTTCCTCTCCTGGGGTGACCTATGGACTCTCTAGAGGACCTGAGGTCACTGGAGATATTTTCCCACAACTCTGTTAACAGCGGCAGTGCCTCTCTGTCAGCTGGAGCCTTAGTTCTCCCTCTAAGACCCTGATTAAGGTCCCCTAGACCCTCCAGGCAGTCTTCTCCAATAGGGTTCCTCCCAAAGTTATGGTCACATGACTACTCTAAAAATTTTATCTGGAGGTGTTCTTAAGGGTCTCCTCAACCTCTTAATGAACCTGCCTTCTCTTAAGCCTTCTGAAGGAGAGAATAGACTAATGTGTGAAGAATTGATTTCTCAGTGCCTCTGTACATCATCCTTCACGGGCTGTATAGCCCTTTTTTTAAAAAATGGGCGCATTCCTCAAGCCTATTGTACCATGGAACCTCTAGTGAGACAGAAAGCAGTCTATTTTAGTATCCTCCCACACTGGAGCATTAATTCATTACTACCTCTATATTTCAAACCAGTCTTTTACAAAGTATGACAGTGTCAATGGAAACAGGCTTTGGTGGGGTTTTTGTTTTTAATTTAATTTATTTATTTTGCTGCATCGGTGTGGGATCTTTAGTCACAGCATGTGGGATCTAGATCCCTAGCCAGGAATTGAACCTGGGCCCCTTGCATTGGGAGCACCAAGTCTTAGCCACTAGACTACCAGGGAATTCCCCAAGAAGACAGGTTTTATCTGCCACTCTTGTACAGAATCACTGATAATCCTTACCCTTCTGTGTAATGCACATGACAGCTAAGAGGAAACTTCAACCCTTACTCAACCAAGTAATCTCTCTTCAGGGAGCAAATCTTTCCCAGGCCTGTCTAAACTTTGATCCCCAGTGAGAAGAGGAAGAAGCCTTGAGGAAATTTTGGCCAAATATATCTAAACCATTTCCTGTCTTAGGAAACATAAGTTAGTGAATGTAATAAAACTTTTTTTTTTTTTTTAAGAAAATCTGGCATACCTTCAAGTTCTGAACATCAATTCTCTTTGCACCTACAGCTGAATTTCTTTATTGAGTCATCTCCTTCCTTTTCAAAACACTTTCTGCTCTTGGTTTCTGAAATACTCCTTTCTCTTGGCTCTCCTACTTCACTGGCCACTCCTACTTAGTTTCCATCAGTGGTTCTTCCTGATCACTCTGACGTCTGAACAGTGCCATGCTCAAGGTTTCAGTTCAGTTCAGTTCAGTCGCTCAGTCATGTCCGACTCTTTGCGACCCCATGAATGGTCCTCAGTTTTTTTGTTTCTTCAAGGAGATCTCATCTTAGTCCAATGGCTTTGAATATCACCTGAGTGCTGATGGTGGCTTCCCAGGGGTTCAGTGGTAAAGAATCCACCTACCAGTGCAGGAGACGTGAGTTCAATCCCTGGGTTGGGAAGATCGCCCGGAGTAGGAAATGCCAGCCCACTTCAGTATTCTTGTCTAGAAAATTCCATGGACAGAGGAGCCTTACAGGCTACAGTCCATGGGGTTGCAAAGAGTTGGACATGACTGAGCAACTATACACAGCAGAGCAAAGCTCTCCCCTGAACCCTAGATTTTTACATCTGACTATTCAATATCCACAATTGTTTATCTAATAGACATCTCAAACTTAACACATCCCAAATTGAACTCTTAATTCTCCTCTCAAAATCTCCTTCTCCCACTGACTTCTTCCCCAGAAGTGAGTAACTATTCTATCCTTTCAGAATCCCTGGAATTATTCTTGATTCTTCTCTTGCTATCACATTCCCATCTAATCTATCCGCAAATTCTATCACATCTATCTTCATACAGCCTGACATCTTAGCCCTACCTTCATCTAAACCACTATTATCTCTTACTTGGATTACTGAAATTGCCACCTAGTTGGTTTTCCTGCTTATGCTCTTTTTCTCCTTCAACTTACCTCTACTAAGCAGCTGAATGGAGAAGGAAATGGCAACCCACTCCAGTACTCTTGCCTGGGAAATCGCATGGAAAGAGGAGCCCAGTGGGCTACAGTTCATGGGGTTGCAAAGAGTCAGACACGACTGAGCGACTAACAAGCAGTTGAAACAATCCTTTTCAATTGTGACTCAGATATCAGCATTCTACTCAATAGCAGATTAGTGATTATTGTATAGACTGTCCTTACAACAGATTTGGCTCCACATCTGACTCTCTGATGTTATCTCCCCACCTTCTCTTCCCATACCACATCACCCCAGTCACATGACTGCTTCCTTGCTTCTCAGACATATTAAGCACAGTTTGATATCGGGACTTCATGCATGCTTTTCTTGGAATACCTTTCTACCATTTGTCCACATGGCTTGCTACCTTACTTCTCTCTGGTTTGTGTCCAAGTGTCTTTCTATTAATGAGTCCTTTTCTGAGCTCCCTCATCCATGTCCTTTGACTTATCCCCAACCCAACATACTTTTACTCTTTTTCTTTAGCGTACTTATCACCTTCTGCCATATTACTTACTTGCTTGTTTGTGTGTCTTCTCCATCAGATTGAAAGCTCAATAAGCCCTTTTGTTCACTGTTATTTCCTCAGTGCCTAAAATAGTACCTAACGTGAAGCGGGTGTTCAGTGAATATCTGCTGAATGAATGAAAATGAGAAAACATGAGAATGGTGGGAAAAGTGGTCCTTCATGGGTCACTACCTATATTTTGAAAGCTTTAAAGGGAAAAGAGAAGGAACCAAAGAAATTAGGAGATTTTTTCCTACATAAAAGTCTTATTTTGTCCTTTTAGTAGCCAGAGATGAATATTAAGGAGACAGTATTACAACTGGCGGTACCCAGCAACGCTGCTGCTGCTAAGTTGCTTCAGTCGTGTCGACTCTGTGCGACCCCATAGATGGCTGCCCACCAGGCTCCCCTGTCCCTGGGATTCCCCAGGCAAGAACACTGGAGTGGGTTGCCATTTCCTTCTCCAATGCATAAAGGTAAAAAGTGAAAGTGAAGTTGCTCAATCATGTCCAACTCTTCGCCACCCCATGGACTGCAGCCTACCAGGCTCTTCCATCCATGAGATTTTCCAGGCAAGAGTACTGGAGTGGGGTGCCATCACCTTCTCCGACCCAGAAATGCTACCTGATTCAATTCTGAATGCAAGGTCTTGCAGATGTTTTTAAAGATGGACTGCATCTAACTCACCTAAAGCATAGCAAGTTGGCTCNTCCATCCATGAGATTTTCCAGGCAAGAGTACTGGAGTGGGGTGCCATCACCTTCTCCGACCCAGAAATGCTACCTGATTCAATTCTGAATGCAAGGTCTTGCAGATGTTTTTAAAGATGGACTGCATCTAACTCACCTAAAGCATAGCAAGTTGGCTCATGGTGGAAAAAATATTAGACAATCTCTCCTTCCCATAAAGAGTTAAATATTGGAAAACTTGATTTAATAGCAATTGCATTAAATAGTATTGGAGTATTGGAGCTTGCAGTTAGAGGAAAGGAGACAAAGAGAAAGTTTCTTCTCATTCAACTAATGATACCTTGAAAGAACTTTCCTCTCAGTCAGGAACTACCTCTTCCTCACGCTGACTTGCTTTATTTTTTTATTGAAGGACAACACATAAATAAATAAAAAGTATTTTCGTTCTCTATCACCTCAAAAACTATCTTCATTTGTCACAGAGAGGTCAGATACTGAAATACATTTTCATCTTTAGAAGTTCAGGTATCCAATCAAGTATGGCTGCAAGAATGAATGTGAATTTTACTTTCCAGGGCATATCCCAAGGAAGGCAAAATGAGGTGAAAAGAGATATAAGGGGAGAAGGTAATGCCCAGTTTCCATATTTGGCCTTTATCCATTTTTCTCTCCTTTTAGGCAGTATATACACACACCCCATACCCACCCACACACATACATATACACAAATTTGTGGAAAAAGAAATCTCAATTTCTTCTTTATGAAGGAAGGAGGATGTTACCAAGGTATTATGATGCAATAAGGACCATATGAAGGGCATTGGTAGCATTATGAGGTCAGGAGTTCTACTGAAGTGGTTGCCTATATGAAAGGCATTAAACTTAAGTCAGTGTTTTCCGTGCTATACTCCTACCCACAGTATGGGATGTTAAGATCAAAGGAATGAGACCTAGGGCAAAAAATTGAGGCAGCAGGGAGGTATTGCA
>SJYW01002122.1:15322-32506 GCA_006410735.1 Raphicerus campestris | reverse complement strand
CTCTCTGTTACTGGCGCCCTTCGAAGCCAAGTACTTTCATCCATTTCTCCCTTTGGGGCCCTGAAGGATGGATGGCAAAGCCAGTCCCATTCCTGGTCGGATAGCAGGCACTCAAGAGAGATGGATGAAGGTCCAAGGAGCAGCTGGGCTCTGAGTCTCCTAGGCTTAGTGGGAATGGATAATTATTATGCTGCAGAGTTTGAGAAAGAATATTTCTTTCTTTGTTTAAAGGCCAAAGTAGGCAGTGATCTATGAGGCCCGGCTTCACAGAGTGAGGAGGAAAATATAAAGTGCTTATCAGAGCAAGGGTGGGGTTTAAACCTTCGAACCACAGCTCTGTCACTTACTAGCTGTGTGACCTTGGGGCTTGTGAATGTGAATCTCCTCACCTATTCAGAGGGTCCCAGAGTACCTATTTCATAGGGTGCTGCTGAGGATTAAAAGAGATAATGCGTGGAGAGTACCTAGCCTGGAGTCTAGCACCCGGCAGGCCCTCGATAAATGATAGCCTTTATTTGTTATTATTCATGTCAAGTGGTACCACTCGTGGCTTCTGAAATTACAGTCCGTCTCTTTTGACATCCCTTCTCTGTTGGAGTGTTCCAAACAAATTTTGTGGTTGGAATGTTTGTCTGTCTCCGGTGGTCTGGCGTTCTAGTTAAACAGGCCGTGGATGTCTGTACCTTGGAGACCTTTTGCCTGGATAATTGGTAAGAAATTGAGTTAGGGGCTGAGGTCATTTTCTCAGGCTGACCAGTCGTGCCTCTCATCTCAGAGGCAGGGCAGCCTGGCTTTTGTCTCCATCCTCAGGAAGCTGTCAGCGTGGGTGTGAGGTGAGCTCAGGCCTCAGCTGTCACTGATGCTGTTTGGAGGGTTGCCAGCTGGAGAGGGGGTGGCCCACGCCCACATTTGTCTGCTTCTGTGTGCCCGCAGCTGGGAGAACAGGGCAGGGCGCAGGCTGCCAGACTGCCCACTGCTCGAGCCGCTGGCCTGGCCCACTTGGTGCTGACCAACTCCACATTCTGACTCCAGCCTTCGGATAACCTTTTAGGCCTTATTTCTGGGGTTCCCCCCAATAATGACAATATTAGTAACATCGGTTACTATACAGTGTACTTGTCTCACAAGATACCTGGCTTGCATTTGCAGAAATACAGATGGACCCAGAGATGATCATCCCAAGTGGAATAAGTCAGAAAGAGAGAGACAAGCGCTGTACAATGTCACTTTTACATGGGATCTAAAATACGACACAAATGACCTTATCTGTGAAACAGACTCACAGACGCAGAGAATGGAGCTGTGGTTTCCAAGGCGGACAGAGGTAGGCAAAGGAAGGACTGGGAATTGGGGATTAGCAGTGCAGGAGACCTGAGTTCGATTCCTGGGTCGGGAAGATCCCCTGGAGAAGGAAATGGCAATCCACTCCAGCACTCTTGCCTGGAAAATCCCATGGACGGAGGAGCCTGGAAGGCTGCAGTCCATGGGGTCGCTGAGGATCGGACACGACTGAGCGACTTCACTTCACTTCACTTCAGATGAATGATTATACATAGGCTCAATCAACCGCAAGGTCCTAGTGTATAGCACAGGGAACTGTATTGAATATCCTGTGATAAACCAGAATGGAAAAGAATATAAAAAAAGGTATATGTGTGTGTGCATGCAACTGAATCACTTTGGTGTACAGCAAGAATTCGCACAACATTGTGAGTCAACTATGCATCAATTAAAAAAAAAAGAAAAGAAAGACACTTGGCTCCGCCGTTTATTCGCTCTGTGAATTCAAACCATATGACTGTTACTGAAGCTGGTGGTTCTCAAACTTTGCAACAGAGTAGAGTCAGCTGGGGAGGTTTTAAAAATCCCAATGCCCAGGCCACACCCCTACTAATCACATTCAGACTCCGTAGGGGCAGGACCCTGGCATCAGCAATTTTTAGTCGATGCCAAAGAGCAGCTGCCTGCGGACCTGAGTACTCACTCTCCAGGCTCAACCTTGCTCTCAGTGTGGTCCCCGGACTTCAGAGTGGACATCACCCGGAAGCTTGCCAGCACTCCTGGGCTTTGGGCCCCACCCCAGACCTACCGAATCAGAATCCCCGGGTGATTCCCCTGCCCATTAACGTGCACGGGAGAGGCACTAGTCCAAGACCAGCTTTCCTTATCAGTGCGTGCATGTGCAGTCGCTCAGTGAGTTCGACTTTGGCGACCCTATAGAGTTAGCCTACCAGGCTCCTCTGTCCATGGAATTTCCCAGGGTAGAATACTGGAGTGGGTTGCCATTTCCTCCTCTGGGGGCACTTCCTGACCCAGTGATCGAACCCAAGTCCCCTGCTTTTTCTCCTGCACCGCAGTCAGATTCGTTACCTGCTGACCCATCAGGGAAGCCCCTTCCAATCAGTTAAGTAGGGATAATAGTAACACCCACTGTGTTTCTCAGACTTAACCTGCACACAAGGGTCCCCTGGAACACCTCATGAAAGCAGAATTATTAGACCTTACCGCAGCCCCACTGAATCTCAACGTCCAGGGCGAGAGTTTGTGAATCTGTAATTATACCATGTTGATTATTATAACCACGTACGTTCTTATAAGCAGGTACATTTGGGAAACACTCAGTTCCAATTTTCAGGGATTTTCTTTTTTTAGAAACAAAGATTTTGTTCTGATGCAGATCATTTTTAAAGTCTCTATTGAGTTTGTTACAATACTGTTCCTGCTTTATGCTTTGGTTTTTTGACCCTGAAGCCATGTGGGATCTTATCTCCCCTATCAGAGGCTGAACTGGCACAACCGGCATCGGAAGCCGAGGTCTTAGCCACTGGGCCGCCAGGAGGTCCCTGTTGTCATGATTAAGGTCTCAAGTGTTAGTCGTTCAGTCGTGCCTGACTCTTTGTAACCCCATGGACGGCAGCCCTCCTCTGTCCATGGGATTTTCCAGGTAAGGATCCTGGAGTGGTTTGCCATTTCCTTCTCTAGGGGATCTTCCCGACCCAGGGATCAAACCTGGATCTCCTGCCCTGCAGGCAGATTCTGTACCGTCTGAGCCACGAGGGAAGTCCATTGTCACGATTAAGTGGGACAATAAAGCTCTGTTTTTGTCTTAGTCATGAGGAGGGTAACTATTTGTGACACAACATTAGCTGTTTTGTGTACAGGCTGATTGAATGGATGTCTCCACTCATCGTCTACATTTTTACAGAGAAAACAATGGTTTTACTTTTTGGCTATTAGGAAAAATTTGTTTCTTGGTTGATCAAAGTTTCCTGGGAATCCTCTCCAACCCCGAGGGCAAAGTCCTTCACGTGCTGATGCTCAGGACCAAGGCTGGTGCCGTTCTCTGACTCCACCAGCTCAGCCCAAGACTTCTGTACTCGCCTCGGCGGGAGGACAGAAGCAGAGAGAACTGCCACATGCCCTTGGGTGCTTAGCCCGGGAATGACGCATGTCGCCTCGCCTGAGCCTGCTGGCCAGAACTAGCCAGGTGGCCCTGTATAGTGGCAAAACTGTACTCTCCCTATGCACTCAGAAAGAGGAAAAGGAAAACCAGATTTTCATGAGCACAAGTAATGTCTATCCCACGCAGGCTAATAATTTGGCATTCTTACAAACCATTATTNCAATGAGTGCTTTTTCGTGGATGACAGAGTGGGAAGAGAATGACTCTGAGAAACTCATACTGTTGTTCACTTGCTCAGTCGTGTCTTTCCCTCTGCGACCTCACAGACTGCAGCATGCCAGGCTTCCCTGTCCTTCACTGTCTCCTGGAGTTTGCTCAGATTCATGTCCGTTGAGTCAATGATGCCCTCCAACAGTCCCTTCCTCTGTTTGCCCCCTTCTCCTCCTCCTGCCCTCAATCTTTCCCAGCATCAGGGTCTTTTCAGTGAGTTGGCTCTTTGTATCAGGTGGCCAAAGTATTAGAGCTTCAGCTTCAGCTTCAGCATCAGTCCTTCCAGTGAATATTCAGGGTTGTTTTCCTTTAGGATGGACTGGTTTGCTCTCCTTGCAGTCCAAGGGACTTGCAAGAGTCTTCTCCAACACCGCAGTTCAAAAGCATCAATTCTTCGGTGACTAGATTTCTTTATGGTTCAGCTCCTACATCCATACATGACTATTGGAAAAACCATAGCTTTGACTAGATGGACCTTTGTCAGCAAAGTGATGTCTCTGCTTTTTAAAATCCCATCTAGGTTTGTCATTGGTAACTTGCCTGCTAAATTCCTTGAATATTTAATTTGTTAAATATGTGCTGCTTCTCAAAGGACTGGACGGAGCGACTCCTTCAGGAGAGCCTGCGGTGGGAAGCAGGGGTGACTGAAAGGCCTCGATGTTCACCCCTGGACCCACAGTCGCATTGTGCTGAGGCCACATTTCCCCTAGACTGTTTCTAGGCAGTAACTGAGCAGTGGGGGGGTCAATACTGGGCCAATACTCTATCGGGCAACTTTGGCCTAGTGACTCCCCATAGGCCTAGCCCAAACGTTCCTAGAACTGTGCTGTAGTCAGAGACTTTGCTAACCAGGCATCTCTCCCTCCCTGGCTCTCTTCATAGCTCAGGCTTGCACTGCAGTCCAGGCTCTCCCTGTCCTGCTCCTGCTCACTCCCCACTATTCTCCATGGGTGTTTCCCTAAGGAATCTCTTCTATGTCTAATCCCACTTGGGACATGCTTTTCAAAAGATGAACTAACATAAATAATAAAAAGGTTGGAGGTAAGTCCAGAATTTCTGCCCACCATAACGACTATTGTTCTTTGATTCAGTTTCTTTCTTTCTTTCTTTCTTTTTAATCTCCAGGAAAAAGACTAATTGACTTGGCTTGAGCCAGGTAAATCAATGAACTGTGGTCAAGAGAGTGAGTCACGTGAACACATGGCGGCCATGTGGATGGATTATGGATTATTGGATTTTTCTCCAAGAAAAGGTTGGAGAAGAGGATACCAGATGATAATACAATAAAAAATTTCCACAGGGTCTTGAAGGCATTGCAGATTTTCAGAACTCTTTAGAAAATCCAAAATCAGAACTCTTTGGCAAAAGGGATTGGAAAGAAGCATTCGTAAACCTAATCAGCTGGTGTCTTAAGGGTGCTGACGATTGTCAACGCAAAGAGAAGCTTTATGGAAAATGCCCAGAGGATAACAGCGTCATTAATCTGGGCCAAGGGCCCTGGGATGGCATGGGAAGGAGTAACAGGTAAATTTGTGTCTTCTTCGCAATTCTGTTAGCCTTATCTGGGTTCCCCTTGGGCAGGGGCAGTGATGGAGGCATTTAACAACTATAATGGCTATTCAGATAACAAATAATTTAGGAACCCTAAGCTCTAAATGCCAGGGGAGACACAAGATACAAAAGTCTAGAAGGAGCCAGAGGCAGGGATCAAGATCCGGGAATGGAGCCAGGGGTTCAGACCTGGGAGGCAGACAGATCAGAGAGCTTGCTTTTAAGGTCTGGCAGGAAGATGATGAGTGGGTGGGGTGGTCTTATTGAAAAGTCCTGGGGCAGAATGGCCGGTGCACAGGGTGAAGTGCACACACTGAATTCTCACCATGGGCTGAGTTGAGCCACAATGATAGATTAGTGTCCCTGGAGCCTTAATGGAATTTTCCAGGAGAGCTCAGGGCCAGAGAGCACCGCATAGGTCAACAGAAATCTGTAATTCATGGATATAAGAGGCTTCGGGAAATAAAATAACTACAGAAAGGGATTTGGGGTATTTGGATCTTCTGAGATAAAAGGAGGTGACTTTGTGACTCTCAGTGGAGTGCAGACATAGCCCAACAGCAGACAAGTTGAAGGAGTCAGAGATCTAGCACTCTGTACTTATCCTGATTCTGGGCAACCACTAAGCTGTCACATCCACTCTCCTCTGAGCACATGCAAAGTGCCCTTCATGCATCTGCTGTATGCCAGACATTGTCCTGAGCATTCTTTGTGCACTTCCTCTTTGAACCTCAGAAAATCTATGATCGTTCCCATTTCACAGAGGAGAAAACTGAAGGTCATAGGATGAAGTCAAAGTCGCACAGTTAGCACAAAACAGATCTGGACCTTGAATACCAAGTTCAAGTTCAGATTGAGCACCCTACTATACTCCCCCTCCACCCTTGCTTTTAATTTAAACTCTCTTAGTTATCAACTTTATTACTCATTTTCCTACATAAGACTTTGATGCTCACAGTGGTATTTTCAACTAATACCCAGAGTCTTACTGAGTATTATTTTAAAATAGTTTTTGTTTGTCCCCCCCTTTTNTTGCTTTTAATTTAAACTCTCTCAGTTATCAACTTTATTACTCATTTTCCTACATAAGACTTTGATGCTCACAGTGGTATTTTCAACTAATACCCAGAGTCTTACTGAGTATTATTTTAAAATAGTTTTTGTTTGTCCCCCCCTTTTATTGAGCTCAGTTTTTTTTTTTAAACTGGGTAATACAGCCAAATGGTATAAAATTTAGAGGCACAAAAGAGCATACCAGTGCTGTTTCCCCATTACCCAGCCTCTTATTATGACGAGGTTTAGAAGTCATTTGTATTTTCTTTCATGTCTATTACCACCTTCACTATAGAATTTTTTTTCCTTATCGATATGTATTATAGAAGCTTCTAATATATGAAGGGAACTAGTCCTATGCCTGTGGTATGAATTGCCAGTATTTTCCCAGTTTATCTTTTGCCTTTTGAAAATGTGAAGGTTTTTTCCATGGAGAAACATTGTGGCAGTCAAATCTGTCAATTTTTAAATTTTATGACTGGGATATGCCATTCTCAGACAGCTATACCTCACCCCAAGATTATAAAACAAAATTCCCTTCACTTTCTTCTATTACTGTTCTGGGTTTGATCCATCTGAAAACTTTTTGCTATAATGAGATATAGATTCAATTTAAGTTTTTCATAATAACAAGCCAGTTATTCCAACAATGTTTATTGAATAACCTTTGTTCCTTACTGATTTGAAATGCCCCATTTATTCTGTGCTAGATCTCTCAATATATTTACTTCTGAGCTTCATGTTCTGGATATGCTTGTCTCCTGATGTAAGTACCACACTGTTTAAATTACTGCAGCTTAATATCATGTTTTAATAGCTGGGAGACCCAGTCCTTTTCTTTCTACTCTTCCTTTCAGAACTCTCCTGGCTATTCCTGACTTTACTTTTCCATGCGAATTTCAGAATTCATCTCTCTAGTTCTCCCCATCTCTAAGACCCCCCAAACTATTTTTTTCTATTGGAATTGCACTAAATTTACAGATTAATTTAGGGAGAAATGACTTCTTTGTGAGCTGAGTCATCCTATTTAAGAAAAAGATGTAACTTTCTGGGACTTTCCTGGCAGTCCAGTGGTTGAGAGTCTGATTTGCAGTGCAGGGGACATGGGTTCAATTCCTGGTCAAGGAACTAATACCCGCCCGTGCCCCTCCCCCCGCCTCAGGCCACAGAGCCACTAAGCCTGTGTGCCACAACTATGGAGGCCAGGCAGCACAACGAAGGATCCCACATGACACAACCAAGACCTGATACAGTCAGATAAATGAATAAATATGTTTTTTTAAAGATATAACTTTCTTTTTCTAAGTGTTCTTTGATATCCCTCTGGAATGTTAATTTTTCAAACAGAATTTGCATGCATCTTGTTAAGTTAATGGATGGATCAGTTCAGTTGTTCAGTCGCTCAGTCGTGTCTGACTCTTTGTGACCCCATGGAATGCAGCACTCCAGGCCTCCCTGTCTATCACCAACTCCAGGAGTTTACTCAGACCCATGTCCATTGAGTTGGTGACGCCATCCAACCATCTCATTCTCTGTTGTCCCCTTGTCCTCCTGCCTTCAATCTTTCCCAGCATCAAGGTCTTTTCAAATGAGTTAGCTCTTTCCATCAGGTGGCCAAAGTATTGGAGTTTCAGCTTCAGCACCAGTCCTTCCAATGAATATTCAGGACTGATTTCCTTTAAGATTGACTGGTTGGATCTCCTTGCAGTCCTAGGGACTCTCAAGAGTCTTCTCCAACATCACAATTTAAAAGCATCAATTCTTCAGCACTCAGCTTTCTTTATAGCCCAACTCTTGTATCCATACATGACTACTGGAAAAACCATAGGTTTGACTAGATGGACTTTTGTTGACAAACTAATACCTCTGCTTTTTAATATGCTGTCTAGGTTGGTCATAACTTTCCTTCCAAGGAGCAAGCATCTTTTAATTTCATGGCTGCCATCACCATCTGCAGTGATTTTGGAGCCCCCCCCCCAAGAAAAGTCTGACACTATTTCTATTGTTTCCCCATCTATTTGCCATGGAGTGATGGGACCAGATGCCATGATCTTAGTTTTCTGAATGCTGAGTTTTAAGCCAATTTTTTCACTCTCCTTTTTCACTTTCATCAAGAGGCTCTTTAGTTCACTTTCTGCCATAAGTGTGGTGTCATCTCCATATCTGAAGTTATTGATATTTCTCCCGGCAATCTTAATTCCAGCCCAGCGTTTCTCATGATGTACTCCGCATAGAGGTTAAATAGGCAGAGTAACAATATAAGCCTTGACATACTCCTTTCCTTATTTGGAACCAGTCTGTTGTTCCATGTCCAGTTCTAACTGTTGCTTCCTGATCTGCATACAGATTTCCCAAGAGGCAGGTCAGGTGGTCTGGCATTCACTTCTCTTTCAGAATTTTCCACAGTTTTTTGTGATCCACACAGTCAAAGGTTTGGCATAGTCAATAAAGCAGAAATAGATGTTTTTCTGGAATTCTCTTGCTTTTTCAATGATCCAATGGATGTTGGCAATTTGATCTCTGGTTCCTCTGCCTTTTCTAAATCCAGCTTGAACATCTGGAAGTTCACAGTTCATTTACTGCTGAAGCCTGGCTTGGAGAATTTTGAGCATTACTTTACTAGTGTGTGAGATGAGTGCAATTATGTGGTAGTTTGAGCATTCTTTTGCATTGCCTTTCTTTGGGATTGGAAAGAACACTGACCTTTCCCAGTCCTGTGGCTACTCCTGAGTTTTCCAAATTTGCTGGCATATTGAGTGGATGGATAATCTACATTTTTATTCCTACTATAAATATCCTTTTCCCTTCCATCATACTTCCTAACTAGATGCCATTTTAGCTACAGTTGTAAATCTCCACTCTGGCAGTATTGCTGCAAGTTGTCTTGGGAAACTTCATATCTGACTTGGGTTCCAGTTGTTGGAACTCGGCAACAACTCCAGTTGTTGCCAACTCAGGTCCAGTTCCTTCCACCAGCCTGTAGTCAAGACCCAGGCCCTTTGGAATCTGAGGGTTCTGGCAGAGGGGATGCCCTTCCTACACAGCTAAGTGCCTTTAGGATGGGTGCCATGGGGACTCAAATAAGTTGACGATGTTATGTATGTCATAAACAATTACAAATGTGTATGAATCCAATGCCTTTTCATCCTCTGGGACAGAGGAGAAGATAGCAAAGTAAAGTTTATGTTGCTTCAGTCTGAAACTGTTTGGATAAACTTATCTTTGGTGTCCTAACAATTGATCACCTGGAGGAAACTGAGGCAGTACTCAATATTACATGTTCTAAAGATGTGACGCTATTTTTTCCTCAAATCACAAAAGGCGATAGGGTGTCAGGTGTCCTCCCAGGAAAAATGAATCAATCTGGTATTGGAATTCGTCAATGTTCATTAGTATTCTTGACCATCACTGGTATTTAATGAACATCTATTATCTATGTGCCATCTGGAGTTGAGGACACAGAAATGAATAAAGCTACAAGTCCTACCATCCAGTAGGGAAGATAGGCAGAGAGTCACTGTAATGAAGAAGGACAAATATTCAATAGACTTATGTTCAACATGCGACAGGAATGTAGAGGAGGAGGCTGTGGAATTTACTTGGGTTTGGGCTTCCCACGTGGCTCAGTTCAGTTCAGTTCAGTCACTGTCATGTCCAACTCTCTGTGACCCCATGGACTGCAGCATGCCAGGCTTCCCTGTCCATCACTAATTCCCAGAGCCTACTCAAACTCANAATGAATAAAGCTACAAGTCCTACCATCCAGTAGGGAAGATAGGCAGAGAGTCACTGTAATGAAGAAGGACAAATATTCAATAGACTTATGTTCAACATGCGACAGGAATGTAGAGGAGGAGGCTGTGGAATTTACTTGGGTTTGGGCTTCCCACGTGGCTCAGTTCAGTTCAGTTCAGTCACTGTCATGTCCAACTCTCTGTGACCCCATGGACTGCAGCATGCCAGGCTTCCCTGTCCATCACTAATTCCCAGAGCCTACTCAAACTCAAGTCCATCGTGTCGGTGATGCCATCCAACCATCTCATCCTCTGTCATCCCCTTTTNCAGTACTTTGGCCACCTCATGTGAAGAGTTGACTCATTGGAAAAGACTCTGATGCTGGGAGGGATCGGGGGCAGGAGGAGAAGGGGACGACTGAGGATGAGATGGCTGGATGGCATCACGGACTCGATAGATGTGAGTCTGAGTGAACTCTGGGAGTTGGTGATGGACAGGGAGGCCTGACGTGCTGCAATTCATGGGGTCGCAGAGAGTCGGATACGACTGTGCAACTGAACTGAACTGATTCTTAATGAAATGCCCAAAGACTGACCAGAGAAGAATGGAAACATGCTTCCCAGATCACACACCAAGGTGGTCTCATGGTGGTCTCCCTCTTTTCTATCAGTGCACTTTGCTTATGCCATCCACTGTCTGGACTGAGCCAACTTGTCTCTTTTGTTTTAAATTCTTTAAAGCTCAGTTTAAATCTCACTATTTCCATTCTAGTCCACATCCATCTCTCCCTCTTTCAAACATCCACAATACAGTACACCATCGTGGTAGAGATTAAATGATATTTGTAAAGAACGTGGCACCACACATGACATACAGCAGTGGCTCANATCAGTGCACTTTGCTTATGCCATCCACTGTCTGGACTGAGCCAACTTGTCTCTTTTGTTTTAAATTCTTTAAAGCTCAGTCCAAATCTTACTATTTCCATTCTAGTCCACATCCATCTCTCCCTCTTTCAAACATCCACAATACAGTACACCATTGTGGTAGAGATTAAATGATATTTGTAAAGAACGTGGCACCACACATGACATACAGCAGTGGCTCAAAAAAGGATCAGAGTTGGTGCTTTACCACACCTTTAGCACTAATCACATAACCTTTAATTCAGTGCATCCTAAATTTAATGTGCTTGTGAATCACCTGGAGGGCTTATTCAAATGCAAATTATGGTTCTGTAGGCGTCAAGTGGGACCTAATAATCTGTAGTTCAAAAAGCTTCTGCTTAAGAAGGGTCTGTGCCCATCAGTCTCAGACAAGTTCACTGCCTAACCATTGTCTATTTGTGCCTTTTAATTAATATTACTGTGTATTAAAGAATAAGCAAGTTCCAATGCCCAAAGTATATTAAAAGCAGAGGCAGTGTGTGTGTGTATATGTATATGTATATATAATGCATGTGTGTGTGTGTCTCAGTCGCTTAGTCGTGTACAACTCTGCAACTCCAGAGACTGTAGCCTGTGAGGCTTCTGGAGTGTGTTGCCATTTCCTTCTCCAGGGCTTCTTCCTGACCCAGGGATCAAATCCATGTTTCTATGTCTCCTGCATTGCCAGGTGGGTTCTTTACCATCTGAGCCATCAGGGAAGCCTATATAATGTATAATACATATATTTTAGAAAATTTATGAATTTTTGCCTAGCTAAACAATTTATGACATTTTGATTCCACTTGTTTTACTTAGCATGAATAGAATGCTAGATTTCTAATTTATATTCACATAAAACTTTGATATAGTTCTATGTATTTTGGCATTTAGTATTACTGATAAAAGTAAAGAAAATTTATTATCTTAGTGATTGAAAAAAAATTCGAATGAGGCTTGAAACTTCCAATCCAATTCTGAGACTATAAAGAAATACTATGCTGCAAAAAAAAAAAAAAAAAATCCAATAAATTAAAAAGTGATTCAGTATTATTAACTCAAGTACACATTTTGTTCAACTATCACAAAATTTAATGCTGCTGCTGCTGCTGCTAAGTCGCTTCAGTCGTGTCCAACTCTGTGAGACCCCATGGACGGCAACCCACCAGGCTCCCCCGTCCCTGGGATTCTCCAGGCCAGAACACTGAGTGGGCTGCCATTTCCTTCTCCAATGCGCGTAAGTGAAAAGTGAAAGTGAAGTCGCTAGTGTCTATTATTTTTCGTACCCTATTCAAGACTCCATATTGTATTCAATTGCTTTGAGCAGCTTTAGTTGCATGCAACAAATTCTGACAAATTCTCTCTTTGTTTTTATTCTATTACAAATAGTTTCTCATTTTCCCTGTTATGGCTTCTTAGATACACCCATCATTTAAAAGTAGACATTTAATTTCCAAATACATGGGATTTTGTTTAAAGTATCTTTCGTACTAATTTCTCATCTTGATACTAATTTCTCATTTAACTGCTTTCTTCTCTGCAATTACCCTCTGTTTTTTTCAGTCTTTTATTGAGACATTTGATGGCTAAGTTGTGCATTGTGCTTGAAAATATGTGGATTATTTTCAAATATCTTTTGATATTGATTTCTAACATAATTCCATAGTGATAAGAGAACAGACTCCATATGATTTTAATACCTTTAGACCATGAAACTTTTGCACCTTGTTTTGTGTCCCTGGATATGTTCCAGTGTCTCCCAGTTCACAGTCTATGGGGACTTACACAGAAATTGTAAGTCCCTACAATTTCTGTTGTTGTCTAAAAATTGTATACATGTAATTATGTTGAATTGGTTCATAGTGATTTTCAGGTCTACTACATCCATCTGTTTCCTCTGTATATTCATTCTATTAATTTTTGAGTGTTTGATACTGAAACTCAACTAAAATCTTACATTTATCTACTTAAAAACATAACTGTAATACATAGTGGAACTATATGTAACCTTCTGTATTTTCCAAGTCTCCTGTATCATACTTTCATAATTTAAAAAATTGAAAACAACAACAAAGACAAAAGTAGAGGGAGTAAGTTCAGTTCAGTCGCTCAGTCGTGTCCAGCTCTTTGNTATATTCATTCTATTAATTTTTGAGTGTTTGATACTGAAACTCAACTAAAATCTTACATTTATCTACTTAAAAACATAACTATAATACATAGTGGAACTATATGTAACCTTCTGTATTTTCCAAGTCTCCTGTATCATACTTTCATAATTAAAAAAATTGAAAACAACAACAAAGACAAAAGTAGAGGGAGTAAGTTCAGTTCAGTCGCTCGGTCGTGTCCAGCTCTTTGCAACCCCATGAATCGCAGCACGTCAGGCCTCCCTGTCCATCACCAACTCCCGGAGTCTACCCAAACCCATGTCCATTGAAGTAGTAAAATGATCCCTTAATAAATTTAAAAATAAAGAAAAGCTCCTGTTGATGCCAACTCTGTTGATCCAAGGACCATAGTTCTAATAGGAGGGGAAGTTTTTGGAAACTTTAAAAAATGTATTTATCTTGTCTATTCACCCAGACAGAGAGATCTTAGTAGAGAGGTACTATGTCTCATTTTTCTTAACATATATACCCTGTACAGAGGTGTTCAATAAACATCTGTGGATTTACCAATCTGCAGTCTCTAGGTACTCTAGGTAATCCCTAAAACCATCCTGATTTTCAAATTCAAACACTGAGACATTTGATGTTGAAAAAGCACTTGGTCACTGGAATTAGGCTCACAGGAACAGAAGCAGGGAAGAATCTGAGAGAAAACTTACCTCATAACCAGTGAGAATATAATACATAAAAGAAATAATATATACAATTGGATGTTTGTTCCTTAAGCACAAAAGTCATTAAAATGCAATCTTAACTGGACTTCAAATTCAGATACAAACCATGAAAGAAGACACACATTTTCAGGTGTGTGTGTGTGTGTGTGTGTGTACGTACACACACAACATACATATACATTATATATTAATACATCTATTATTATATAATAGTAATTTTAAATAAATAATTATTACATATAATAATTACAGTAATAATTAACTGAAAAGGTATATAATGATCTTGATATCACTTTTTAGTGGAACAGAAACATTTTTCAATGATTCTTTAATGTGCAATTAATCTCAAGGCCTCAGGCACCCAATGAAAACACATTTCAAGCAAAAAAAAAAGAGAGAAACATCCTCCAATTTTCCCATCAACCTGGTTAGTGATAAGATCCCCAAATTCCATTGCCCACAGTTATGNCCTAGATGTGTATAAGAGACAGCAGAAACATTTTTCAATGATTCTTTAATGTGCAATTAATCTCAAGGCCTCAGGCACCCAATGAAAACACATTTCAAGCAAAAAAAAAAGAGAGAAACATCCTCCAATTTTCCCATCAACCTGGTTAGTGATAAGATCCCCAAATTCCATTGCCCACAGTTATGCTACAGAAATTCAAAAGAATCGGCTGTGTATCAAGGCTGCCTATTTTAAGCCCCCCTTTAGATTTCCAATTACTGAAATACTTGTTAAAACTTCATAATTCAAATGGGACCCAAATTTTTAAATTTCACTGGGAAGCTATACTTTGACTTCCTATTCAAGCACCAAGAAAATAATATCAGGCATGTATGACACCTGCTCACAGAATACTATGTAAGTAGCTTAAACTGTGAGACAAATTTACTAAAATCAACCTTTAGAACAAAAAACACCTTTTAAAGTCACTGAGCTTGTCATAAACAGGCATCTGCTTCTTAACTCGTAGAAACTTTTCAATAAAACCACTCAGCAATATTCAACTGAGATGTTTTTAACAAGCATAGACACCTTAAAAGAAGACAGACTCTGCGAGCCTGAGAACTGCTGCTAAGCACAGAAACACAGACGCACAGAACTGCTGTCAAGCACCAGACTCAAACTGGGTTTATGAGTTTTAATAAATCCACATTATTACTTCAGAGAAAACAGCTGGGAATCAGTCCATAGGAAAACGGCCTCTATTACTTTCATCAGAAGTCTAGTCTCCAGGGCAAGGTAAATTTTGTGGTTCATGCCAGGCAGATAGTCTTCCTAGAGAATAACACTACCCAAGGAGAGTTTCAAATCTCAAGCCACTGAAGCAGTTATAAACACATACTCATACAAATGAGTATCTTCCTACCTGTATCTAAGTGGTAATTAGACCCAAAACAAATGCCTTCAACAGGGTAGGAGCGCAGGAGCTCTCCTACAGAAGGATCAGATTCCTGCATAAAAAATGAAGCACTGATTTCATTCTCGCTTCTCCCCTCCTTTTCCTGGCCTTTCTTCAGGACTCATCCTTTGTGACGCTTTCTCCAATAACTTTAACTCTCACTAATCATTACATCTATCGAATGTCGGAAACACTAGTCTCAACTAATTATTCTAGATTCCTTTTTGTTAACTGTTTTATGTTTTCCTTTTGTCTCTCAAATTAGTCTTGAGTTCCCTGTAAGGTGGAACTGCCTGGCCCCTAGAGGGAGCTAATTATTAATATTACTAATAATAAAATAATAATAATAGGAGGTAATATAACGGAGTGCCAATAATGGAGTCAAATAGGCCTAAGCTCAAATTCTAATCCTACCATTACTTACTTTCTCTAAGCCTCATTTGGTGGTAAAAATTTGACAAGAGATCTATTCGAACACCTAGTACAGGGTTTGTCATATAACAATGCTAAAAAAGCTTAGCTACCTTTCCTTCCCACTTAATAAGCACTTGTTGATTTTGAACTGAGTTAGAATAATTCTCACAGGGTACTGCCAATGGCACCCTGTACACTCTCTTACCTTGCCTAGTACACTCTTCCTTGTGCCTTTGTCATTTCCTTACAAAGGTCCCTTTAGATTTTCTACTCTGCTGTCCTAAGAAAAAGCCAACTACACAAGTCACCTAAGTGACTATTCACAATGGTCGTGTTTATGGGCCAGCAGGAGGGCATCTCCACATCTACATCTCACTTTCATCACCTCCACGCCAGCACTCTCTCCCTTGTAGGTCTCCCAGTAAGAAAATGATAGAGAAAACCAGAGAAGCAGTCAGAAGAGGAAATGAAGATAAATAGCTCAGTGGTCCCTCTGTGCCTGCCTCTTGGGAGGAAAGACTTAGGTCTAGTCTCCAAACCCAACTCTAGTGAAGAAAGGAAAAATCACCAACAAACAAGCCAAAAAAAAAAAAAAAGAAACCCTTTCCATGGTCCACAAGAAAAAGCAACCCCTTTCCCTCACCTCTTCATTTCTTCAAGCCCTTCACCAGTCAATTCCACTATCACCTCCCACCCCAACCACGTACCCCTGGGTCAATTTCCTCCTCCATAAATTAGAATTTCTTTTAACGAATTTGTCTGAGACCTCATTCATGCTTTTATCAGCTAGAGGTCACATAGTCCCCCAACCTTCACCATTCCAAGTTGGAATATCCCTTTTAAAAAATAGAAAAGAATAAAAGAAGAAGGAACTAATTTTTAAGTTCCCCATCTACTGCACTAAGGCAGAGATCTTTTTATTTGTGATCCTCTAATGATCCAGAATATTTTACCTTGGTCATCATCCTTTCGACTGAAAAAAGCCACCATCACTTCCACCCCAAAACACATCCCCCCTTCCAAAAAAGATTTTATTAAGCCACATATCCTGACACCCACCCCACCCCCAACACACACACACACACACACACACACTCACACACCTGGGGCTGCACAAAATACAGGAATCGTACTCTTCTTAAATGACTTCCCCATGCTGTACAGGTCCGTGTACAGCTGGGCTCCCACATCTATGATCTGGTCAACCCTGATGTCGATACTGACAGCAGCCTTCAACCGAGCAGGTGAAAATTACCTTTGCCCTCTCCACCTCACCCCCCCTCGCCCCTCAAAATACTTATTTTAATTACTTACTCGCCCCCCACCGCCCAGCTTCATAAAGCAGAACCCATTTTATTGGCCTTAAATGTCCCTCCGGGGCTTTGGGACCTTTTTCACCTCAGCTTTTGATGCACAGAGGCAGGAAAGTCTGTCCCCTCCGCGACCCCCCAGAAAGAAGAGGAAAAAAAGAAAAAAACTACTTCTTACGAGTCTTCTCTATTGGATAAAGCAGCTCCAGCATATTGCGAGGGATCTGAGTCAACCGAGGGGCTGTTTGACCGCAGCCTCCCCCGGGCGAGGCCG